>JAVJGI010000050.1:83799441-83841062 GCA_035590275.1 Ibycter americanus | reverse complement strand
GCCAGCGCCGGTGGCAGCGCCCGCCGGCCGCGGATGCGCCGCTCCGCCCCGGCTGCCGGCCGAGGAAGAAAAGTTTGGGGGCGACTTAGGGCCGCGGGAGCGCCGGAGGAGAAGGAGGATGCGCGGTTTCCCCGGCTGATCGGGAAGGAAGGATGACCGAGGGAGGATGTGCACCAGCAGCCAGATCATCGGGAGCCTCCTGGTGCTCTCCGTGCTGGAGATAGGGTTAGGGGTGTCCAGCGTGGCCGTGGGGGCGGTCAGTTTCAGCCTGGTCCTCACAGAGCATAAACCTCAGCTGGGAGACTCTTCTCCGGTATGGAGCGGGGTGTGTGTACGTTAGCCATTTCACTCTCTCTTTAACTCTTTATGGTGATGATCAGACCGTGCGAAGGCATCCCCCTCCCTTGCCTTGCCTTGCCTTGCCTTGCCTTGCCTTGCCTTGCCTTGCCTTGCCTTCCGCGTGTGCATGCTGCGCCGGGAGCCTCGCCGGGTCCATTTCCGATGTGCATGGGGTACAGTCTGCATACTCGTGGGGGGAGGGGGGAGGCACGGGGGCCAGAGGTGTATGTGTGTGTTGGGGGGGAGACTTCTTCTTTCTCGCTGCTTTTCATTATTCAATTTTGCTGTGAACGATTGAACTTTCTGTGAACCCACCTCACACCTGGGAAAGCCCCATGCCTCCAGTGGAACATGGGCCATACCTTTACCATCTTTAAATTGACTGTGAGTTTTGCTTTTAAAAATGAGCAGTCCTGTCTCTTATGATGAGACTCTCAAAAGGTGCTTTAATATAATGTCAAGGGCACGTCAGCTGAGCTCTGAGCTTTTGGAGGAAAAAGAGAAAGAGGAAATGGGAAGGAAAAGGAAAGATATGGTCTCATGATCTGGGCACGCTGAGCTGCTTGTAAAATGACCAAATAAACCAAACACCAGTAATGGGTTAAAAGAAGCAGCATGTTCATATCACAGAGCATTTCTCACTTCTCAGAAATATTCCTTATTTTTTTCAGTTTGAGACACATGTTTCGAGGAAGAATTTTCCTCCAAATGGTTATTTATATTTACAAAACAAGGAGTAGGAAATATTGAATATTCAGCCTAAACATGAGTGGGCATTTCTGAACTCCAAAGCTGGTTTTGGCCAGCTGGGATTGTACAGCAGTATTTCTAAAAGGATTGTTTGCTTTGCTTGAGATAAGATGATAAATGCAAAACACTCTTGGTTATTCATCAGTGTAACCTCCTGTAATTTATAGGTTCATTCTGACAAAGTGCTTCATGTAACATTCTCACTGACAATAGTTATTAATTGTTGACAACAGTCATAAATATTTTTGGCAGTATAAAAACACGCACATAATTCTGCACTGCAGAACAGGTAGGTGAGAAATGAGAATGAAGACCAGATAAGATAAGACAGTGGCCAACATGTAATAATATTATCAAAACCACTTCAAAGAAGGAGGTTTCCGAACACTGCTGATGAATAAAAAAGATCACACAAAAACATGTGTTTATCTGAAGGTTAATGACAGGGCGCAATATCCTGGGTTTTACTGAAGTCAAAGAGTTTTGACCAGTCAGTGAGATCAGTATTTTATGCAGTGATTGCATTTTGTGATGCTGTCACAGCTGATACCATTTCATGACGATGCAAATTTCCTGCACAACTGCCTCATTCGTTTTTATGGTTTCTGTTACCCCAGAGTTTGTAGTAGCCATAAATTAAGATCCTATTACATTAGGTGCTGGCTCCAAGGACATTATAATCAAAGCAAGAGACAGATGTAGGATAAAACGATGTAAGGGAGTATAAAGAAACAGCAAACCAAAATTGATTGGTATAACAGGTGGTTGCATTAACACACCAGCAGTCTGGCTGATTTCAAGCTGTTCGTAGATAGAGTTTTCGACAGGAATAAGAGAGAGGACAATGAAGAGATTTTTCAGGTGTTTATAGGGAATTCTCCCCATGTGTGAGTGCAGAAGCATGGGAGGGAACCCAAAGGGACTTGTCTGAAAATGTAACAGGTGGGTGAAGGATGCCCGCAACGAGAGCCAGCACATGCAGGCATCAGCTGCTAGGAACTGAGCAAACAACTGCAGGCTGGGTAGGCAGAGAGAGGCCATAGAGAAATTAAAGTGAAAGCAAGCAGCTTGTGCTTCCTGTAGTAAAGGAAATGAGAAATCACAGCAGTACAGAGTGGGGTGACATGGTTATAAAGGCTTACTTTGCCTTGAACTAAAGATCTATGGTCTAAATTGTCACCATTATGGCACCCTATTTGTACCGCTCCAGCAGTTGAAATTGTCTGTTAGGTTGTGTTCTTCTGACTCGAGGACTAACAGGTGAAACAGGACAAGAAAGGGCCAGAGATCTACTGTTCTCCAGGGGTGCTTAAGGCCATGGGTAACTAGGTCCAAATTAAAACAACCAGAGGAAGGTTTGTTTGCACAATCCTCAGAATTGTCCTGCTGCAGAAATGGCATAAGCCACCTTTCTGCTCACTGGATCCTACACTGAGCTCATGTTGCCTGTATTAAATAATAAAATAATTAAATAATATATCTTGCATAAAATACGCTTTTTCCAGTTCACACTCCTGAATCAAGGTTTTCCTTTCAGAAATGAACATTAAGGAAAAGAAAGGGACATTAAAGGAAAAACTAATACTTTGACATCTTAGGATGCAAAACACTGGAGTTAAGTTGAACAGTTGTCATGTCTCCTATTGTGATTTACCTGGAAATATGCTGAAAACTTTTGACCCTGTTCTATCCTTTTATGTGGGTGGAACTCAGCAGAGGCCTAAGTTCATAAGGAAGTAGATGAAGACAGCATCACCATGGAAACCCCAACCTGAATTCCTAAAATTTGGGCATCTTAAAATCATGCACATTCTATCTCCTATACTTGCCTCCCTATGATGCTTTGCATTTGACGCACATTAGCTTTCTTCTTAAAAGAATTGTTCTTATTGTTCACTGTCTCCATTCAGCCAGATAATTTACTAATGTACCTTTAAGCATGTGAGTCCCACCCACAGGATTAGAGATACAAGTGAAGTTCAGCATGGGCTGAAGTGTTCTGATCATTGCATGCCATTCATTATGTATAAGCAAGTTAGGGAAAGTGGAGTAGACAAGAATGAAGAAATGGAAAGCCTAGACAATGTCTACATCAAAAATGCATGGAAATGGGAAAACAGTTTCTCAGTTCGTTGTTCTCATTGGAGTTGAGCTGGATTAAGATATTAAGAGTTTTTTAAAAAGTAGCCAAAAGAAGACAGCTGAAGGTGTGACTGACTTCTCAGATTACCTGGAGCATGTGGAAACAACTATCCAGTTTATTTTACATCATGTCCAATCTGTTCTTTTAAAAACAGGCCATGGCTCCTAAATTGCAAACAAACCCAATCAAAAACAAACACCAGAAAAACATTCCTATATAACTTCAGGTGAATGTGTTGCTGATTTCTGGATTTTATTTCTGTTTGTTATGATTGTTTCAGTATCATCTACTCCACAGGCTGTATTCAGCATCTCCCAGATTTCTTTTTTCCAGAAATTGAGGTATATTTCTGAAATCCACCATTCTAATTCAGTTATATGACGTACTATAGAAATGATCAAACCAAGGAACATGCTGAACCACTAACACTAACATAACAAGAATGACCACATCCATAACAAAGGCTTTTGCACAAAGAAAAAAACCCAGAATATATTAATTTAAAAAGTATTCACAGATATTTTTTAAATGGTCACATACTTTCCTATCTACATTTAGAACATAATGGTTGCGTCGCTATCACTATGAGTAGTGACTATATATTCACACACACATACGTATATGGCTTTAATTCTCATTTATTCTGTAGTGGTGAATAAATTCTTGCTATAAATGAGATTCTCTCACAGAGAGAGAGAATGAGAGACAAAACCCACATCTTCAGTCAAATATGCCATCTATCTTCATATGCAAGACAGATACCTGATGATTTACTTATGGCTATGCCCCTAAAGAATAATAGTTTCTTCCCTTATAAAGTCAAATATCTAAATGTATTTGAGAGTTATGCATTCCCTGGATGTTGGTCAGTTTGTCTGTCTGTAGGGGCAGAGTTATTGTTTCCATGATTTGTGATTTCAGCACAGTAGAAGTCTGCCTGCCCATTAAAACTCTGCATATATAGTTTGGCTACAGAAATTTGCTCCAATTTGGCACTTGAAATATTTCATTTCAATGACTTTTTTTACCCAGGATGCGAAGGAAAAGAAAACAGGTCAGTCAGTATGGAACTCTCCCAGAGCAAGAACATAATTTTAGACTGTTGGTGGCCTAAAATTTTAGAACATTGAATTTTGCATCTAGTTTTTACTGCTGCCAAGTTTCCTTTGGAAAGAACAATCAAACTATTCTTTTTTTTCTACTTTCCCCCAAAAGAACACTAAAAAATCGCATTATTGTTTAGCATGAAGACAAAATGCAGATGTTATCCTACTTTATTTTAACATGTGCGTTGCATTTTCATCAAACTGACCATATTTCTGGCTCGCTCCTGATCCTGATGAAATGAATCGCAGCACTGTCAGTGAGCTCAGTGGAAGGTGGAGAGAGTTCTGTACCTGTAGATGAGGGATGTTGTACCAAGTTTGGGAGCTTCTTGCCTTGCATGGAACCAGGACAATTCACTCCAGCTGAGAAGTCTTTCAGTAGCTTTTCTTTATCATTCAGCCACTCCAGAAGCATAAACCAATCTAGAAGATGGTCTGTCCAAAGGGGACTTGCAGTTCCTGGGATGTATTTAAGAGGATCTGTTGAACATAGACTGACTTAAGCATACGCTTAAATGTTTTGTGGAGATAAGACTTTAGTTCGCCTGCAGGGAATAATCTTTATTACTTTTTGAGATAAAAGCAGTCATATTCTAAACTAAATACTTGATAAAAAACAACAAAAAGAATTATTTACTATTTGTTATTCTGATAGGCCCTAAACAGGTAAATAAATATTCTTTTGTGCTGAGAATTTGAGTGTTTTTCCAGATGACCAGAGTTTTTTTGACTCACTGACGGCAGGCAGATTTTCAGGTTCAGAGACTCACTTCTAAATTTCCTTGAGTGTTTCTAAACACCATTCCCCGTTTTGAAAGCATCCCTGCAGGCCTAGAACCAGATGAATGGAAACACTGATCACAGGGACTGAGATGGAATTTAAACTGCTTGAATATGGCTTGAATCAGTGGGAATTGTAGCACCACCTGAGCTGATATGGCCAAACAGCACACTGGCAGGTCAAGGTGTTCACTCAGATTAGACATGTTTTAATGCTGTCTCACTTCAAATAGCAGAGTCCCCCCCTCAGCATGAGAGATTTGGTGAGACACAGGGTTGGGTGTGGCAATGCTATTGCTTCTTGTTCTGGGTCTGGATGACTTGCAGCCAGCTAGACGTTCCTGTCCCCACAACCCCTTGCACGGAACAGGACCCTCATTAGAAGTTTCCATTCCCCTTTTGCAAAGATTATTGTGTTTCTCTGTGGAGGTAACAGGCAAACCTACTACCTAGGCTCGCTCTTTTTGCCTGTTGTCATCTTTCTCTAGTTGGATGCCTTTGTTTTCATGAATGGATTCTGTGCCCTCTATGCCTGCACTGAGAAAACTTAATCCTTGTCCTGAAATACCGCTTTAAGGAGGAGTTACAATTACGGATACCATCTCTGCTCAGTTCATCCATCAGGGATTTCAGCTTTTTATTATTTGGATGGAGTTGAAGCAATGAGTTTATCCAATAGAATGGTCCTTTCTAGACATTACTAATTTCAGATTCCTTGGTATTCTCATGGCAGTCACATGTTTATGCAGTTTTAGTGTAAAACACAGATTTTCTGGTTTACCACCTGACAAGAGTAGATGGAAGTGAAGCTGTTCATTCTGTCTTGATGGTTTATTCTTCCAAGTAGAGGATTATTTGAATAGATATGATATGCTTGCATTTTCACTGTGTAGTATTCAAATTTGGAATAATTTCCCTTCTGCTATTTCATCAGATACATATGGATGACCCAGAACACTGGAGGGCTTTCCACAGAGTGTATGCAGTTTGGGCTGCTTCTTTGTCATGAACAATGGCTAGGGATCAAGCAGTGCTTATATTCAACAGGTTTTCTCTATTATTTTCTTCAGCCTCTGTCCAGAAAGATTTTCTGTAAACATTTTTCATTTTCTCAGGGGAATTACACTCACCATTGATTTTCCTCCTCCAAACAGAAGAAAGAAAGGTTTCTTATCTTCAATATATGAAATAAAAATAGTTCCTTTTCTTCTGAATGATGGAAAACAACACATCTTTGGCTCTCTGCAGATATAACTAAAACTGAATCTTTTTTTCAGACTACCAGTAAGAAAGCCCACTTATTCCAGGAGAAAGTGAAAGAGGCCAAGTCTTTTGTTCCAGAAAATATGAAATAGGGATGGATCCAAACCACAGAACTTGAATCTAAATTGAGATTTCAACCTCCTTACTGAAATTTCTGGGTGTTTGGATCTGAGGTTTTATTTCAAGCCCATATTTAATATAAAGTAAATTAAACCGGGCTCAAAATAAACTTTATCCTTTTCTTGGAGGTCTTTGGTTCTTTATTCCTAAGTTCAACAGACCAAAAGAGAGATTTTCAAATATGCATATTGAACATAAGCAGGCACAGCTGTAATGTGAATGGCAAAGACTCCACAAATGGACACCACTGCATCACCTTGCAATCACACTAGTGCTGTCCAGAGAGATTCTGACTCTGCTAGGTCTCCAGCAAATCTTCACTGAAAGGGGGACTGAGGCATTCACAGCCCAGAGTCTCTAAGTAGCTTTTGTGCCTTGTAGTATCTTTCTTCGGATTTTTTACCAATCATTCAAGAGTAGTTCTTCTCCTATCTATTATTGGATGCCACATTCAGTCCCTGTCTCCTTTGCTAGTCTTGACATGAAACATCATGTATCATAGGAGATATGAATAAGTCTGCAACCAAAAGTAACCCCAGAAGCAATGGGAATTGGTTGCAAATACTGATCTCTGTAGGTTTTTAAGTGGGATTTTAGATCTTTTAGCCTTTTATGATTTTTCTGATGAACCAAAAGTCCAACAGCGAAACATCTGTTTCAACAAGTCCCGGCTGAAGGCCCCTCTCTGGCTCCCAGGGCATTTTGGAGGGCTTATTAACTTAGCTCATCCTTCATTAAATGTTCTAGCCTTATTCTTGGCATGAGTTGTGAACACTTCAACAATCTATCATTCTTTACAAGGAGCTTATCTTCAGTGATATATTTCTTTTCCACTCCTGATCTACTGTATTTTCAGCATTAGTGTGTTTGCTTTAACTTACTGCAGGTTTGACATAGGTAGAAAATGTAACTATATTTAGAGTCCAAGAGGTTGGTAAAAATTGACTGAGGATAATCAATGCTCAGGTAGAAAGGAGCAAGTCCTCACCATGATAGTATTAGTCATGGGTAAACTGTAGCCCCGGGTAGCTCAACAGTACAAGTCAAGTTTAACTGGTAAAACACATTAACATGAAGATGATGTCTTTCAGTATAGCTAAGAACAGACAGAGAGTGACAAGACAACAGAGCCCCCGATGGCTTTATGCCAGTTAGCTGCACTATGAAATAGAAGAGCTCAAAATTAAAAGACAAACAGGAACAAACACAGGAAATTCCTTTTGAGTATCATTTGTATTCACATCCTTTTTCTTGTACAAAGAGCTAGTGTAGTTTCTCCCATCTACTTTTTACTACTGCTGATCACAACACTGAGACTTCCAAATTTTTACAGGAAATTACTGTAACACCAATAAAAAAAAATTCCCAAGTGCCTATCTATTCTATCAAAAAGCAATGATCAGAGTCAATCACATAATGTCTCACTGACTTCCTAACCTTTCTAAAGGTCTCCACATTGAGAAGCCTGGCTAAAGCAACTTGGCATGAGCAGAATTCCTCAGCCCCAGCTACTGCTAACATGCTCTCTCTAAAGCAGGTTTCCATTGCTTCCAGTGAATTAGAATCCTCTGCAGCCTTAGAAGAGAGGGGAAAACTTTGCTCATCATTTTCAAAGTTTTGCATGACACTTAATTGCCTAACACTGTGGCTAAAATTCATAAATTGGTTTTAACAGCAAAATGACTGCTGTCATAAATAAATAACCATACTGGTCTTTTGGGCAAGCCTTTTCTCTGTGAAAGTAACACACTGCCATCTAAAAAACTCCAAATAGTATTAATCCTTTGCTACTGCCCAAGTGCTTTTCTTCCAAGGTTTTTAACATGTTCAGGCATACTGCTGCATTCAGTTTCACAGCTTGCTTGTCTTGTAGTCATATGGATTATAAAACTTTGGCATGACCTTCTCAAGCTCACACAGAAGAATGTGGAAGAACCATGAATACCCAACTCCTCTGAGTTAGAATAGAATAGAATAATTTCAGTTGGTTCTCTGCTGAGTTCTTTAACTACAGGACACCTTATTCCTTGTGTATACGTATAAATATTGTAGATGTACACAGAGAGAAAATACATACAGAGCATGCATATAGACCATGACAATAAAATATTATCATAGAATCATAGAATATCTCCAGCTGGAAGGGACCCTGAAGGATCATTGAGTCTAACTCTCTGCTCCTGGCAGGACTACCTACAACTAACCAGATGACTAAAAGCATTGTCCAGACACCCCTTGAACTCTGACAGGCTTGGTGCTGTGACCAGTTCCCTGAGGAGCCTGTTCCAGTGACCAACCACACTGTCAGTGAAGAACCTTTTCCTAATGTCCAGCCTGAACTTCCCCTGACACAGCTGCATCTGTTTCCTCGTGTGCTTTCACTGGTCACCAGAGAGAGGACATCAGCACCTCCTCCTCCATTGCCCGCCTTGAGGAAGCTGTAGACTGTGATGAGGTCACTCCTCAGCCTTGTCTTCTCCAAGATGAACAAACCAAGTGACCTCAGATGCTCCTTGTAATTCTTGCCCTCGGGACCTTTCACAATTTTGGTTGCCCTCCTCTGTGCACACTCTAATCATTTGATGTCCTTCTTCTATTGAGATGCCCAAAACTGCACACAGCACTCGAGGTGGGACTGCACCACTGCAGTGTAGAGTGGGACAACCACCTCCCTCGATCATCTGGCTATGCTGTGCTGGACGCACCCCAGGACACAGTTGGCCCTTTTGGCTGCCAGGGCACACTGTTGGCTCGTATTCAACTTGCCGTCAAGTCAGACCCCCAGATCTCTTTCCGAGAGACTGCTCTCCAGTCTCTTGCCCCCAGTATTTACATATAACCAGGACTACCCCATCCTAGGCACAGAATCTGGCACTTGGTCTTGTTAAATTTCATATGGTTGGTGATTGCCCAGTTTTCTAGTCTATCTCTCTGTAAGGCCCCTCTACCCTCAAGGGAGTCCACAGCTCTTCCTTGTTTAGTATCATCAGCAAACTAACTTAATGTAAGTACTCCTGCATCCAGACCTTTACTTCAGGTAGTGCCATCAGATACTTTAACAACTATGGAATACAGTAGTCACCCTTTGTTCTTGAGAAGCCAGTACCTTAGGGTTTGCAGATTAGCTCATTCACTACTATTTGGATTTCAGCTGATTAATACCTTAGGTAATATATATGTATATGGCACTACATAAAGGTGGTTTGGAAGGCTATGTGTCCTGTCCTTGAAAAATAGTAAAGAACAGCAGAACTGCCTGAACTGGTGGGTTCTAATGCTGAGTGAATCTGTAATTTGCTTGTTGCTCCTTTGGTGATATGCAAGGCTAATATAACTTGTTCGTTGCATTCCCTTCTGGTTAGCAAAAAGTGTACAATGGAAATAGAAAGCCTTTTTCAACGGAAATCAATAGTAAAAAATCCATTGACTCTAACAGGAGCAGAATTAGAGCATTCTTGAAAAAATAGGTGACCTATTCTTTCAGCTTTGAAGGTAAATTATCAAACATCCAGCTTTTTTAATTAGTTAATATACACTTGTTACAAGTTGAAATGATCTTTGATGATATCTTCCAGATCCTTTCTGTAAGCTCTCCAGAACTCATAAGTTCTTCTTCATACAGAATTTTCCTTTCAATCCTATTCAATCACTACAGAGAGAGATTATATTACTAATTGCTTCATCAAGTCTGACTGAATAGAACTTAATTACGGCAATGTCTTCAACAATATATTTTTTTGAGGTTTCTGCATTAATGTTGAAAAATACAAAACCTACATGTGAAAATCTGAAGCATGCCTTGAGTTGAAGGTAATCTGCAATGACAGGACTGGGAGTGAAACTCCAAAACTTCACAGAAAGCCTGAGCAAAAGCTTACTAGGCAGGCATGATAGTTCTGAGCTGAAATCTCCTCTGCCTGTGGGAAAGGGGAAGAGGGAGTCCTACCCATCATTTTTTGGAATGTTATTCCAATGGATGATCTCAGTAGCAATTACCAGTTGTACGTCCTGGAATGTCCTGAGCCATTCAGCGCCATGGTCCACATGACCCAGCCCTCTCCATAATCAGATTGGCCTTAAATCTACATCCTATGCTTTGTGTAGAGGTAAATATACAAAATTGAACCATATTCATTGTGGGGAACTGATTCATGGACTAACTCAGAGTAAAAATACATCTCAAGGCAGATGGTTAGCTATATGCATGAACTACTTTAGTTGGAGGGAGATAAACTATGTATTAAAGCACCTCCTCAACTGAGATACTGAAGCTGCAAAATTTTGGAGGGTAAATGAGAAATACCTGCAATATATTACATGGGCTCTGAATGCTGTATAGAAACTGCTTAAATATTTTTTTCATTTCTTATGTAACAGCTAGGTCTGTTCTGTAATTTAATCCTAAATCAAGGTCAAGCAGAACCTTTTGCTAGATATACCATCTCAGTGCAAAAAGGATGTGGAAAAAAACAGTTTTAAAGGTATAAAATTACTTCCCAATAGGAGTGTAAGGTTAGCTTTAGTGAAAATAAGTAGCATAGTTTTCTTAATAAAGGAGTTTATGAGGTATCAAAGAAATCTTTTAACAGTATTACAAACACCTGAAGAAGGCCTTATTGCTTTCATACAACTACTGCAGTACCTACCACAACTGCTCCATCAGGGACTATTCACTGTTTCTCTCATTAAACTTTTTTGTAGGAGGAAATTGAGACATCAGAGAGCGTCATTGGTCTTTGACACAGGTCACTAAAAAGCATTGACATCTATTCATATAAGTTGGTAGGGTTGTTTCTGGTTTTGTTAATTAGTTTTTGCCTAATGCTTGATGGAACAATTAGTAGATCAGTTTGTGAAAGGGAACTACATGAAAAAAGTACAGATACCTTCATGCTACCTCTTGCAAAGTGGGCTATCTAGAACCTGAAACAGATTTTCCTGCGTGGTCAGTGTAGCCACAGCAACAGATGTATTCATATTTACACCTGCACCTATGCAGGTGACTGAATTGCATTCTTGCCCAGAGTTCCACTGTCTTGAGGACAAATATCCATGTCTGATCCCTCAGTGTTTCAGACAGTAGAATCAGGGCAGTAAGTACCTCAGCTGTGCTTGAAAGTAGATTGTTTGGATCACCGACTACTATCTTGCTAAACTTTTCGGAGGAGGGGGAGGGGGGGGAAAGAGTTAAAAAGGCATCTTCTGCTTGCAACACTGTGGGGTTTTTTATGTTTTGTTTACCCAAGCAGCTTAAAAGTAGGATTAATTTTTTAAATGAGTAATCATCCTCAGTCTCACTTCTCATTCCATTTTCTTCTTCTTAGATAAGTGTGTTTATGGTTGAGTTGTAACTTCCTGAAACATAAGGTTTGTGATAAAAATGCTGACAACTGTAACCATTGCCTAACCTACTGTTGAGGTCATCACTACAGCAACACAGCAGGATGTAAACTTGAGACCTTAAATGATGAAATAACTGGTTGTTGTTGTTTTTTTTCTTTGCAGTTTCTGCTTTGTGGCATATGTGGAATATTGTGCGCCAAAAAAAAATCTGGACTTGTTGTAAGTTTCTCTACTGCATATACGATATATAAGTATTTGAAAGGCATACTTATCTAACTTGAACTCCTTACTGAGGGATTTCTGTGTCCAAGTGCTTCTGATAAAAAGTCAATAAAAATTGCAAGTCAGCAGTCCAAAAAAGCAATAAGCACTTTGGGTTAATCATGCAAAACAAGGCAGTTCTGAAATGGCCTATTTAGGACATGCCTATTTAAGCCACACATCCTTATTTGTCCCTGTTGGATGGAAACTTGGATGGAAAACCTCTTGACACAAATTTATTCCAAGTCAATAAAAAGTTCTCCAATAATATCACTGGATTGTATCTTTTCTCCTTCAAAAACGAACACTGGGTTGCCACCTTGATGAGGCTGCTGACCAAGTTTGATTCTCAATATCATAGCTTTTCACTTTTAATAAGTCCTTTTTACAATCAGAATCGTGTATAAGCCTGTTTTAAAGTGATGGAGGATGTTTTCTGTCTCTTCCAAGAATCAGAAGTACAGTAATTTTTCTGACTGCAGCAGAATGGTGCTATTACTGCTCAAGTCACAGCAGAACTTTATGTTAAATACATGATCCTATTGTAAGTGATAATGCCTGTCTTAATTTTCTGTCAGCTTGATTATTCTGCCTTATACAGATGGAAGTCATGTAGAACCAGCATAAGCATGATGGGAATCAAGATCTCTCTCAGATTATTTTTGAATATCAATGATTTATCCTAAACCCTGTTACAATGACAGTCTCAGTTCTTAAAGCATGTGGACCATAACCAGTTTCTAAAAGCTTTCTGTTCTGGTGGTCTCATGGAATAGTCGTTTCCCAGTGGACTGCAGCATACAGCCTGAATGCCACATTCCTGATGAAATTCTCATCCCAGTTGTGTACAGAAGCAGTCTGTAAGGCTCCATAAACTGCTCCTACCACAGTACATAAGTACATATACAAAGCCATATTGAGTAACATCAAAGGCCCATCTAGATCAACATCTGACAGGCCAGCAATACCAAGGGAAGTAAAGAAGACAACAATTTAGCAGTGTCTCCATAATAAGGTCTTTTGCCCTCAAGTCATTTGTGGTTCAAGGACATCTTGAACCAGGGTGGCATATTTGTGCTTAAAGTGATAGGAGGTCTTTAAACATGTCTCATTGCAGCCTGTTTCACATCCTTCTAAACTTCCCAGAAATATAGTAGCAAAGTTAAAAACAACAAACACACAGTCACCACACTGACCTGCTGTAGAGTTGTGTCATAGATTTCTTTGTTATTTCTCTTGCTTCTTTGTCCAGCACATTCACCTTGAATACATCTGAAGTCCCCAAAAAAGCTGTAGAAAGCCTCCAGACTGCTGTCTGATTGAGCAATTTGGAATTGAACAGGAGGCAGAGTCAGATGGCACGCAAAGCAAGAGAGTCACTGTGAATACTCAGTCACCACTGAGGAGTGGTGAGAAACTGCACAACAGAAACTTATGACACATTCTGATGTTAATGTTTTGAATGAAATGCTGGAAATCAGATTTGTGCCCTAGTAGTCCTTGCATTGACTAGCTTTCAACATGACCAACTCATCTTACCCTACTTTATCTTACATGTAACATCAATCTTCACTCTTGTACACCAAAAAGTATTGCATTCCCTTGGAGCTCTGTGGGAACTGAGGGAGTTTAAAATGAATGTCGGTGCAGTGGTTTGCTGTTCATGATGCTATCGAAGCATTGAATTACATTTAGTCTCACTTTTTATATGAATGAATCTGTCTCTAAACAATGTTACTGTGAGATAACCTCTCTTGTCTTTCCTGACAGATGATTCTTTTTTCTGCCTGTTGCATCTGTGGACTAATTGGAGGAATCTTAAATTTTCAATTTCTTCGTGCTCTGACAAAGAAGTCGTCTGCTCTCTATTCTTTGCACCTTGCCTCCATGTCTCTTGCATGCATTGGAATCGGTGGTTGCACCCTTTCTTCATGGCTCACTTGTCGGCTAGCCAGCTATGAACAAAGGCGAATGTTTTCAGAAAGAGAACATTCATTGCATCACTCCCATGAAATGGCAGAAAAAGTGAGTTGTGTGTCCTCCCTTATTTGTTCTGCTTCTCCTGAAATGCTACTGTGTGTGTTAACATTTACAATTGGCAAGAGATGTATTCAGTTTCAGTTTTATATGAGAAAGACCTTCTGGGAAATGAAATGCTGCCATTCTGTGTAAGCTTTATTATGTTGCATTATATGGAGCTATTTTTAGGTACTGTGTATTTGCAGTACATCCATTTCAATGAAGTACATCCATTTTCAACATAATTCCATTGTATAGCTATTCAAGAGCTTAGCTGCTAAATATAGCACTTCATAAATAATTGGAAGCCTTATTAATATGGATTATCATGTATTGTACTGTGAAAAAGTACAGAATGCTTTCTGTAACCACATCATTGCATGCTTCCAGGATTTAATCAATTTCTTCGTCTCCCAAGTACTCAGCTTATAAAGTAGGTTATTTAAACACAAAAGCCACAGTTCACAAACCTAGATGACTAAACCTAAGCACCTAAGGGCATATTTAGACACCTAAATGAAACTGGTCTGATTTGCAGCAGCACTGAGCATTTACTGCCTTTCTCCATTAAAAGGGAGCTTACCAAGGTATCTGGGTCTGTGTTTACATGCTGACACTTACGCTCCTAAAGTTGAGCACGTAAGGCCAAAAAAATTAATTGAATAGAATCCTTAAAATCAGCTCCTTAGATTTACACAGATCTGATTAATATTTGAGGAGTAAAATGTTCATTGTCACCCTGTCTTTATGTTTGGACATTGTATTCAATGCCTTTCATTTGAGAAATTAGTAGAGAAAAGGACAAAAGTCAAGTGGACTGCCCATCTAAGCCTCCATGTGCAAGTTTGCATTATGCTGAAATTCAATGGTCTATATCATATCCACTGAGACCTCTGAACAGAAGGGTGAGGATTAATTCACTCAGGCTGTAGGATGTTTTCAGATTCCCTGACAAAACAAGACATAGCAGTTAATTGTCCATTAAGTTAAAATTACTTGTCACTGTTCTTTGGTTTCTTAACTGATGTGAGAGTCCAAGTAGAAATATAGACTGAATTCACCTTAGAAGATGTTTGAAAGATGTTTTATAAAGTTAAATCGTACAGGTTACAACAGTAACATAAAGCAGGGTGATAAAATCAAGAGAAGAGATACATTTTCCCCTCTCATTTTAAAATGAAGCAGAATTCTGATGAGCTACGTAAGCTATGTGAGCTATGTAAGGATGACCATGGTCTTGCAGATGGTAGGTTAGATCTTGCCTTTCAAAGAAGCTCTTGCCTCAACAAGGACAAAGATGAAGATCATTTGAGAGAAAAATAGAGATGGACAATAAAAAGAAATGGCCTAGGAAGAAAAACTTTAAAAAATACAAACACCTGCCAACCCTATCAACTTGGGTTGAAGATGATCATGTATAGCACTACTTCACTGCCTTCTTTCCTGGCCTGTTGACCTACTGAACTTTTAGACATTTAGCCATGAGGACTGCCAGGTGCCCACTTATCTTGGGTGAAGGGCTGCAATGTATGTGCAGTGCAACCTTATTGCACACTCTCAGCGAACATGGGATGTGTCCCCCAGATGGTGGACTTCCTGCATGTGTGTTGCTGAATCAAGTATGCATGTGTAGATGGTCTGATCTGGGACTTCTTAGATCTACAGCCTGTGGACTGCCTGCTGCTGGCAGGTTTGAGTACACATTAGCTCAAGGCATGCCCCTAAAAAGAAAAGAAGGCCACTTAAAAATTTACATTAAATTAGGCCCTGATTTAGAAAATAGCTTTAAAGTGTTTTATATATAAGACTATTTTGTAATTTATACTGATATACAGTAATATAGACATGTACTGCATGTGCATTTGTTTGTGCTATATTTATTGTATAATTGTTATATTTATATTAGAGATTGAGGGGTATTGAAATAACCGACCTGCCCAGCTGCCCGGTGGTTCCCCCGACACCAGAGTTAACTCCAAGGTACGCTGAACACTAGGGAGCTACCATGTTGTTATGTCACTTCAGGAAGGGCCACCTCTAAGAGGAAGTCATAGTTTCAGCTAATCAAAGTTGGCTGATGCTGTGATGTCACTCTGAGTCAGGAACGGTGCTTCCAGGTAGTGACATAATTCTGCGTGGTGAACGCTGCAATCTGGAAGTAAGTTGAGTATTTAAAATATTCACCCTAGTTCTAGACATCCAAATGCTCCTATTTGGATGTTGCCACCATTGACTCACTCTGCTTCTAATCTGTGTGCTCCTTCATTTCTTGAACTCAGCAACATTTTTTAATTTATTAATACTTTTATTTTTGAAAAAAGAAATATTGGGGAAAATAAATGGTTTTCAATATTGTCCGAAATTATGGTGATATTCTAATAGCTGATGTTTGCAGAGGATTCAAGTGATAAAGTTGACAAAAGGAAACTCATACTCACTGATGAGTAGCATTGGGACAGATCATTACTATCAACCTGTGGCTGACTGATAGTTAATATTACATGGCTTTGGTATTCTTGGTCCCTTTCCTAGCTGACTGATATCTTCAGCGTAGATCCAACAAAGTGTCTAGGCACCTACAAATAAGCAAAATGAAGGGCCTTGTTTCAGAGCAGACAATCCCTAAACTGGGATCCAGAGCCCAGTGTTAAGCACGCAGCTTGCTCTTCAGTATGTGGGGAGAATAAGGCACCATACAAAAACATCCAACACCACCACCTGCCAAATGGAGAGCTGGGTGGTAGAAAATGCTCAAAATTCAGTAAGTTTACACACCTTATTTTGTCTTATTTACACTTGATTCAGGAGTATTAATTGACAAGGCTACTTGGTTTAATGGCCTTAGGTTTACTTTGTGGAAACAGGACATCCTTTCTTTCAAAAACTGTGAAAGGAACAATTAAGTTTTGTGATCTACTTTAAAGTGTAGCTGGTAACACCTGACAGAGGAGGCACCAGTACTTCCACTTTATGTTAAACTCTTGAGTTCTGGTCCCTGCCTCCAAAACTATTTATAAATCAAATATTGTGGACTGAAAGAAGAGAAAGAAAAAGTCAGACTAGCCAAAAAGACCAGGTCCCAGAATTTTCTTCTCTTTACCAGGATTCTCAGCTACTATGCTACAGAGTCAGGCTCACTCTTCCTGTCTTTCTCCCTCTCTCTGTTTAACCCAATGAATCTTGCTTTACTTTCTTTACAGAAACTTCCACAAGAAAGAGGGACAAACAAATCCCTTTTCTTCCACATTTTCTCCAAGTCTACCTACGAGGTAGAAGAGGTGAATTTAATCTTTCCATGCAGAGACCTTCTGGTTCTCATGCAAGTAGTTTAGAACTAGCCCAACAGCAGCACCTCCACCTCATTTACCTCAAATTTAAGAACAGCCCAAAATGCATTTTTATGTGTGCCCATTCATCTTGGCATAATTGGATGTTCTCCGGGACTTGTCACTGGACATAAGCAGCAGATCCCTTAATTTGTGCATCCGGATTCTATTTGGTATGAAATAGTCCTAGGAAGGCTCAGAACAGGGCAGTTCTGAGCATATACCCTATGTGACTGCAGCCTTGAAGGTCAGGGAATTGCCTAATTAATGTAGCCATCTCCAGGCTTAGACAGCTGCTAAGTAGGTATTGTTTGAATTGCAGTTTGAGTTAGAAAATCTAACTCCAAACAAATCCTGGTTTAGGTGCTTTAGTATTCTGACTCATGATCAGGTCAGCTTACTCCAGGATGACTCACCTGCCACTTGAATAGCAACTGCTGAACTGCTAAAATGTGTCGTCTGGCATATTAAGGGAAAACCAAAATCAGTCCCATCCCAAGGCAAGTAGTCAAAACCCCTAGATCCTGTTTGGATCTAGACCTACTCCCCAAATGTCTATCCCAGCTAGCATCCAATGGCATCTGTTTGTAGCATGTCAGCACAGAAAAAGGTCTGAATGGAAACGAAGAATTAATTACCAACTTGTTCCTTTGTGGATTAGCACACAAGATTGAGTTGATGCACTTTCAATGGACAACGTCACAAAACTTGCACGGATGCCATTGATGCTGTATATGTGGTCTGAGAGTAATGTCCAGTTCAATCAGTACCAATGAGTCTATCAGCTTTCAAATGTACTTGATTTATGTAGGAAGGAATGTGATTTTGTTTTTGTTTTTTTGCAGTGAAATTTATCAAGCTAAATAAAAAAAGTAATGTTTTTCTGAATGTTTGAAATTCAGAGTTTGTTATTTTTTTATTACAACCTTAGCTAACTGAATTTAAAACACCATAAAATAATTGTAATTTTAATCTGTGTTTTCTGTTCTTGTTCCAGGAAATGACAGACAACCTAAGCAATGGTGGCCCACATCTGATTTATAATGGAAGTGTATATTAAGAGATTTTTAAAAGTTCCATGGGAAAAAGTGGTTTTAGAATTTTCTTCAGAGAAAAAAAAGACTCCAAGAAGTCGAGAAAATGGAACTATCTTAGCTTTTATGGCTCAAATGTCACAACTGCAGAACAGCACAGTTGCATTTCCCTTTTAGAAACATGTTCAAAATTTGTCTCCTAAACATTTTGCGGATATATAATATTTATTCATTTCCTGGCTATTCTCTTTTGGGTTTTTTTGTCTGAATAACTTTTCAGAATTGTGATAGTACTTGAAATAGACTTTGCAAGACTCTTCTTCTCATGAAGACTCAAAACCCAGAAAAAAATAATTAAACCGGACCATATTTAGCCTGGTCACAGAATTCCTAAAGAGAAGAGAAGAGGGCAGAGGAAGGATGGCTCAGGGGAATTTTTTTCACCTCCCCACTTAGCAGTATCTGGTGTAATATGATGGCTTCAGATCATGTGGCATGGTACCAGCAATGCATCTGCACAGTCCCCCTCCACACATTGCAAATGCATCCAGCCTCAGTTTTCCCAGTAGATCGTTTCAAAAGAGAGTGCAAATTGCTCTTTCAAAAGGTTCCCATTTCAGAGTGTAAATGAAGTGTGCTGAAAACACCGCCAATGTCTTTGTTTTGAAAGACAGAATGCTCTAAGAACGCCATCAATCAAAACCTCAACAATGCCTTGTTGTAAAGAAATTGTAAATATTTCCAATTTGTGAATGAAGTATATTTCGTAATTTGTTCATAAAAGATGACAAATAAAATGAAATCTAAACCAGAGATTTTAGAGAGCAGTTTGAGGTTTTTTTTCTTGTTACAAAGATCTTGCAAAGCTAAACTGTCACGCTTACAGTTTTGCACAACACATTGAAAGGTTCCTAAAGGGGTGATCAGAAAGATCAGAAAGGAGGAAAATGAAGGGTGAACAGAGGCATGGTCAAGGTCAGAATATGCTGGCAATTCTGCATACCCACAGCAGAGTTTAGAGTTTAAGCAGCATGTATGCTAAAGCAGCAGCTTTAACTGACCCCAAACTTTATTGTAGGACCTACTGGCTCCATATAGGCCTGAAAAATGGAAGATGTAGCCTGCAACAGAACATATACAGCATAATATTCATATAAAAAATTCATATAAAATCTCTCATATGTTACATAGTGAGTCTATGACTATGCTGTAAAGCCCAGCACTTCAACATGAGTTTGAGATGTGAGCATTATTATGACTGGCAACATTTGGTGATTTATACCCATGTCCCCAGATAAGTGTGAATAGATAAAAATGCCATAACAACCTCTAAAAATCATATTAAATTGTTTTGTGAATCTGTATGGTATAAAATAATCTCTAATTCTATTATTTTAGGGTTTTCTAAGTCTGCAAGGGAGTCTCCCATCTAAAGACAACATAGGAAACATCTTCACGGCGATTTAAGTCTCTCACTTTAAACTTCATGCAAATTACTTGGATGGCTAAGCTTGTGAGTCAAAACTGGTCAACTTTATAAAGATTCTCTTCAATTATCTACTGTCTGAAAAAGCTTTTTAATCTTCTCAAAGCCCCTGATATACTAATATGTATTATGTACATTAGAAATTGCTAAAGAGACTGTTGAAGTTCATAAAGAATATAGAAACTGTCATAGCAAAAGAATAAGATGCTAAGGCATCTCTGCTCAAGGAAAGTGCTCCCCTTCCCAGGTCCTACAAGCCTTTAGACTTTCTGCCTTAATACATTCCATCTTGTTTGGACTCTTTGTAGGTGGCATTGCCTCTTCAGCTTGATGCTTCTCTTCCTCAGCAGCAGGAAACATGGGATATATCTGTCGCCGGTATGTGCCCCTTCTGGGAGCACTCTTGCTGCAGCTCTGGACACAACCTGTCAAGGCAGGACTACTGTCTAAATGGGCTGCAGAGTTTCACAGAAGTTGAAGAAATATTGGACACAGAACCAAAGGAGGTGGTTGCGTAAGGCTCCCTTCCTCACTGCATCAGCACAAAGCATCTAAAAGGGCCTTCTCAAAGAAAAGCAAGAGTAGAATAAAAAAATTACTCAAAAATCCACCTCAGAAGTACCTGGCTGAGGTTCATCACTAGCTCTGTAGAACAACTGTAAAATCACAGCTCGTACAGAGGTATCTCACAGCACCTCAGGACTAGGAATGGTAGCTTCAGATCCTAGAGTGGTTTGAAATTGCAGTTCAGAATCTGCTGAGAAATGACATGAAAGAACAGACCATAACACCACCCATTTATTTACCAGAAACACTTCATTTCCCAGCATGGTAGCAAGAATATGGGATGGTGCAGAAGAATAGGTGATAATTTTATAGCAAACACAGTAGTCCAGTGCAACACCCACTTTCTCATGCTTTGAAAAGGAAGGGAGGATACATTCTCCAAGCTCACAATGTTTGAAGCCTTACTACAACTTATGAAATACAACCACACCACTTTTGCTGCTTTTCAGGAGGTGCTGGAAGGAGAGAGCAGAGATCTGGGCCCCAGAGGACAAAAGATTCAATTGTTTGGTTGTGGGGGGGGGGGTTAATTCTTTTGCTGCCAAGCCTGCAGAATGTAGAGAAACTGGCTGGTCCCTACATTAATATAAGCCTTGAAAATGTGAAGCTGGAATTCAAAAGACTTGGGAATAAATGTGATGAAGAAGATGGCTCCTACCTGAGAGATACAAAGAGGATCAGAATTCTTAAACTCAGAGTGAATTACCATAACATATGGATGTGGTAGGGCAATCCCAAGAAATGTTTCCCTTCATTTAAAGAAGTTTTATTCCATAACTGCATACAGACTTCAACTGCAATGCATTTTCTGTATGTTTTCATTACTAGTACAGTTGAAAGGAAACCCATTCCACTTACCCAACTGTATGAAAAACAAAACTTTCAGTTTTCAGAATGTGACCGGCCAACGTATCTACACCAATAGTTTGAAGGCTGGGCACCAACATCCATTTTAATCTTTATAAGATGAAGCATGTATTGTCCTTGATGCAGTTATTTCTAATTCATTCTGCTGTAAAAGCACATGCTGGCTCAAATTCTCTGAGAGGTATTCAGCTGTTATTTACGAGGTCAAGCAACACTCTTCCTGAAGGGGCTTACTTATTGAACTTTGTGTGTAGGATTTAACCGGTAAGTCCTTAATGTCTATTTTAATATTTTAGGCTATACTTTAGGCTATACTTGGCATTTCATAGAACCTCAGCCTATGAGAAACACACACATTTTGAATTTACAACAATCAACAGTTCTTATTGCAAGAATATGCACTTATATGCACTGTGAAGAAAAGTGCATATAATATGTTTTAAATCTTTGTCTTGCACAAACTTCAATATGTATCAGTTGCATTAGGATATAAGAATTTTGCTTCACATGGTCTGGGAAGGTATGAAGGACCATGGAGCAGGTCAGATTCAATAAGAAATTATTATGCAGTAAGCCATAATCGCAGTCATACCAAAATTTTCCTTGAGAGTATGATTTTGAAGATAGAAGGGAAAGAGTATAATGGTTTTAGCTATTTTTAATCCTTTCAGAACGCACTCCCAGGCAGGTCAAGGAGTCAAAAGTAGGTTTTTATTATTGAAAGCTTAGAAATATTTAAAAGCAGAGTAGTATTAGACTACCACATCATTGTAGATATTACTGCATACTCTTTCTGCCTAAAAAATATTCTAGCTAGCTTTCCCTTCCTGTATCAAAGTGACATCTTTAGCACCACTATAAACTTCCTAGTTCCACAAAGCTGTTGTACATGCATCTGGAGACAGATTTTGAAGAACCTTTTTAGAACTTGTACAAGAGCTAGCCAGACAGACACAGTCTCCTGGGGGGCAGGAGAAAAAAAAAAAAAGAAAAAGAAAAAGAAAAAAAGAAAATACTAGAATGTTTTTGGTAAAACATAATTTGATTGGAGTGAAGATGCTAAACCCACCCTAAAATCATCAGCCTGAGGAAATCTGAGTGAACTTGGGAAGCTGGCTCAGGAAGGCTTTCCCCTCCCCGAATTATAAAATTATGAAAATGCTATTCAATGTTCTGAAGGAAAAGAGGGAACTGAGTGAGATAAATCAGTAGTTTCAGCAGAAAGCTGTGGCCTGGGGAGACTTGTTTGGCTGTGAAAATGTTGCTTTGCTTCAGAAAGACGCAGCTTTGATATGGCAGAAAAAGTCCAGAGGGCTGCACCAAGGTCTCTCTCATCATCTTGCTACAAAGTAGTTGAACAAATACCGAAGATACAGGACAGACCCATCTACTTCCGCCAGGGAACTAACAGTAAGCTGTGCAGAGCAGCCTCACAATTCTTCTGTGATCCCCTCAAAGGAACCCTGAGCATATATAGAAGTGGCAGTTTGTTTGGTTTTTCCCCTTGCCATTACATTTGATTTTCTGTAAGGTATCTTTTATGTCCCTTAACCACTGAGTCACAGCAGGCTGCTTTAATGATTTCTGCATCAGTGTAATTTTGCTTTGTAACCAGTAGAAGGGGTTTTTTCCCCAGAGATCCTTTCTGAAATCCAGTTTCAATCCTGCCATAAACTGGAAAATATGTCTTTCTAAAAATACATGCAGCTATGGCATCATGAACAGGTTGACCATGTCCATTAATTAAAAATAACTCTGCATCCATGAAAATAGCTGTTTTGATGGACTGGGGTAATGTGCAATGGGAACACACGAGGAAGGCAGGCAGGAAGAGAGACCACCACAAGCCCAACTAAAAATGCTTTGAACTGCAAAATGTCGCTACAAGGCTGTGTATAATTTCACTGATATAAACCAGGTGATGAGTCAACACAACTTTTCTTTGTACTCTTAAAAAGCAGGCATAGATTTAAAAGGAGCTAAGAGCTGTTAGAATTTCCTGCCCTCTTTCTCACATCCCGTTACTTACTAGTAGCTAGTGTGAGACAAATCAAGTGATGCAGCTGGGACCACAAACTTGTGCAGCTCCTCTCCCACATCATTAGGTGAACCCTTTTTTCTCGCCCTCCCACTTCATGCTGGTTCAAGCTAGGAAGTCAAGTCTTCTATCTCCCCTTATCTCCCCTTCTGTTAAAATACAGCTGTATCCTTTAAAGTGTTTAGTATTGAATAAATTCTTACCTTCCCTGCCCAGAGAAAGCAAACAGATCATTGCCTTCATTTCACAGCAAGAGTGCAAACGAGGCAAATCTAAATCTAAACCATGAAATCCAAACATCCAGACTGACAGTATTAAATTCCTGTGGTTTGCTACACTTACTGATATCATTGTTGTCCTCCCTCCTAAATCCAGGCATAAACTCCTAGGAATGCTGACAGCTAATATTTTTCTGAGGACTATGTATTAACTGTGTAGCACCCTGGGAAAGAGTGTCAGAGCTCCTTTGGTAACCATTACACATAAAGGACAGCAGATTAATATTGATACCCACACTGTGGTGGCAGCAGCAGAGATCCTGAAATGGCCCAAGAGCTCTGGATCTAAACGCTACAAAAGGCATGAGATTCTGTATGATAGTATTTATGCAAGGCATTGTTTGGTTTCTATTTTATGCTTGCTAAAAATATTGTATAAAACCATGAATAACACTGTTAAGTTTGTAAACTAAGACATTCAAACACGAAGAAATACCTGAATGTTTTTTAGGACAAGAAAGCACCTTATGATTCCCTTCTCTATAGCACAAGACATGATACTTCATCTGACAATTCTTGTATTAATCACATAACATCTGGGTAAGTGACATATTGTATTTAGAATTAAATCTGATCTTTATTTAAAGACTTCAAAAGATGCAACCTACTACCTCCCTTACTCCAGTGAGCAGAAACTTTCCCACTTTAAAGCCGTTCGTTTCTATGCAGATTTTTTTTTTTTTTTGCTTTATTTCCCAGGCACTGGCTCTCATTATGCTATTGTCTGCTAAATTAAGGAACCTGAGAGAAACTGGGATCAAGTCATGTCTTAACCTTCTCTTGGGAGATCTTTTTAAATTCCCTCACTGTGGGGCAGATTTCTAGACATCAAATATATATAATATTTATATTTTACTTCTTTCCTAAACCCTATCCAACTTTTCCACATAAACTTATTCTTTCTTTCCCATGCATTGGAATTATGACAGCATCTTTAACTACTTATCCTATTCATCCCTGCCTTACCACAGTTTCATTGGACCTACAGCCAGCAGGCTAAGAGTTCTCATCTCATCTCTTTTCCTGATTGCTTTGAACTAAGTTTTACAGCATAAGGATTTTAAAATTGAAAAAAATTTCATACTCTCTTCAGCTTTCTTTCCCCAGTTTCTTCTCAGACCAATGGCCTATTTTACCCCTAGCAGTAATAAGGAAAATAAGGAGTTCTTCATGTTTCAGGATCTTTCCCTGATTTCCATCAATGGATAGAGATATCTTTTGTGTGAATTTGTTTCAGGCTGGCAAGTTTACTTTTACACTGAGACCTATACACCTAGGATCTTAAAAGGTTTACACCATGCAATAAGGAATTCTGCAGAACACCATAATCCTCAGATGCAGAACCAGTTACGGTGTAGCTGTATTAATGAGGCACTCCTGACCTGAGCCAATTAGCCATGCTGAGGTAGGGCTGACAAACCCGAATGCAGGACCATACACATACAAACATATTGCTTCTGCACATTACAGATCATGTACAGCAATGCACTGCGTGGCACAGGCACACCTATACTGCTTCAAACCCATGAGCTCTGCTCTCACCAGCTTTCAAAGCCAAATGTCAAACAAAGCTGAAAGACTACACTGAGATTACATTTCTATCTGCCAAAAGACAGATGCTTGCCTTATGTTAAATGGCTTGCTCAAGAGGGAATGACCTTTCTTCCCCTTCTTATGATATACGTTAGCTTTTTCAGAGTCTATGCTATGGGCTTGGGTCATAGCAGCCTCCTGGCAAATAATGCAGCCAGAATGAGCATCCAACAAAACAGCTTCAGGGATATATAAATACTAATTTGTTGCAATTTGCTGTTCAAGAAAGTGTTGCAACATTCTTAACTCTGTGGTAATTCTGTGGCTGCAGTGATGAGCTTGTGTAGGCACAGACGAACCAATTGCATCCCTGTTGCTAGACTGGAAAATTTGGAAATAAAACCTAATTCTAAGAAAAAGGGTTTAATGATATGTGGGCACATCACACATCTAATGGCTGTAAAAAAAAGGGAAAAAAAAGGAAAAACAAGGTAGGTTTGTTCAATGTATCTTTAAATTCTTCACCTTCATGTTAACAATTTTTTTGGTGTTCAATTTATTCTTTTATGTCACATGTTTGGGACTGCCCTATGTTGTACAGTATTATATTCAAGATTTGGTTTCAAAATTCCACATACATAAAAAATAATGGAAAATATTTAAAATTAACTGTTCATGCTTAATGAACAAAGGGTAGTATGTACATGTACCTTGGGGGCCTAACTTCTCAAATACTAAAGTAATGTTCCTTTTGAGGACTGTATATAAATATGTGCTTAAGGAACTGCTTCCACTGAGAGCAATGGGACTAAGACTTATGTTTAAAGTTAAAACTGGACAACTGTCTCAAACAAGGATTCTTTTGTGAATGACAGCCTACCATTGAGATGAGTCCAATGACTAGTAACTGCTCCTGGTTTCCAGTGGTGTCAGTGTGAATATCAGGCCCTTAAACTGCATCACCCTGAATTCTGCAAAAATAGCAACTGGATGTGCAGACCAAAGGCACAGAAGTGATCAATTAGAATAAATGAATTTTACAAGTATAGATTTACTGGAGGGGAAAAAAAAAAAAAAGACAAAGGGATTTCTACTGCCTTCTTCCCACCTTTCCATTAGCACCCAACAGTGAAAAATGCCCATTTCTATCAGCCGATGCAATCACAGCTGCCTTGCCTGCAGTCCCCCAAGGCACACTGCACCATCCTTCACCCCTCAAGGCACCTACATTTAGAATCTGCAATACTTGCAAATATTTAGGATGACTCTTTTTAATTGTTCTCCCAAATACACTGCTCTTAACCCCAGAAAAGGTTCATGCTTGAAATCTGAAGGTTTGGTTGGAAGGATCTACTTTTGATTTCAAATAAATGTACATTCTGGGGTCTTTCAGAATATTCACTGGGTCTGTCAAGGAATGGAAATAACAGATGCCCACCAGCTTACTGGCAAAGAGAAAAGATTCTGTCAAAACAGCATATTTATTTGGAATTAAGAATCTGATTTCAAATCTGCTTCTTTGACGACATCCATATCTTTGGCATGTACATTTCCAATGTTTATACTACTGTTTTAAGAACACTTCAGTAGAATCTTTGTTTCCAAATAAAGTTTCTAACTTGGCGAGCTCATGCTCACTTTATAAATATAAGAACTTTAAATCCTTTTCCATATAAACATATGTAATATTTCCTACCAAAAGTGTGTGACAGCCAAGAAGTGCAATTATTCTCAATCTGTAAATCTGTGCAAAATGGTTCACCCATAATAATGCATCAACCGAGGCATAATTACAAATATACATGTCCAGTAAAGGTAAATAAATAAATACCCTCTAAGTATGAAATAGCAACTTGCCAGGAAAATTATATGGTATGCTATAATATCCCATAGGTTCATTGGAATACAGTTGTGGTTAGAAATGACAGGAGACCTTTTCCTCCTAAAACTGTCCATAGTTCTCTGCTGAGCTGGAAATTACCAAAATGTGAGGAAGAGAAAGGCACCCTAAGTTGTCCTCTGTCCTCTTCACTGGTATGCACACAGCCAGGGAGGGAGGAGACTGCCAGCGGGAGTCATTTAGTTCCTCCTGCCAGCAAGCATCTGTGGAGATGGTCCAAAGATGTGCAACACTAATGTAGGCACACTGCCTTCTGCTCTGAGACACAGAATGAAAACAGAATGAAAAAAGTTAAAACAGAATGAAAAAAAAAAGTCTGCTTTCCCAACTGATGCCCTCAATACACAGTGCCACATGAACAGCCCCAGTGGTTGCACAGGAGGTGACTGCAGAAGCAGACAGAGTCATTGAGAATGAGCGCGGTGCTGGTTTAGCCCAGATTATTTAACTTTTTGGATAGGTCAGCAGCAAGAGATTAGCAGCAAGCCTGAGCATGGGTTTAAGTGTGAAGAAGCTGGCAGCATACTAAAGCACGCCATGTCCTCACAGCACTCTTCTTTAGAGTTTTGCTTGAGCCTGGTTCTGCTTGGTTGACCCAAGTTTGAAAACAGGTCTGGATTTTCTTAGAAAGCCTCCGATGGAAATAGTGTAACATGGACTCAAACTGAGGCTAAGAATAATTTAAGACTATGTAAAGTTAAATCCCACTGATAAGCGTTAAAAGGCATTAGATTCTGATAAACATTTTGGGTAGCTGCAAACTAGGCCTTGCAAGCCTGATGTCTTATGTGCCTTGCTCTCAAAGTGGAATATCCAAAGTTTATTTAGATATTTGGCTAGTCAGGGAGAGAGGGGTGAGCCTGCCCTTCTAGAGGAAACATTTCCTGCTTTCAGGACCCAGAGCTCTGAATCTTTACCTTAAATCGTGAACCTGTGAGGGAACCAGGCACTTAAAAGCTCAGGCTGCCTTGAGAGGACTTCGTGTTCTACCTCTTGAATCACACCTCAATAGCAAGACCCAGTTTTGCTCAGCCTGAATGCATTCAAGGTCCTAACCCCATTTCTCAGGAGTGTTCACCAAGTGTCTTGCTAAAGGTTAAACTGGGAGGCCCTCTTCTGTTGAAATGAAGCATGCATGATTTACCGCACTGAAGAGCACACACAGCAGCACAGCTCTGGGAACTACAGATTAGACAGCTACAAGCCCTGAATTTTGCCGTCAGCTTGTTGCACCATTTCTTTCAGGTTTGCGTGTTGGGGTTTTTTTCCTCCACAACCTCCTAAGCAAACCCGAACGCAGAAGCAGACTGCTGAAAAAGCGTCAGCATTACCCAGTGCCACCTCCCTCTCCAGCATCTGCAGGACAGCTGAGTTTTAACCCAGTCTTCTTTCTTGTCCTCTCTCAGCCATACAGATGGGTTGGTAAAGCACTCCCTGATACTGCAGGTTTGCATCTCTTCCAGCTGGGAAGGGAATCAAAGCTACTTTCCAGTTCACTCTTCCGGCCACTACATAAAATTAGGGCTTGTCATCCACCTGCATTTGAAAAAAGACTACAAATGTGTTGACGGGAGCAGACCGCTGATACTATGCATGTATTTTTAAAGGTATTCTCATTGTACCACACCAATTAGGGCTTTCAAGACCTGTTCTGCTTAGAGGTTGGCTCCAAGCAATGTTTAGAATGGAGCTGGAAAAGGAGCCTTTTGAAGTGGGGCAGGTCAGCCAAGGGCACCACACTGAGCTTCAGACAGCTCAGAACAACTTACACTGAGTTTTGTCCCAGGATTAAAATGAGGTTTCTGAATCAGCACCCGAAATCCATCTCAGTCCTGTTTTAGCTGCTTACGTCTTTCATAGGATCTGAATCTTTTTGTACAAGACAATTCAGATCTTTGTCTCACCAACACAATGCAGCCTAACAACAGCTCCTGCACTAGTACACCCAGACATGAACCTGTAGAACATCACTGATCCTTTGCCCTTGCCATAAGCAATCCAGTAAAAAAACAAAGGGGGGGAACCCCCCCTATTAGTTGAAAGTTCCATTTCAGACTTAATTAGCAAAATTTTCTTCACTCTCAGAAGTAAAGATTTAAAGCAAAACACTCAGATTTTTTACCTTCTCTTTCTTACCCTGGTTGAAAATCAGTATTACCTTCGTTTAAGTCAGTAAGGTTAAAAGCAGACATGGGAGAAGAATCAGTTCTGACTAGCCAACAGTGAGACCCCTTCAAAACCCTCCAAACTTACAGTGCATGCACAAAATTAACTAGTGAGGTATACAACCTGCAACTGGAAAGCATAAATAACTTAGGCAAGGCAGTGTTTTTGAGGTTGTTCCTTCCTACTGTTTCCTAAAGCAACCATGTCCAACGTTTTTGTATTCCCTTCTTCATTAGAGTATTGCCCGAAGGAATGATGATAACCCACCACAGTGATCAGATCACCTGAAAGGCTCTATTACTCTGCAAATCATCTTCCAATGGAATTACTTTAAAGATGACAAATAGCTGCTTTTTCTATCTGTGATAAAAAACCAAAATAATTTTAAAATACTTTACATGAAAGAAAAGACTTCAGGGTTTGATAATTTATTGCAATAAACCTGAGGGAGTTACACCATTACTAACCTGAAGCTTTTGTACAAAGCTGTTGTTCATGCAAAGCAACTCGAGGTTCAAAGACTTCATTTATTACTTTCTTTTTATCCTTCCCAGCTGAAAAAGGATCAGATAGATTTTTTTCCCCCCATTGTTGTAGTGACAAGCTAGTTTTCCCCAAGATTTTGTGTCCTACTGTTGCTGTGACACTGATTCTTTGCATGCTGACAACAGTATGAATACTCATACTGACTTTAGCCGGCAGTTTTCCAAGTCCGAGGTTCTCCTTACATACACGTAATTGTGCTCCATGGTGTGGACTACTGGTAAGAAAAGATCTCACTGTGTAAACTTCAAAGGAGTACAACTACTGTGACATAGCAAAGTATGACTATTTTTGTTACTCATACGGTCTTTTCATAGTGAGATAAAATAAAATACCTTTCTTTAATAATAACAATGCAGCTATAGTTCTGTCTCTCTTACCCATGAGTAGATATGTAATCACTTGCAAATGCTTCAAAGGGAGGCTTTACTACACAAAATCATTGCTTTTATATGAGGAATGATGAAAGATGGGGTTCAAATTCTATTTAAAGAATGAAATATATGTGCCATGTTACTGGATCAGTGGCTGAAATAACATCATGCAAAAATAGTATGTTGTAATAAGTTAAAAACTATATTTCATCTAGTAATGTCAAAGCACTTAATAAGCACAAATTAAGACTTACAACATCTGTGTGAGGTTGATACTATCACACCAAACTGATATGTAATTTGACGTCAAGATAAATGCAGTCAAGCTGACGGGCCCAGAGTCTCAAACTCAATCACTGTCAGGACCCTGAGCACATTCCCTCTCCCTTGGGAGTTTGACCACTTGGGCAAAGACCCAACCTCGATGAGCAGCTGTCAGGCCTTGAAACGGTTATGAAGAAAGAGTTCTCTGAGAAAAAGCTGGAGAAGCTTCAGCAAAAGCTCTCCCCTTTTCCTGGGAGATGCATTTAAGTGGAGGTTTAACCTGGGTCCCTGTTGCAGGTCTACATGTGCTTGGTCTCGAATCTCTCTGATTCTGAACCTGACCTTGACCCAGCAACTTGACTTTTAGGCTTGATGTCAGACTTGCCTCCTCTCTACAGACCTGTTGGCTTGTAGTGGACCCCAGCTGACCCTGGTTACCAACAAGGACATGGTCTGCTCTTCTAGCTCAGGTCCTGTGGGATGTTGCCCTTGCTGCACCCTGGCAGTCACTAGCAGGGTCAACTGAATGAACCAAACACCTAATTTTAACTTTAACTATTAGGGAGCATGCCTTACAGACACATGTACGCACATTTCAACATAAACACAAAGTTAGGCTTACAAAAATGGTATAGGAAACCACCAATTACATGATCATAATTTTAAAAGACAAATTTGTTGTATTTCCAGAGTGTTAGGTGTCCCAGAAGCTCTTTTATGGCAACAGCAGAAAGATGTACCTCAACAGCAGTAATATATGGCTTCTTATTCCTACCGGTAAGAACTTACAGCATGCTTTGCCTCACCAGTTCAACAGGGCTATTATACCCTTTAGCTACTTATTAACCTGACCAATAGTGACACACACACAAAAAAAAAAGAAATCACACATCATGAGTCTCTTACTAATCTCAAATAATGCCATAATAATAGTAACCAGCCACAAGAGGAATGCTTTTTAGTTGATTTTGCACACAGAACACTCAAACAGCTAAGCTGCATGTTTAACTGATGTATTTCAGGAAATCAGATAATTTTTTTTCAGCATATCTGAGTTTGTTTATTGATGGGAGTGCTCACAAGTATCACAAATAGCTGGAGATATTTACAAGAAATTAATTTAATTAAAGAAAACAAAAGCAAATATTTTTAAAGCCATGCAAAACATGCTACTATAGATGCTTACAAAGTATAAATCATGGATAATGTCTATGTGGTAAGTGCAAATTATTCTAATTGCACAATTCAGTCAAGATGTCTGTAGATTCAAATTCCTCCTTAAAACATATGTGTTCTTTAAATTCTTTCACAATTAGCACATTAAGCTCCAAATACAAACGTATAAAAATAAGTACACTTAGCATTTCAGCTTCCCACTCATGTCTCTCATCTTTCACATATCTAACATGTACAGTCCTCGTCCTTGCAAAAATGCACGCAATGAAGAAATACCCTGTGTAAATTTACACTGATGTCAATAAAAGTTCTCATTTACACATCTTACAAGATTTACAAGAATATATAAGGGGAATACAGAGTCTGTATACAGACTATATGCAAGATCAGCATTAAGCACAAGTAGCTAAAATGACTGCTCTGTTCCCTGATGTCCTGGTCTAAACTCCTCTCCTCCCCACACTCTCCACAGTTAACTGTGCTGTGGGGAGACTGCAGAGTGTTGGATGAGCTCAGGAGACTGGTTCACTGGTGAGAGAATAATTTAAACTCCTAATTCAAAATCTTGCTGGATTGCCCTCTTTGCCAAAGGCCAGCCTAGCCGGGGCAGCTACACTGCCTGTGGAAATACCCAAGATGCCAGCCCTTGCCAGCCCTTTGGCATGTGCTTATCTGTTAGCATGAGCAGTTTCATTGAAGTCCATTTTCAGAGCAAAGCGATCTGTATGCCCTAGTGTCAATGAGCTGAGATTTCAAATGCTGGGCAACTGGAGGCTGGCAATGGGACATTTCTGAATTTTCTTCAGCACCTGATCATTAGCAAACATCAGCAGTGTCACATTACTGAGCAGTACTGAGAGTTGCAATTGGAGGGTGACATTATTTCTGGAGCACAGAGTGCTTTGAAAAAGCCTATTTCAATTTGCAAAGTACACTGATGCAATATACTGCTGTTGTGCTGAGTAAACATGTTAGTTACGCTTTGCATCATCCACCATACACTACGCAATCTGATATATCTGCTGAGCAGTAGTACAACAAATATCATTAACTAAATGTCAGCGAACCAACAGTAACCACGTAGTGGCACCTAGGACATTTATTTCCTGACGCAAGTTGAGATGAATACTGCAGAACTCAGCAACTGCAGTGTCATAATTTTTGGTGAAAGGTGATTGCTATTTTATGGATAACAACCACAGTCGCTTTACTGTTTAACATCTGCTTAACTGAACAGTGGCATCCTGTTTAACATCTTCATTAGTGGTTTAGGTGATGGGGCACAGTGTAACCTCAGCAAGTTTGCAGGTAACATGAGAGAAGCAGGAGTGGCTGATCTGCCAGAGGGTTGTGCTTCCATCCAGAAGGACCTCAACAGTCTGGAGAAAGGGGCTGACAGGAACCTCATGAAGTTCAACATGGAGAAGTGCAAAGTTCTGCACCTGTGGAGGAACAATCCCATGCACCAGTACATGCTGCGGGCCACGCAACTGCAAAGCAGCTTGGTAGAAAATGACCTGGTGATCCTGGTGGACACCAAGTTGAACATCAGCCAGCAATGTGCCCTTGCTGCAAAGAAGGCAAATGGTGTCCTCGGCTACATTAGGCAACGTATTGCAAGCAAGTTGAGGGAGGTGATCCTTCCCTTCTACTCACCACTGGTGAGGCTGCACCTGGAGTACAGCTAACAACCACTAGGGTCTCTGGAGAAGTCTGTCCATGACAAATTGACACAACAGAGACATGACCTCTGTCCCTGGAGCAGGAGGAGTATAGTGATCTGTAGCCTACGCTATCACATCTTGTAACTAAAGAGTACTTTCTAAGCACTCCCTGAGGCATCTAGAATGCTTCTGCTGATGGCTGCCATGTAGATGTATAAATAAAAAGTTTTTCAGATCACAGGACAGATAGGGCTGCTGCAGAGCACAGTCATATCTGTTTTGCTTTCCTCAGCTTTTACTAATGTGAACTCTGATTTAAAAGACTGCCCTGGCCCTGTTTGTGTCACTGACAAATATTTATTATTCTGTAATGAAGCTGTCATTTAAGCTAGAATCATAGAATATTTGAAGTCAGATGGGACCTTGGGATGCCATCTGGTCCAAAGCATTGTTTTAGTATTTCAAATAATATGGATGCCACAGCTTCTCCAGGCAAACTGTTCCAGCATTTGATCACCCTAACTGTAAAGAATCCTTTACTTGTATCTAGCAATAATTTCCCCAGCTACAGCTTGCACCTGTTGCCTCTCATTCTTTCACTGTGCACTGCAGGGAAGACTATGGGTCCATCTTCTCTATAGCTAATCATGAGGTTGTTGAAGACAGCCAGTTAATTCCCCATTGGCCTTTTCTTCTCCAGACCAAACAAGCCTAACTCTCTCAGTGTCTCCATTATATAGTCATTGTGCTACTGTTTCCCAGTGACAAATATGGCACGGCAGTGTATGTCCTTGATTCATTGAAGACATTAGTAATATTACATTAACCATATTTATTGATGATACCAACCTGGCTAAGTGGGACTCAACTGTGTCTTTACTAGCCAGAGCACTCAAGGATTGCTGCCATGTTAATCTTGTGTAGTAGAGGCAGAAACAATTTCTAAAGGCCCAATCCAGAATCAAAGTAAAAACTCAGTCTTGGCTTTAAGTCAAGACAGCCCAGTGTTCAGACCCTTTCCATCTCTTCTCACAATGAAACAGAAAAAGAGGAGTTCTCCACACTCACAGTCAACTTGGTATTTTAGTTCCACTGCATTATGCACAATAGAGAATTAGAGACAGAGTAGGGTATTCCTCATTTACAAAACAGATGTACTTTCATAATGTATTCTTCAGACTTCAGATCCCTCTGCAGATATCTAAGGTCCAAACAGAAGTAGATCCACTGCACCATAATATATTACTCTGCATGATGCTAAGAACTACACCCATGTTCCCATTTGCCATTGTTTCATAACATATTTCATATTTCCTGTCTTTTGTGCATTTTAAAATGACAGCAATAATTGCTGACTATATGCATTGATATAGGTCAGCTCCAGGGGTCCACCTCTAGAGCAAACGGAAGCATGGCAGACATCACACCCTCCATTCACCACACACAAGGGACTTCCTCTCCAGCTACTTGGTGCATAAGTTGCCTATCCTGTGTGCAAGCCAGTACTGGCAGAGCTGGCAGGATACTATCTGTTGGACTGGAGTGGAAATGCAGAGCACTGCATCGTCCAGATGGCAACTAAGGGCTACATTTGTATCAAACAGACACCTTTGCCTTGGAGAATGGGTGTGATGTTGAAGGCCACACTGGGGTACCTCTCCGATGGAGCAAGCGTGCCGTGCTGGTCTTTACTCAGACAAATTCCTTTGGCTTCAGTTGAAATTGCTTGAGTGAAGACTAACAAATACCTTGGGATTTGACTACTGCATCTCATTTGCTTCCAGGAAGATGGTGATGATAAAAATAACAAGGAGAACCTTGTGACTAATGTCACATTTAAATTTACATAAAGGACAATGCTGCACTTCAGAAATTTCTCATGCTTTTAAGGGATTTGGGTAAGTGAAAAGAGAATCTGAAATGAGAGTAGGCTTTTGGCCACACTGCATTAATATTTTTACTACTTTCACCAGTCTAGGGAACATTAAAATTGTACTTTTGCCACAGCTCTCACAGAAGAGTCCATGATTCTCATGTTTTGTTGTGCTTTGGTTGTTGTGTGATTGGTTGGGTATTGGGTTTTTTGGTGTTTTTTTTGGTTTTGTTTTTGTTTTTTTTTTTTTACTATAACCATGACTTCTGTTATCCTGGGATTTTTGCATGTGGGTGGATGGATGTGATGGTAAGCAGTTGAACCAGTTCAATGAGAACCCTGTGAGCTGCCAAACTAAACTATGATGTCAGCAGGAAGTTACACGAGAACAGAGAATTTTCTCTTTAAACTAGGACAACCTGGCAATTGCCTAAACGTTATGCTACACTTGTTCTTAAGCCCTATCATTCAGAAATGTCATTCAAGCATCAAGTAATACCTAGCACTGAATCACTCGGAAGTGAGTGACACTCAAATAGTTTTCAAGATAAGAACTACTACAAGTACACTACATTGGAGATCACCTGAACTACTGCAGGTGCATTTGCTTCGGCACCTAAAGCTGCTGTACTCAAATTCAAATGGTAACATCGAGCTCTTCAGTGTCCACTCAGAATAATGACTGCTACCCTTTATTTGCCTGAAGGTAGATAATGCTGTTATTGATAGTCAAAGGCTCAGCTCTTCTAAGAAAATCAATGACATTCAAGATTTTCTGAAGTAGCATACACTGCCTGAGAAGGGCAACAGAAAAATAGTAAATGTGGAATTGTTTTACACTAATGTCATTATTTTTATGCTCATCTTCAAGCAGAGACTGAGGAAGCACTTATTCATATTTTAGGCAGATATTTATATACCATATACTGATCAAAAATAATTAAAAGTTTATCTTTGATTTAACAAAGGATGTTCCTGGAAACGGAATCCCAGTATTTCTGGAGAATAAACATAATAAACAGCCAAATGTTACAATGCTTACTCAGCCTCTTTGGTTTACAATATGAGAACAGAATTCCCATCAGATTTGAGGTATTTTTTCATTCTTGTAGACAGGAAACATGAGAACAACTTTTTCAATGATATCCAAACAAGTCCGTATTTAATCCACAACAAAACCATACAGTCACAAGACAAAAACTAATCACATTCGTGAACACCAAAAAGGAATTGTCTCTCATTTCCATTACATTTGGGTTAAAGGCTTCAGTTTTCCGGTCTGTCAATAGACAAGCATATACCTTTAACTGCAGAAGAAAATACAGACAAAAGAAAACAGAATAATTTGTCACCATAATCTACCTGTTAAAGTCTGTAGGTGAAAAGAAAAAAAAAAATCCACATAACTGAATTCCTCATCCTTGGTTTTAATACTTCTTAGGTGTCAACCGTCCTGAAACTCACTTGCAAAAATCAGATTGCAGGACTGGGGCTTTAGTTTGAAAGCAGCCCAGTAGATATAATCAAGTATATTTCAATCAAATAGGTGATTACTTTGGATCTCTCTTCAATGGCAAACTCCTCAGATTAGGGACCTGGTCTCCAGGCCAGAAGGATTAACAGTTTTTCATTAAAAAAACAAGTGGTAAGAGATGCAAAATTGGGAATACCACTGTAAGTTAAAAGTTTCTGTGCCTCACCAAAAATATATATATTTTCAAGAATTTTGTCTGAGCAAGGATTTGGGTCTAAATGTCTGAACATTCTTCATTTCGTTAGAAATGTCTTCACAATCCTTTACACAATTTAACAGGGTATGAACACTAAAAAGACAGAGAACTAGTAGAACCAGAAAAATTTGTCTTCTGTAGTATCTTGAAGAAGTACAGGAGTCATAAAGCAGGATGGCAAAAAGACATCTTCTACTCTTAAAATTAATAGCACCTGCCTTTTCTGGAAGCAATCCCCTGTGGATCCTTAATTGCTATATTTCCTGACAATTTAAAAAAAGCTGGAGTAAAGTGTTACTTGAAGTTTCTCAGAGTATGAACTGCAATATAACACAGCCAGATAATGTTAAGAGACACATTTACCCCATTTACAAACTGTGCATCCATCTCATTTGTTAGCACAATTAGTCAGAAGCATTTAGAATGCTGCAGAAAAGCCTTACTGTTCTTCACATCGGCATAGGCTGCTTCCCTCCCTTGTTTCTGCAGCAACATCACCTCCTGTATACATGGGAAAAGTCATGTTCTCACCTATTTGCTGTACTTTCAGCCAGTATGTGAACACACTTCACTCACTGGCTGGAAACATGGAGGAGAGACTCAGTATCAGACCAACAGCCAGATCTCCACAGGCCGTGATGTCTCCACCATTGAAACTATGCCTTCAAACACCAGCAAAGCTGGAGCGGGGCACCTCAGCCAGCACCAGTCATCCTATGGCAAGTTCTCTCATTTCCACAGATGTGAGGCCAGGGAGCTACTTGAATACAGTTCTTTCAGTAATATAGTTATAGACAAGATGTTTTCTCTCCAGAAGAGTGATTCACTGTGTAGGCAATACTGATTGCCAGCCATATCAGCCGTTTCCTGGCAGGCAGCAACCTGCTTAGGGAATCAAGGGCCAAAGGCAAATCCAGCCAGTCCCCAACTGGTAGGAGATGTCCATCCCAGACATCATAAACGCTACTACAAATCAAGACATACCATTACGGAAAAAAATTAACACAATTGTTGTCTTACCCACTTCTTTCCCTTAACGTTTCTCTAAGTAATCTAGCTATTAAAGTGACCTAGTAATTGCTGACAAAACAAAGCACAGTCTGCGTATTGGAACACAGATTAGATTTTCGGCTTGCCGTGCAGTTACTATCATTCTCTTGGATGACGGCACTTTTCAGTATGGCTTTCGTGTGCCATCTGGTGGACTTTCAGCATTTGGTACATTTTGTTTATGTGCAAATCCAGTGACACAGAGATGCTCAATATACTGACATGAATATCTACCTTTAGCCAATGATAGTTTTCATCTTATCCTGTATTTGCTCAAATTAGATTTTTGCCTGAGAGTAATAACTTAATTTCTCTCACATTTCCAGTCAAATGAGTTTTTACTACTGTGACTATTGTAACTTTAGCTAATCCCTTACACTGATCGATTTCATATGTAATTGAATGGTGGCGCTCTCAAAAAAACTTCCGTAGAACTAGCCTAACAGGAGACCATCTATGACATTTAGTTGCTTAATTCTCACTGACCAAACATGCTAGGATTAGTCTCTACTTGGGATGAGGGTCAAAGATATTGAAGCAAATCTGTTACCATACAACTTCAAACAAAACTAACAGTTGCAGTACTGATTCTTCATTCTAAGTACCACAGCAACAACTGTCATTAAAAATACTGTAGTTTTTTATGATACCACATGACAAATGTGGAGTCAAATAAATATTTGGAAAAAAAATCAAACATGAGTTTTCTATTGTATCTACCCCCTTCTTTGTAACTGTGAGGCATTTCTGCATTTCTCTTTTTCATAGAGTGTGAGTTGTGTGATGAAGAACCTGGGATGGATTCAATTTCAAAATGCAGCGAGGCCGTTGAGCACACAGCCCAAAGAGGCAGCGTATCTTCCACTACAGCACAGTGCCACAGGCACTCTTCCACTCTGCACGAGATGCAGTATATTCCGTGGCAGCTAGGACTTCCAGGATTTTAATGCTGGATGGAGGCTGCCCTCTGAATGAATGAGCTGCAGGTGCCACAAAAGAGCATGAATGGGCAGTTGGATGAGGCTTATACCCGACATACGATGTCAATTCAGAAACCTGGACTGAAGATTGCAATGACTGTATGGGAAAAAAAGAAAAAAAACAGCCGAGAGGTGCTGGATATGCGGCTGTTAATGAACCTCCTTACTGGAGTCTGGCCTTCTTTTCATAAAGACAAAACAAGACAAACACATATAAAACAGAAAGGAAAAGAACAGCAGTGATTGAAAATGCAGCTTTTGGTTTTGGTCCCGATTGTTACTGGCAACCTGACCACTAGAGAAAAACAAGCTCAGCATAGTTTTACCAGCCACTGTGAGACTTGGCAGATGTACCAACGCTGTGCTGTTTTAGACATTGATTTTAGCTGCCTTTTTGGACACAGGCTCACTGCAGTGCTGCTAAAAGGTCAGCTGAGACAGTCTGTTTTTAAACTGAAAGCTAACATCAAGAAGTGAAAAAAAGATACACGACTAAGGAAGAAAAAGATGACAAGAAATTAATGCGGGGATATCAGGATTTAAGTGTGATGGACCAGGTGGTTTTAAGAACTGAACTGTGACTGAGGGAGGAGGCAGTTGGACTGAAATTCCTCTCTTTCATCAGGACATCTTTTACAAACAGGTAGTGAAAGCCCAAGTCATACAATGGGCCTGAAGTCTCTAGGAGACCGCTGGACAGCGTTGCTTTTAGTCCAGATAGGCTATGGTGCATCAACAAGCAGTGTGACCCAACAGGTGTGCAGTCGCAGAGAAAAGCAGCTGGTGCTGGGACCAGGTATCTACACTAAAGAGTTTCAAGGAGGCTATTTTGAATTAGCTCTGGCCTGACCCCATAGACTTAATGACCACTAGGATTGAAAGCCACAGCCTCCAGATTACTTTAGCCTGAAAGGAAATCTGGAAGTCCCAAGAGCACTTTGCAATGAAAACAAAAGCACAGTAGCAGGGATAAATGGAGATTCAATTAGAATGCGCAGACCTGATCTCTGCAGGAAGTTTTCTGGGGACATATGTCCATGAAGATAACCCCAGATTGTTGCAGGAGCAGAGACAGGGAGCCCTTCTGGCACCATTTTGTCCAACCTGCCTACAGGGAGAAAGACAAAAGTCAACATTCTTGTTCATGTTGCCTTTCCATCTTACTCTGAGTTTTTATTTAAGGAGCAGAGTTAGGATTTTATTATCCTGGATAAAGTTGAGGTAGCCATTAGTGTATTATATGTTCTCACTGCAAACTAAATCCACTCATAAAGAGGAGTTATAAAACATATATTTCATTTAGGAATAGAAGTGCATGCAGTTATTGTGTAAGGTCTTTAAGTGAGATTGAAAGCACATTGCAAGGTTTAAGTATGATCTAAATAGATTAAATAAAAAATGCAGATATTTCTTCCAGAGAGCATATAATATACAACTAATTTCAACAGACATTAAATACCTTGGAGGATTACAGCCACAAGACAATACAGATTACAGTAGTTCAAGACATTTTCTCTTTCAATTTTGCAAGTTCAGAATGACATCTGAAAGCCATTTTTATGTCAGTTCTTTCACACTAATCCAATTTCACTTGCAGTAAAGTATGGCATATTATACCATTTGTTTTACCTGTGAAAACTAACACTGTTCTATTTTCACATTACACCCAGTCAAAGAAAACCTTGTGGTGATGTAGTATCTGAGTAGGTGCAAAGGCTTTTGCATCACTTAACATTTTATAGGGAGTTCAAGGATTTCTGATCTGACGTAAGGCTTGTTTTTAGGCAACAACAGTGTTTCTGAGGCCTCCACAGCGCAAAAGGAATTTTGACACCTTTAATGAAATCGATATATGAAAAATTTATTTTTATAACTCTCCTTGTGGATTCAATCATTTTGAAAGCATCCATTTACTGAAACAAGTTAAGCTGATATAAATCAGATTTCAATCAAAGAGAATACCTTTTCAAGGTTTTGCACCAGTTCAGTTACATCAGTTTAAAATAAAATCTTAGGGCAATACTGTGCAACTGTGTGCCCACATGAAGTCTGACTGACTTCTCTGGTCGAAGTCTTCACAAACCAGCCATGAGTTCCACTGGTTACAGCAGGACAACAGGTTTGGGTGGTTTTTTTTGGTATTGCTGCGCCTCACTTTGTAGGTTGTTGCAGCATACAGTGCACCAGCAGCCCTTTTTGTGACTTTTGTTAAGTTTTATCTGTCTCCTTCTATCTTCTAGCACGTGGTTAACAAGTGTCCCAAGATGTCTCACTATACACAAAAATTAGATCCAGGCCCTAGCAACAGAAAACAAATTCTGCATGCTTATAATTGCCATGTGTGAAGAACACCATTTAAGGCAACTTGACATTTTGTCTTTAGTTGGAATTACCAAATGCTCATTTTAAAATTACGATGGCATCCTAACACATCGTCTTTTGTCTGAACCACCAAATGCTTGATTTAGGTTCATGGGGCGAATGGATGCGCGAGGTGGGGGGGTCATTATATGCAAAATGAGCTGAGAAGAGAAAATAAATGCTGCTGCTCATGGAGGTATGATCTGGAAAGGCGCGAAATGGCGAGCCCGAGCACACAGGTATGGCTTAAGGGGGTAAACCCGCTTCTGGGGGCTACCAGAGCCCCC
>JAVJGI010000050.1:83770522-83798900 GCA_035590275.1 Ibycter americanus | reverse complement strand
GGCTCGGGGCAGGCCTCAGACTGCCGGGGGGGCGCTCGCCGCCCCGCCGGGGCCGCCTCCGGCCTAAGAGCTAACGGTGCCCCCTTCTCCTGCCAGCCTTCAGGGCGTGCCGCTGGCGTACGACAACATCAAGGTGGTGGGCGAGCTGGGGGACATTAACGACGACCAGGGGTTCATCCACCTGAACATCGAGGCGGATTTCGTCATCTTCAGCCCCAAGAAAGGGAAAAAGCTGGTGGTGCGTAAACGCGCTGACGTCTCACGGGGCTTTTTTTTATTAAGTAATCAAAGCTTGGCTTGTCTCCGTCATCAACAGAGGTCTGGGACTTGGGTGGAGTTATAATTTACTTTGTAGTAGTAGCTTATTCGTGTACAATTAGTTCACAGTAGTTTATTAGCAGTTCATGGTAGTAGATTTTACTTTCGTCTATCTGTACTGTCCCTGTATTTGTGAAATTTCTACATAATATATATTATTAACATACTGTGTTACAAGGATTACGTGTTATTAAATACTTCATAAATTTGAATATCATATTTATCGATGCTTCTTTCTGAAGAGCAGGTAATTCTCAAAGAGGTGCATGTGTTTTTATTTAATAGTGGCAGGAGTGTTCAGGATGCTCTCATGAATTTATTTCCTTCAAGACCAAGAGCAGTACATCAGGTTGAAGGCTGCCTTTCAGTAAAAGGAAATGTATGGCTCACAGAACAGCTTTAAGCTTGTTAAGACCCTTGCGTCAGTACTTGTGGGGAAAAGCAGGTTGAGAGTTGGCTTATGTTCATTCCTGTGCTATACCTTTTGCAGCATAGCTTATGTCTGTCTTAAGAAATCAATGTGTTCTCTTGCTAGGAAGAGAATGGAAAAACCCTCAGCCTCTTTCATTCACCCTTGGGGAGAACAAAGGTGAATAGCATTTGATGTACAAGCACGTCAGAAACCCACTGAATGGAGTACTTGAAAGCCTTTTAGGTGTCATCTGTATCTTTAGCTGCTAAGTAGTGCTGTGCCAGCACGAAGGCCATTTTAGGCAAGTAAATCAGACTTAAAATGGCTTTAAAACAAAGTTGATGGCTGTAGTGTGAGGAAAGAGTTACCAGTTTTATTCAGGTACTCACTGTGGCTATGTTTTGATGTCATGGCTTGTATCCAGAACAGTGTGGCCAGCAGGACAAGTGATTGTCTCCCTATACTCAGGCACTGGTGAGGCTGCACCTCGAATACTGTGTTCAGTTTTGGGCCCCTCACTTCAAGAGGAATGTAAAGGTGCCGGAGCATGTCCAGGGAAGGGCAACAAGGCTGGTAAAGGATCTAGAGAACAAGTCTTTATGACAGGCAGCTGAGGGAACTGGAGCTGTTTAATCTAGAGGAGTCTCAGGGGGGATCTTTCTGCTGTCTGCAACAACCTGGAAGGAGTGGGCAGGTGGGGGTAGGTCTCTTCTCCCAGATAATTAGTGACAGGACAAGACGAAACAGCTTCAAGTTGTGCCGGGGGAGGTTTAGATTGGATATTAGGAAAAATTCGTCACAGAAAGTGTTGTCAAGCATTGGAACAGGCTGCCCAGGGATGTGGTAGAATCATCATCCCTGGTGGTATTTAAAAAATGTGTAGATGCAGTGCTTAGCAACATGGTTTATTGATGGACTTGGCAGTCAGGGGTTGAACTTGATGATCTCAGAGGTCTTTTGCAACCTAAATGATTCTATGATTCTCTTGCAGATACAGGTTGAATTCTATTTTTGGAGGAGTTATATGAAGAGTGTATGCAAATAGCTTTGATTTTAGTGAAGAAGAGTTAGCTTATTTGCTGGATAAACTGACTTCATAAATTGCGCATAAACTCTTGTTGAAAAGTGCCTATATAGGAAACTAAATTTATATCATATGCGTTTAAAGGAATGATCTTTCTATAGCTTCATATGACCTTTTGTTTGTTTTGGTTTTTAGGGTGTAATTAATAAAGTGGCTCCTAGTCATATTGGCTGCCTGATACATGGATGCTTCAATGCTTCTATCCCTAAACCTGAACAAATGTCGGTTGCACAGTGGCAAGAGCTGGGGTTAAAAATAGGGGATGAACTGAAATTTCAAGTATTGCACTTGGATTCTGATGCAGCTGGGGTGTTCTTCATTCGAGGAGGACTCACTAAAAGCAGGTATTGTGACCTACTAGAGAATATTTTTAACTGTTTTAATGGGTTTGCTATAAGCTAAATGGTTTGAATTAACATCTTAATCTTTAAGCTTTCTTATTTTTACACAAACCCATGTCTATATATACCCTATTTTAGTTATCCTAAACTAAACTTTCAAGTGTTCGTTCTCACATGAAAGTTTTCTCTGGAAAAATAAAAGTAGATTTTTTGTTTTGTTTTGTTTTAGCTTTAAAAATCTTAGTGTGCTGACCTGTGAGCTGTTGATTGTATATATAATACGTGCTCAAAATAGCACCCCCAAATGTCTAGAGTAGCTGTGTTGATGAATGTGCACAGGCTTTTCAAGTGAAACTGTCCAGTTCCTAAAAACAGTGTTTACATAGGTGTTTGCACACACACACACAGATGTGCACATTACATAATCACAAATCGTTACATGTGGATGGCTTAAATGCTTGCTAAAACATAGGAATACAAAAGATAATACAAGAAAATGCATCACCTTCCTCCTCTTGCTTATGCCTCTAAATTTTTAGAGCAGCTTCCTAAAAATCTTAAGAGTGATTAAAAGTTTGTTCAGATTGGTTTTTAGATGGCCATTTGCTGGGCAGTGTTTTTTTCTGCCAATGTGGTTATGTTTTTAATTGAATGTACAATATGACTACTAATGGCAAAATAATATTTTTTGTTTGATTTTTCTTTTTTAATCTGGAAGGATGCTCTGTATTGTTTCAGTGAACTTACAATGAAACTTAACAATGTTGTCCTCAGTGCCTCTGGGGACATCTCCGTGGCTTTTAGCTGCATGCTTTCCATATTTGTCTTTCTAGACATTTTCTCCAGTGCTCTCAATTGCAAGGTACCTGCTGGTTTTTTTTATTTTGTTTGGGTTTTTTTTTTCTTTTGACTTTTCTGGCATCACCTTTGTTTTAGCTGTGTAGACGTCAGTAAGGTAGTTGCTTGGTAAAACCAGCAGTGTGTCTCATGTATGACTGAACAGGCTGTTGACTGTGCATGTTTGTGAAGAACTTAAAAATAAAAATTACTACACAAAGTGTAAATAGGAATTAGTGTATGAAGGAGTACAAGGAAAGAGGAAATATCAAAATGTACAGCATTTTAGAGAAAAAATTTAGTCTTAGATTTGAAAGAGAATATTGATTCTGTGGTAAGAAGGAAGCTCATCGGGTAACAAAAATTACCCTGAAATACCCTGACATTATTAAACTGGCTTTATGATTTTCTGTAGCTACAGTATTGTGTTCTCCACTTGTTTTTCTGCAAATGCTTATCTTTTATCTACTTGATGGAAATAAATACCGTGCTTTAGTAAATGTTGACATTTCATTGAGTGACACACAGATGTCTCTACTTCAGCTTATTTTGTGTATTTCTTTACAGCATGCAGCCCAAACAATCTGAGACTATCACTGGCAGTACAAATGGAGATGAAATTCAAAAACTTGACTACCAGGAGAGTGGCTTGAATGACTCTGGGGGAGATAACATCACAGAGGAGCCTTTAGATGAGACAGATAACACTGGGAGGGAGAACACAGAAGAGCAAAGTGTTGATGCTGTGAATGGATTATGTGATAATAAAAACAAGAAGAAGAAGAAAAAGAAAAAGTGTAAGCAAGAAGAACAGGAACTTGTATTGCCTACTAGTGACTCCAGTGGTTACCAAAGTGACCATAAACAGTCAAAGAAAAAGAAAAGAAAGCATTGTAATGAAGTTGAAGAAAGTGAATTATCTCAGCTGTCACAAGAACCCAAAGCTAAAAAGAAAAGGGACTGAAGTCTGAAGTGCCTTTCCCGAATAAGATTTCAGACAGTTTTGATAAGGTTCCAATAAAATCCTGTTTTCAAAATGTATGTGTATATTCCTTTACTACTGCTCTGCCAGGTGGGATGATGTTTGTGTGCATATGCACACCAACAGCTTTAAAGGCTGGAGCTTTTAAAGAAGTGATAGGAGAAACGTTTTTAAAATACCTGTTTTATTTACGGGAAAATAAGGCACCAGAAGAACAGTGGAACGTAATTACAGGAACACATGCATCACCTCTGTGTCTGTTTCTCAGTTCCATGCATTACCGTGTAACCATGGTAAAACCCAATGATCTTTGCTACTCTTAATTCCATCTTTGCTTCTCAGTGTCTTAATTTTATTAGACTAGATTAGGCTTACCTTTGAGGTGCTGGAAAATACACCTGAATTTCCAGGGGCTGAAAAGAGATACTAGTTTTTAGATTTTATTTTATTTTATTGTAATAAGGAGCTCTGAATGCCTGTGAATGAAACTGCAGCCTGATTTAAAGGTTAAGCAAACTCGAGCGTCTTGGATCTTTCCGAACACCTTCTGCAGTACTCTAGGGTATGATCAGTTGATTCAGAGCAAGCAGGGAAGATGGGAGAAGATTAATTAATCTAGTGTAATGAAGTACCAGTTACAGGTTACAATACCACTGAGATACACTGATAAAGCAGTTTGTAATGGGACGTACTGTAGTAGCTTTCATTTTTACGCATTAAGTTCATTGACTTCACAGTTTTCTTTAAAAAAAAACAACAAACAAAAACCCTAAAATGCAACTCGCAACTTTTTGTGCTAGTTGTAACTTTCAAGTGCTGCTCTCTAGAATAGCAGGTACCTACTGTCAGTATTTTCCAAACTGTTGGAATTGGTGTTAGTGGAAAGTTCTGACAATGGGAAAATGACAGTCAAACATTAACAAATGTGCCTTTACTAAGAACTAATTTTCCTGGTCTACATGTATGATAATTTTTTGAATATTGCTACTTTTGGTTGCAGCTCTTTTCTATTGTGAGGAATTCTGGGGAGAAATGTAGTGTGACACGTTCTAGACTGTCTAACTGAGGTACGAGGCCATGATGACTTTGGTATTGATTTACGTATTAGAAGAAGACATAACCAGCTGTCTGGAGGCCTTTTAACTAAACAGCTTGTATATGGAAACTCGCTGTTCATGCGTCCTTAGGTGACAAAACATTTTGTTCTAGTGATCATTACTGGTGCTATTAGCTCACTTTACTAGGTTTAAATACAGTGCCTACTAACATAGTCACTCACATTGAACATATATTGAATTTCAAGTGTCACAGTACTTGTTTTAGGGCTCACTTTGTGCTATATTAATGTCTTTTATGTATCTTTAAAGCTCCAAATTTACAAAGGCAACTCCGAAGTTTCTGTCTTCCAGGCTTGATGGCATTGCAGTACATCATAGGCATTTTAAAGTTATAGAACCAAGTTAACAGTTTTCGAAGACCTATGAGGTGAGCTTAAATAGCTGTTTAAGGGCAGCAGAAACTTCAGTATATCCTGTTTTGCTTGCTCTTCAGTGTCCTTGATCTTGAAACCAGTTTCCAGACAGTCCTGAGATGAACGTGAATTGTCCCTGTTGTGTTTTTACATGTGGCAATGCTGACACTTGAACTACATGCAATTTCATGGACAGTGTCTGGTCTGTCCATTCTTCCTATGCTATGACAAAGCCTGAGAACTCAGATAACGTTTGTTATACGTTTGTTACACGTTTGTTACAGGATGCTACGAGGTCAACTGAGGGCAGTATTCTGGTGTACTAGGTGTTACAGAGAGTAGCACAAAAAGTCCCACCCTAATACGCTTCAAATTTAAACACGCAGGGCTGGCTGAGGGTTGGGATATAACTTACAGTTAGAAATTATCTGCTGTCTCCCCTTTTTGTGTTTTCTTGTTTGTTTGTTTATGTTTTGTTTTTTAATGGATTGATATAGAGGGAAGAAATTGGATGGGTAGGTACGGAGGATGTATCAGAGAGGGTGGCAAGTGCAAGTACTTTTTGTTGATGCCTATGGGAAGAGAAGGATGGTGGCAGTTGCTATTGCAACTAACCGAAGACCAGGAGTCATATGACTTCATCTGTTAGTCCTTAGTAATTGTTACAGTTCACTTTCCCTTTTAGGGAAGGGAAACGCATCTCTAGCAGACCCACTGTTGGGGACTGTGGCATGAGACAAGTGCCACCGGTTCATAGAAGCACCTTGTAGCACCAAGAGTTTTTCTTGCTGTGTTCAACTTTTCATCAGCATGGAGAGAAAGGAGACCTTCAGCGCAGAAGAACTGAAGTTGCAACTAATGAATCAAGTAACATAGTATAAATGCTTTCAGCACTTTGAATACTCTTTTCCCACTTTTGCTGCTTTCCCATTCTCTTACTGAAGGAGAATTGCCTACCGTAATTTAGCAAACTACGCAAACTGTTTTTCTGAGGGTATTAAGCAACTTTTCTGAAAGTCTAAAGTAATCTGTCAGTTTTGGGCCTTACTTAAAGTCAGGGATTTTTTTGGCACACAAGTGTGGTCAGCACCCTCTTGTATCAACTTTTGATTTATTTTCTTGGCATACAGCAGGAGAGAGCAATTAAAAATAATTAAATTCAGAAGCTGCTATTTCATGATTGCTGAACGAGTTGTTGCTTCGATGTCACAAATACTATTAACATGTTACATTAAATTCTTGCTAGGTTAATATGTAAAAAATAAAATTGTAGATTCCTTTGCCTGACAATTGTACAAAACAGTTGACTGTTTTCTGCTGGTTTTTGTCTTTGGAAGGGGAAAAGTGAAGAAAAAACTTTAAAAAAAGAGAAAAAAGTTTTTTTCACAGTTGGAGGCAAAATTGCCAGTCTCACAGCTGCACTGTTGATGTAGACAATCTTTTGGCATTAACTAAACATAGCAAGAAAATTTGTATTTTCAAAAGTGAATTGTCACTCTAATCATGACTTTAAATCTCGTCTCTTTGGGTTTTTTTGCCTTAAAAAAAGTAAGATTTTCTGATGCTTGAAATTAAAAAAGGAAAGAAGCCAAACTTGATGCTTTCCATAAAAGTTTCTCTGAAGTTTGATCGTTATAAATGTTTAGCTTTCTGGACTACAGAATGTAGTCCCCTGGACTACAAGTGAAGAGTTGTATTGAATTCTGAGTTGAGCTGAGATTTTCTGAGTATAGAGGACAAACATTTGTAAAGCTTCCAGTGAGGTCAGGTGACTTCGTATTTACTTGGCCCTTCTGTTCCTTTTTTTCAGAGTGCATGCTAGTACAACTCACTTCTGTCACATAGCAAAGAGAAGATTAAGGAAGTAAAATTGTATTTTGTCCTGTAACTATATTGATAGTTACACCAATAATAGTTACACCAATAACAGTTTGTTACTGTCAGGTGATCTAGACAAAACATATGCTGTTTTTTTCCTGTTTTAAGTTGGCAACAAAGCCAATATTCACTTCTGTCTGTGGTTGATAATCTTTTGTCTTTATTATGAAAAATGTAGTTCCAAAATAACCAGCTATAATAAGTTTCTAAAGCAGGGACTGCTTTGTAGTATTGCAAATATTTTGATTCTGCAAACATGTTTCTCAGTGTATTATATGCCTTTGGCAGAAGAGCAAGTGCTCTTAGAAGAAAGTACTTTTAGCTCTCATTAGAACAACTGGTTTTTACTCTCTGAAGCCTGCAATGATCTACAGTGTTAACTGTTGCTTTTTGTCTTTTCCTTGCTTCTCTTAGAAACAAACTCTTTGCTTTTGACTTGGCAGTTTGGTGCTGCTTAAAATATGCAGCCCAAACAGCCCAGTGGATGAACTCTAGGGAAAGGATTTTTAAAAGGCTGAAGTAAGCTAGCTGCCTTTTGGAAAGCATGAGCCTTGATCAAATCTCTCTCTGAATTAACCGTTTGCCTTTGGAAGCACCCCAACCTTTGATAGCCCTCAGACAGTATAGACATTTGCTGTAAAAAGCATTGGGGTAGTTACATACCCACACTGCTGAAGTTACAGTTTTCCATATACCTATGAAAAAGTTATGTCATCTGATGCTCAGGATTATTAAGGTTGGCTATGAAAGGATTGAGATAGTTTCATTCTAGGAACACATATATTTGTCTTACCATAATGTTGACTCTATTCTGCTATTTATCGTTCAGAAATTCTGTCATTTCAATAAACCCTGAAGGACTTCAGTGTCCAGTAGACTTAGTCTTTCTTATAGGGAGAAGATACTTTGTCTTCTGGATTGATGTGAACAAAAATAAGACTCTGAAAATCAAGCTTCAGACTTCTCCAGCATTGTCTGTAAATAAGATTTTTAAAGACACAGATCATGATTTTTTTTGTCTTTCATCATGACTTTGGACATAACTAAGTTAGAGCTGGGTTAAATTCAGCTGTAACTCTTATAGCAAGCCACTTAATTGACCAGATGTTAAGCAATTACAAGCAATTGCAGCCTGGAAATGGCTTCAAGTTCCCTTGAAGCCAACCGTCCCAGGCAAAGAGTGGAGACAGGCAAGAAAGAATGAGCTTTAGTTTTCCGCACTTTAAGGCCCCCTACTGTGAGACATTGAATACATAGATGATCTCCCATTTCCCAGACTGGTATGTTTGTAGTGCATTATTGCTGCTGGAACATTTCTGTTTTGGCCAGAGGCTGTTCAACTCTACAAAGACTCCCTTGAGGAATCTGTCTACAGAAACAGCTAAAATTAACTTTCTGTATAGAAGGTGAGTGAACTGCAGCAGTTCTTGATCCATAGCACAGAAACCCTATAAACAGAGAGAGAAATTTTTGTACAAGACTCATTATCAATACCTTCCTCTTCTATGGACTATTTCAGAGTATTTCATATGACTAGAAGGTTGAGCTGTGACCTTTGGCCTCTGAAGCTATACGATACTTATTAAGAAGGCAGGTACCAAGATATGACCGACTATTGCACTTCAAAGCTTCCTTGCTCCTTATCCCGTTTTCCTTCTTTATGCTTTCATTTGCTGGCGCCTTTGGTATATGGGAACTTCTCTAAGAATATTCTTACTACACCTGAAATATGATGCCCCATTCAAGAGCAAGATTTCATTGTGCTGCACAAATTGATTGAGGAGAACTGCGTGTTTCAGAAGCTCTGGTAAAAGCCAGTCTGCCAGTACTATGTTGCTTAGAAGTTCACATTAGGTATGATTGATCCACTAGAAGTTTGGACACTGAAAGCAGCAGATCTTTGTCAAATACCTTGACGTGAGTTGCAATTAAGATTGCCTTCAGAAAAATGTTACAGTTCTATCTGCAAAGCTGTGATCTGTGGGCATGACCTCATTGTGATACATAGATGCACAGCGCGCACACAACTTCTGCTGAAGGTTTGCAAACACAGCAGTTAGTGGAGTGCAGGCTGTGCAGGTACAGTCCCAGATTTCATTGAAAGCATTTTGTCAGAACTGGTGTGACATAACTGCCACTAATTCATGAAGCTGGCTGAAGCCAGAGTCATCTTGTTTTCAAGGAGAGTTGGACTGGGCTACACTTGGCCTTGATAAAGCCAGCTGTTTAGGCTTGTTTGTTACTGTGTATGAAGACACAGTCTGTGCTTTTGTTTCCTCATAATAAAAGTGTTAGTGTATGGATAAATAAAAAATTCTGTATGGATCAGTCAAAGCAACATTTAAAAGCTGGACTAAAAAGAAAGGCAAATTTATGCTGCATCAGTAATCATTAATATCAACATCAAGAGAAATAAGACGTAGTCTTGGAGCACAATTACGTTTGTGCATCAGCTCCTTTTTTATTTCAGATAACAAACCGTTGACATCTGACCTCCTTTCAGGATAGTGCCAGTTTATTACATTTGTGCCTGAAGACTCATACATTCTCCAGACATTTTGTCAGCTCTGCATGGACTCAAAGATGACCAGTTTTTTGAAGCACTTTCCTAGGACAGCTATTTGTCTCCTTAATGAAAAAAAAAAATCCAACCCCCAAAACCCAACAACAAAACAAAAAGTGCACAGATAGTGTAGGCGTTTGTAGTTTCTTCATGGAGCCTGTTGACATTACCTTGTGGCTTTATGAAGAAGGGCATACCTTCACCTCCGGTGTACCTACATTCTACACAGAGAAGCAGCTGAGGACCTCTGTGTTTCAAAGAAATTCCATATATTGTGGCTAAAAATAAGTACACAGAACAGCCTGCACTGATGATGAATGGGATGTGCTGATAGCTTTTTTTGATATGATTTTCTTGATGTTAAACTGAATTTAGCTTACGTGACCTACTTTATGTCTGTTATTACTAAATCCCATGTTTTCCTAGTTTTCTCAGAGGAAGGATAATTCCTTTTCATCTGTATAATTTCAAAATTCATCTTTTTGTTTAGGATAGACATTAGTTAAACTTGAACTGTTAGTTTCCTTGGGCCAAGTGAATGATATTATGGGCAGATACAAGGTTTCTGAAATAGAGAAAAGTGTGCAGGTATTACAGATTTAAGTACATTTGGACATTCGTATTTTTACCTGGGTAATATTTATAAAGTACCAAAATATGCTGATGCTCACAGATTAGTTCTGTAGTTATTTGTATCGTGGTTATTTCCATCTCGTTTCAATGTCTGGTTTGCAAAAAACATTGTCAGAAATAATCCCAAAGTAGAGCCCACCATCGTATTTATTCCTGATTTATATGTTTCCTGTAAATCTGTGGTTGTGCAATATTATGATGATGGATGTGAGGACAAGCTATTGCAAATAACTTTATATCTTCCTATTAATTAAGTGTAGTAAATGTCTTTTCTTAGGCAACACAAATTCCCCAAAGACTTTTTTCTCATTTTATGAACAAATCTTAGAAACAGAAGAGTAATTACTGTATTTGTGAGACAGGCGTTCAAATTTCTGAATTACACTTGAAAGAAGAGATAGTTGAAAGATGTTGACAAACTGGATTGAGTTCAAATATGAGTAACAGCAATAAGAGAGAGCTCTGTTTCATGAAGGAAGAATAAAAAGATTGCCAATTTTTAGCCAAACAGTAGCTGTGGATGTAAAGTGGAAACAAACAGACTGAACACCTCTGCAGTGTCTTGCTCGGAGAGTTCTGACGGCTTGAGGCAGGTTGCAGTCTGAAACACTTTCTGGCTGCAATGCAGCAAGACACTTAGACATCACTACTGAGGGACCATAGATACAAGCAGCACTTCTTTGTATCATAAAGATTATGTGAAAACTTAGTGCAGAATTCTTCCTCTCAGCATTTTTCTATTGAATGCTTCTAATTCTATAATGAGAAATGTAACAAAGGAAAAAAACCAGATATTTTCATTTTCTGTGGCATTTTTAGTTTAGTGAATTTTTTTCTTGCCTCTGAGCAAAAACTTCTGTAAATAATATTTGTAGTGGTTAGGAAAACTTTGAGTACACAGAGTTCTGATACTTCAGGTTTTGTTTGGTTTTTTTTTTTGTTATTAGTGCAATTATTTATGATTAGACTTTCTTTCTTTACTTGAGCACACTTTGGAAAATGTTCTAAGAAAATTAAATTAATTTATGGAAAACTGACTAGGAAAGAAGGATTTTTAAAAAGATAAAAAACTGAGGATTTCTTCATAAACCCAGAGTACAAAGGGTAAAATTTCAGTTTAAGGAAGTTCTTGGAATTTCAAAATCTTTCCTGAGGAGAGAGGAAAACTTGAAGACTTCTCTTTAAAGGCATTTCTCTCTTCTCTCCACTAAGGATTTTTAGTCCATTCAAAATACTTCTCTAGTTTTTGGAAGTGTGACATAATGTATTTAAAAGGTGCAAACAGTAATTTCAAATAGAGAAGTATTACATTCTAGGTATCTGAATTACATTGTTAGGCAGGGAACCAAAAGGGTTTTTTCCTCCCAAATTCATACTCTGGTGAAATTGACTGATTTTTTTTTTTTTTTAAATGTGTCAAACTGTGATTCCAAGAAAACTACTCTGATCCACAATGAATTTGCACTTCAAATTAAACCCATTGATGAAATCAATGTAGGACTTGGAAAAGTCTGGCTTGCAGAAAGGTTCTGCCTGTTCTCATGCAATGCCACATGGTGGAGTATTGCTTTTTCTGTTGGGCTTTTCCCCCACATCTGTCATCTAAAGAACTCAAAACTACTGTGAACTGGTATTTGATAAGAGGAAGTTTCTGGTAAGTGTAAGATGTTTTAGCTTCAGAGCAGTACTTTCTGTTAGCACTGTGCTCCTGGAGCAATTACAAAGTCCCTTGTCAAAAACACAAAAGGTTCTGAATTAGAAAGGACACTTCTGCACTTTGTTGTACTTTTTGATTACTGCTGTTCCACTCTTGGATTGCATTCGTAATGACTCTTTCAAATTAATAAAGTCAGTGAGAGCCTGCAGACTTATTTCAATCCTTCCTTTGCAATATAACAGGGTACTTCTGTATTACAGTTGACTGTAAAGAAAACTTGTTTATTCAGGTGGAAAATGAACTAATATGTAAAGTGCAATTTTTTAATCTAAGTAATATTTTGGCACCATGAAGTTTAATACAGCCACAACTGAGAGGGCTAGAGAGCTAAATGAAGTAAGACTGGAAGAGAAAATTTGTATGTGTTCTGTATTTCAGCATCAAAACTTTTGTATCTACCCTAGATGCTGTGACCATGTTAGTTTATTTTATTTTCTTATTTTCATATATCTCAAAGTGCTGTTAATACATGTGTTCATCCAGTTTTTCACTGTTCATATTTCAGATTCTTACCTTACTTTGGCTGTATAGGAAAAGAGGCTTATGTGGCCGTGCTGTGAACACCAGCTCATGCAAGTGCTGTGATGTGTAGGTACATTTGTTTGTCCTTACTCTCATGGTTTAGTACTGCCATGCTTTAGCTCCAGCCAGCAACTAAGTACTACGTAGCTGCTCGCTCACTCCTCCCGTGCCCTGCTCCCCACTCCCCCCTACAAGGGACTGGGAGGAGAATCAGGAAAAAGCTAAAACTTGAGGGTTGAGATAAGAACAATTTAATAATTGAAATAATAATAACAATAATTATAATTATAACGAGAAGGAGAGAGAAAGGGAGAGGAATACAATCCAAAGGGAAGGAAAAAAACCCCAAGCGATGCACAATACAATTGCTCACCACCCGCTGACCGATGCCCAGCCAGTCCCTGAGCAATGATCACCAGGCACCAGCCAGGTCCCCCCAGTTTATATACTGAGAATGACATTCTATGGTATGGAATATTCCTTTAGCCAGTTGGGGTCACCTGTCCTGGCTCTGTCCCCTCCCAATTTCCTGTGCCCCTCCAGCCCTCTTGCTGGCAGGGCCTGAGAAGCTGAGAAGTCCTTGACTTAGTATAGATATTACCAAGCAACAACAAAACTGTCAGTGTGCTATCAACATTGTTCTCACACCAAATGCAAAACACAGCACTGCACCAGCTACTAAGAAGAAACTAACTCTATCCCAGCCAAAATCAGGACGCTTCCTTAGCAAATTTTTAGATATTGGCCACTTTGCAGACTTCCGTCTACTTAACTGAAATACTGAATTCCTATAAGTTTCATGGAAATGAGTTGTTGGGCAGAGAAGAGAAATCATATTAATTCCCCAGTGTGAAGAAAAAGTGCCCCAGGTTCAGCTGTGGTGAGCCTTAACCCCTCTGTGGGCTCCATGGAAAAAGCTTCAGGCAGAACTGTACACCTTATTAGGCACGAGGGGATGGGAAGGGAGGCATCCTTAGCTGTGGTGCTGAGGAAACAGCTTGGATTTGTCTTTACTGCACTCGGGGGGGTTTACAACATGTCATTATTTTGTGTTTACTCACCCTCTGCTGTTTCTGGGTTTGCTGTACGCTAATCTGTTCTCCTTCACTTACACGGGACAAAGAGGCTGTAAAGTCCCTGTTAGTCTTCATCAAGGCATTTTAGTTTTCACATAAGGTTACTGTTAATCATCAGAAGCTCAGTACTGATCATGTCAAGTCTCAATGGCTGAGGTAAGACCTGCAATTAAGATTTAAAGAGCGAACTGGAGGTGGGGGAATTTCTCTGCGTACTGCCAACCTGCATAGGCTGCTGTGCTGCCACAATGCCACCTGTAGACACAATTGAATTATATTAATTAAAAAGAGTGACATCAGATAACACTTTTAGCCCTCTGCACTATATCAGTCACAAAGTAAAATACAGAAACTGTCCTGTTTCTGACAGACTGCACCGAACTACATTAATGTGCTCGATTATGCTTGTCTTTGTTCAGGAAAAGGGTGTCTTAAGCACTTGTCTGTAGCGCTTCACTGGAAAGGTTAAAAGGTGTCTTAATCCTGCTTAGGATGTTGAGTGATATTCCCACCTGAACATAAATCCATGTGTTTTATGTGTAAGCAATATAACCATTAGAATCTTGCAGAAAAGGTGGATAACAAAATCTTTACCTCTAGTAATGAGTTACATTTTGAGAACAAACTGAGCTCTGCTTATGGAATGGTCCTGGGGATTTGTCTTCAAGAGGTGTTTCAGGCTTGTGTGCGTGGGGACTCAAAAACATCAGTAAGACTGCCATGTGCATGAATATTGGTGACAGAATACGCGACTATGCTTGTGGTACATCTGTGCTCTGTAATGGATGTGGATCTGGGTCAGATTGCTTCAGGTTTAGTCATGAAAGTATCAATCGACTTAGTTTAGGAATTGCATGGTATTTTAAGGTTAACTCGAGAGAGGAATTAAGAGGGTTCTCTAAAATCTCAAATATAAAAAGACTAGTTGATAACTTTAGAGGCAGTGTTGAATAAATCTGCTATGACAGACAACTAGTAGGACATAATGGACCTGTGCACTAAGCTATGGAAGCTGTTCACACTGCTTTCTGGTGGGATGGGATATTAAAATTAGTGTAGAACCCTATCAAGAAAAACAACCTATGTGGGACCAGTGTGCATGCAACTCTGCTTATGAAAACTCTAGAAAATAGAAGCTTCTCTGACAGATAACATCTATGCTTAAAGACTTCCATTCTGTTAGTCTTACTAAAAAGTGCCTTTCACCAATGAGCTGTTTCATCTGCTCTTAATCTTGAAATGCCAACAATAAACTTTTGTTAAAAAATTTTTCAAATGTCTTTCTGTGAAAAGCCTTTAGTCCTAGCAAATTAACAGTATGTGTTTGTTTTCAGGTACAAAGTTTAATCCAAACCACTTTTTTCCCTTTGAGTTGAGAGATTTTGTAATTGGAAAAGCTTTGCACGCATATTATAAGGAGAGCAGTATTCTCACTACTTCAGTATAAAATTAACAGACCGTTTTTGAGATCAGTACTAAAATATTGTTTAAGTGACAAATAAAGTAAATTCTTAGTTTTGTGTGTTTGTGCAATTTATGTAGTATGATTCATAACAACACTATGCAGCAAGGCCAAGATGGGGATGAGCAGGACTTCTGCTGAATGCCTTAAGCTGAGACAGTTAGGAGGTTACGGGAGGGTAAAACTTTGATCTCAGTCTGCTCTTCATAACGTTACATATCAATCTGATCAGTATCAGAAGAAAAAGAAATAGTGTTATCTTAATATTTTATGCTAATTTAGACTGAACATCCTACAGTATTATTTTGGCACTGTGCTAGTGGTGTGTCAGCTGTCTCCAGGGGCCCTCGTCAAAAGCAGAGGAAAGTCTCCTGCTGTGCCAATACTGTAAAATAAATAACATTCTCAGAAGATTAATACAGAGCTGGAGCACAGAGTGTTACTAGTTGTCATAAAACAGACAGAAAAAGGGCTGCATTCTAAAAGGCAAGACTTAGAAAATGACTGATCCCGGGGAAGGATAAGTTTGTTGATCTGGAAACATCATTTCAGAAAGAAATGATGAGTAAGTGTCCAACAGTTTGGAAGTTACGAAGGGACACGTGTCCAAAATGCAAATCTATAGCTGAAATTCTTCCAAGCACGTTTAACCTTGTTTGGTCTGGAAATCTCATGAATATGAATTGTGTTTTGAACTTACACTTACCAGTGTTGGTTTTGCTTAGGCTGGATAGTAAATAAATGCTATTTACAGAGCCTTTTTTCCCCCCTTTATTGATACTCTCATTTCTAGCTGAAGCTAGTAAGAGAAGTAGTGCATTAGTTACTTTAAAAAAAAAAAAAAAAACAACACATAAAAGGCAAGCCCCAAATGTATGTATTGTGGGGTGACAACTAAATTCCTGTCTAGTTGCCTTGTGAGTTTTTTGCTACCCATTTCCAAACTGCAGAGTCACAAGGCTCATGTCTCTCTTCATCCCTCTCCACCACCCCTCATAAATCAGAGTGCAATCAACAATTCCAAACTGCTTACTGTGTGCCTGCAGATATTGTAAGTGTTGCTTAACAAGAAGTCAAACAGCTAATCATAGTCACACACACTGTAAGTAATTTATGGCTATGCCAGGGGCTCTGCCACGTGCTCCACCAGCTGGATCCTGCTGTGAAGGATCAGGGGACTGTCAGGGTGTGCTGCTGCCCCCATCCAGCCTGAAACCCATCTTTGCTCTCCATGGGCTAGGGGTGTACACGTAAGCCCCATCTCAATTCAAAACATGATTGTAGCTGGAGGATTGTACACTACCCAAGAACTGAGTATATTCCCAATTAATTTAAATTCTGGAATAATTAAAAAAAAAAAAAACAAAGAAAGAAAAACTTAGAACTCATGAATTGGGAGGAGAGCTGGCCCTTGGATGTCCTTCTTCATATCACCCTAAATATGTATGTCTCAGTAACATAAATGATATTTCATCATGTTCCAGTCATTAGCAGCTGCTTTTGAGACAGGAGTGGATTGTTGGATGAGACAAAACTAATTTTTAAGAATTTTGAGAATTTTCAGGAAAGTTCTTGCCAAGGGCAAGCTTTCAGGGCAAGCCAGAGAGTAGCCCACACACAACCATCCTGGGTGCAAGGACACCACACCTTGGACCCTGCCTCACCTTTGTGAGTCTCATGCAGGTTTTGGTCAGTAAGTGTTACCTTTAGGAGGATTTGATGGTGATAGCATGTTGTACTTTTTTCTACTCTTATTCAGTTTTAAAATTGCTGTTTGGAGCACAGTATGTTATAATTGATTTATTGTATTAGTACAATGGCTTTCTTCTAGAACTGTTTCTCGGCTTTCTCTTTGTTAGTTTGTCTGTGCTTCAGAGTTAGCACTATCCCCAACTCTCATTTTTGGCCCCATTCACTAGGTGCTCTTTCTGTCACTCTATTTTTTCAGTGTGACCCCAACAGATTAATCCTATTCCTTGCAGTCTTCAAAGAATCACGGTTTTCCTTCACTTTTCTAATCACGAATGTCTGGTTTCTGCAGCTGAAGCAGGAGTTAAATGGGAATCCCCATCTGTATTTAATGTGCACTTGGCACAACGCCTCTGTTATTTTTTAAAATTATTTCTCCTTTTTAAAAGCCAAGGTTGAAAGTCTAGCCTTGATCAAGTCAATAGGATTTTTGCCACAGAGTAGTGGGGCTACTGAAATCAACCCCAAAATCCCAGCAGGTACATTTTTATTGTTGATTTTTATCTGAGAACATTACGTTGCCTCTTCTTGATTCTTTCATTACTGTCTCCTTAACAGTACCGAATTTTAATCTTAGAATATAGGCTTAAGGTGTTCAGTCAGTTACCAGAGGTGGAAATAAAGCTCATGGAATCCAGCTTATTTTAATTTCTTCTTTTTATGCTTAAAGAGTTTTTTATCTTTATGCATAACTGAGAAAATGTCTCCAATTTTTTTCTTTAGTTCTAGGTACCAACTTTTTAACAAGTGAAGCCTTTCCAATTTTCTCTCTTTACAGCGTAAATCTACCAATCTCTTGCCTTGCACGCTTTTCCTGTTCCTTTTCATAATTTAAAAATGTATTTACAGAAGTAAACTGTTTTTTTATGTTCTCCAAACCTTTTAACTGATCATGCATGAATTACAATGGTGGTGTCTGAGATTACAAGAACCTAAATAGTAAATTTTGAGGTTAAAACCAAGATTATGTACCTAAGGATCCAGCAAATAAGGAAAAACAGCCATGATCTTCATTAGAAAGTACCAACAGGGTCAACTGCTCTGTATCAGGGGGTGTAATTTTCATTGTGGACAGATGGAGACAGTAAAAGGTCAGTCTGTTACAGTTCCCTGTTTGAAGGTGTTGGCTGGGTAGCAAAATGAAATCAACTCTTTTCTTTCTCCTGAGTAGCAGAAAACATCTCCATTCCCCTTTATGAATGTGTAATCGTCAGCGCTGAGCCATTAAAAAGCTCAGCACAAAAAAGCCTCTGCAGTCCCTATTCTGGTGTGACAAGATGTCGTTTTCCTACACAGTAATGCATGGCATATTACTTTTCTTTTGCTGAAGGGCTTACTCTTGGAGAAACTTGGATGTTCGTAAAGGGAACTTTCTTCCCACAAAATGATCTAATTTTATTTAAAATAACTTCAGGTACACATCAGAAAAAAGATGCATGTTTTTCCTACCTGTGTCACCAGGTGGTACTCTTTGGCAGATGTTTCTGATGCTCGGCTTTCTCACAGAATAACTTTCTGATTATTTGCATGTACTGAGTGCAAAGAAAGTTATGGTTTAATCTCTGGCTGACTTAACATCACATCTTGTACAGCTTTCCCATCCCCAGGGATCTGTCCTGAACCAGAACATCTTTGCTGTAATTAAAACAGAGCTGCCTCCTCCTCCTCACCACCCTCCCCATTATGGCCTTGATTTTTCATTCATATTTAAGTTAGATGTTATTTTCACCCTCCAGGACCAAGCCTGTTTGTGCATCATGCAATAAAACCCACTGAGCTCTGCATCTTTGTTTAACACTGGCTGCTATGAAGGAAGGACTAAGCAATGGAAATAATCCGTATTCGATGTCAGCACAGTTCAAACAGAGCAGGTGCCAGCAATGGTGAATGTGAACCTGAGAGCCCACAGCAGGCTCCTGTGCAGCTCATGGCCTTGTCTCCAAGGCCGTTTGAGCATCTTGGCAAGCTTGCTGAGAAACCTGCCAGTCCTGCTGTGAGGTTAGCAAAGCGAAGTGAAGTGAAGACACCAGTTCTGTTTTTTAAAAAAGTGAGGCAAGTACTCAAGAGCTCAGTTGCATGAATTGTCTCAGAGGAGCATGGGATGAGAAGAGAGAAACAGATGAATACAGAAAAAAACCTGACACTAAACTCTTTCGCCTTCAATATTTTTTCCTTACAGCTTGATTAGTTATATCTTTATTGTGCCAGCTTTCTCTTTTAATTCCATTTCCCCCTACATATTTTGAGGTTTGTTCCGTATTTTCTATCACATTTTTCTTTTCTTTTTTTTTTCTCCCCCCCATCATTTTCTGTCTTTCTTGGAATCTTGATAAAGTAAGTTGTGAACACCTACAGAGGTATGATGTTGACTGAGTACTGAGTTAAATTGAGAAGGAATCTTAACAACCCTCGAGGGATGCCAGCTACTGTAGCACAGAGGGAATCACACGGTGTTCTGACCTTTCTCTTGTATCAGCCTCTGTTTTGCCCATATATGTCATGCAGGAGGCCACTACAATATCAGAAGTTCTTTTTAGTGTGACATTTGGGGTCTCTTTTAAACAAAAGGGTTTCTGGGAGCAAAATGTGGAAGAGGAATAAGCAGGAGAAAAAGGATTTCATTGCAGACATCCTTACTCATAACGTTTCCATTCCATGTTCCCAAAGAACATCTAAATAAAAATACCTGCAAGCTTTATTTATGTGCACAATAATCCCAAACTTCATGTAGAAACCCTTTGAGCTTTGATCAGCTCTTGAATTTGCTCCACAGCAGATATTTGGGACCCATATGCCAGTAAAATGCTAGTGTATTTTAGCTGTCCTCCAGTCTGCCTCTTGTGCCTGCGCAGCCTTTGTAATAGAATTTGACCCAGAAAACCATCATCTTCTTGTCACTGAGTTCTCTAAAATGTAAAGCAAACAGAGGAATTCCCAAATGATTATAAGTGAAATATTTTTTACTGAATGTCAGCATGGTCTCACATAAAACCAACAATTTGATGTGTTTTTCCATACTTGCAGGCTTCAGACATTTGGTGTAGTAATAAACATCTCCAAATCTTATGTCATTGATTGTTTGGCTTCAGTGATGATGAAATATGGAAAACAAAATGAAGGAACATAAACCTTGTCTGAGATTTATTTGGAGACTGTGTGTGAAGCATACCTGGGTTTTCATACTTACCATAGCACCTGACAGAAGTGGCACATTCAGCCTTAACCATGTCTAGTGTATCTTGTCAGTGTCTGAAACAGACAGGGGAAACCTTTCAACATTGTCCTTCATAAAATTGTAACCAGACTGATAAATCTGTTTATTTTTCCTTTAAATGTGCCCTGGTTTCCATAACAGAGACAGCTTGCATGTATGCTGATGAATGGTTACTCTCCCATCACAGACCTAGACCTTTATGGACACTTTGCCAACAAACTCGTTTTGTGAATTCCTCAGCTTCATTTTTTTTTTTTTTTTACTTTTCCACCACCTGAAAACTTGCAACTGGCCTGGCTTGAAAGCTGCCTTGGCAATTTTACTAAGGCATTTACTTTGATAGCTAAAAATGACCTTGAAGAATGATTAATACTGTGTGTGGGTTGATGACATAAATCTGTTAAAATGTGCCTGATGTACAGCTTCACATGCAAGAATGTTATAGCCATATTCCTGTACTAACACAGTGACATTGAACAGACTGTTGCAGATATGAAATCCACAACAACAAAAAAAGAACCCCCCAAAAAAGTTTGAATTATTTTTATGAATTTGTTAACAACAAATTGCTTCTGGTCAGAGGATATAAATTTAATGAAAAATAACAAACAGTGTTCTTAAGGTACGTTGGGATGTATTCTCTAACTCACATAATGCTAGTGGTTGTTGCTGAGAATGTAGATACTTGCCCCAGGAATGAAAGAATCCACTCTTTCCGTACTGTGCTTTTTGCAATGCAAAACAACAATGTGCAGTTAAAAAGGAATAAAAGCCCAATTCAGCAGCCCAAGAAATATGTCCATCCTTTGCCTTAAATGTATCTGTGCAAATCTGCCTGTTGATGGTAATTTTGGAAGTACATAGTTAGAAGACAGGTTAACCCCTTCTCAAACTAAAAAAAAAAAAAACAAAAAAAACCCAAACAAAAATCAAAATCATAAGGAGATAGAAGAAGGAAGGATGTACTTTGTTCTGGACTGGTAAGAAATGAGCTGAAGTTGCTATCCCTAGCCAGGGAAAGTTTCTAGCTAAGAGGTCTCAACAGTAGCTTGCACTGTGTTTAATCATGGGAAATTATGTTGATGATCTTTTTGCTGTATATTGGCAATGAGTCTCTATGAAACACTGTTTTATCCCAGTGTGATTTCCTTTGCCTTCAGAAAAAATTTTGGATAGGCTCATGAAGGGGAGATGAGTATCCTAGAAGTACTTAAAATACAGTGCTGTGTGCCAGGTCATCTTTTCCATTGCATAGATCAGCCAGCGCACTTCCATTTACAGCCTCATCCCTTTCACCAGCTCCTGTGTCCGCCAGCGTTACAGGTCTTCATGGCTGCACAAAGCTGGAGAAGCCTCCAACCGCAATTTTAACAATAAAATAAAATAAACATTCTCTGCACAAATAGACTATTTTAGTTTCCATGTCTGACAGTTTGGCACCTTTCACAGCTCTACGTTAGCTTAGAACATTCATCACTACACATGCTTTGAGAGAAGAAAAACAAGTACTAAGTAGGATTTGAGACTTGGTAAACTTTCTATTTAAGATGAAACAATCATTTAAACTGACAAGAAAAGGCTGTGAAAACAACTCAGAAAAATAACTTATTTCTATTTGAGACTCAGCAAATATTAAGGGAACAAGAAATGGTACTAAAATGAGTGTTGAGCTCTTCTGTAAAAATAATAAGAAAATGACAGGACTGATTTACGTGAAAATTTGTAAAACTGTTCTGCATCCCAACCTTTCCCAAACTAGAATTTTGTATGCCAAGTTTCAGCTTGAACTGTTTTTTAAGGAAATCATTCTTTAAAGTATGAGAATTATATAATGAAGTAGTCATCTCTTAATCCTAAGTACAGTTTCATATGTGTAATTTTTTTAATAGATCAAAGTATAATACAAAAAACATTGGAGTACAGAAAGAATGTGCACATTCTATTCAAATTGCAGTGTGTGCAGAAACTTAAAGAACCTTACTATGGTAAAGCTTTAAATCATGCTACTGTATCTATATCCCAGGAGATAGATTCCTACAATACAAAACTAACATTAACATTTTTGCTAATGCTTACTAGCCTGGCAAAAAGCTTCACATGGTTTTATGGGAGGAGAAGGTAAAAAGCCATTTGTCATATGTTTTTGTGAGAAGTAGTAGTTCATAAATTAAAAGGAAGCTTAGCAATTCCTCTTAAAAGATGAATTTGCATGGCTCATGACAATCCACACACATTTTGGCCCTGTTTAAGATTTTCCAAGTGATTCAGGCTAGATGGAGATGCTCCAATAATTTTGGGTTTAGTTCACCATTGTCAATTTTTTGAAACCTTGTTGACTTTCCATGACCTGAGAGTCTCCTCTCAGTTATACCTTGCTGAAACTGTATAATGGGTTTCCTCTACAGGACAGATAAATAGCATGGCTTCTCTGACTATAAAGGAAAAACAAACAAACAAAAAACCCCAAAACTAAAACGCATTTTATTTGTATTCTAACACAGGAGGGTTTGCAAAGTGGAAACTTCTAATAAGCCCATGTATTTATCACAGAAATCAGTGTTACTGAAGTTTGAAAACAATTTGTCATATTCACGTTCATGAAAACACAGAGGTTTGTTGCTGGGATTTTTACCTTTTGCTATCTACTTGATCCCTATGCTTCTGATCCCTATCAGAAAATAATGTGAAGGTGACTAAAAATACTTTTATTTAGCATAGAATTCTTTAGGGGTGCATTACAACGAGCAGTGGATTTGGATCTTAGTCTAAACTCTGAAACGTGGCAAACACGCTTGGAACAAAGAGCTAAAAATCTGCTATAAAAATGTCTGTTTGGATTTTCCAAGTTCAGATATGAAAAAAGCAGGCAAAACAGGATGAACAGTGAAAAATGTAGCTGACTAAATTATTTCTTTGGCATTAGTAATTTAAGGTGTTACGAACAGTTCAGACAAACTAGCCTTCTCTTCAACAATACAAATGTCTTTTATACTGTCAGTTGCACAGAAATATGTGGAATGGCCCTGGTTTTTTTACATGACCTTTGCTTTTTATGTCTCTGAATCCTTACTTGCCTTTCTTATTAGTCATATTTTAACCAACATAAAGTAGCCTAATATGTGGATGATCTAGTTCATCCATGCCAGAATATAAAAATCAATTCAAGGACCAGAAAACCACCTCAGATTTTTTTCCAAAGTTGGTCTAAAGATAGTTCACTGCTCTGACAGCCTCACTCATTTAAAGTACCAGATTCACACAGTAGCTTAAATTTCATCTTGGAGTTATGTTGAATGGAGGACTTAAGTGGGGTTATGTTCTGGTTTATCTGATGCTTCTGTCCAACCTTGCTGTAATCCCCTTCTTCCCTAATCATTGTAGAAAGAGATAATTTATTATAATCATAGGGAGGGGGAGAGAGAAATAAAAATAAACAGTGACATCTGTTCCTGAGTTTTCCTTTTCTCTAAATTTCTGTACTACTTCACTTTCCTGTGTGATTCTCTTTCACCCTAAAAGAAATACAAGACCCTTTCCCCCCTGTTTTCTATATAATTTTGTATTTTTGGAACCAAGAAACAGAAATACATGTTGGCACTTTTTTCAAGAAAACAAAGTAACAGGACTGAGTGATGCCCTGCAAGATAGACTGAAATACCACTTGTAATTTTTTGACTACATCACTGCAACCATCGCTAAAGTAAAGCTGCCACTTTACGTGTGTTTCTAACATCTACCTAAAACGCTGTGAAATCTCAGTTTTGTGTCACTTCTTTCAGTATCACCTCTCTTTAGGCTCTCTGGGAAATAAATAGTCAATTTATCTTGCTAAATTTGTGCCAAATCGAGCTCTCTCAGATACTTTGCGAGGTCATTAGGATTATCCAGATCCAAATGGGATACATGAGTCAAAAAGGAATATAGTATATCTTTAAAACCACACATATTTCCAGTCAGGGGTTTGGTTTCAATCCTCTCACTTACTGTTGTGTATCCCCACGGTGTTACATTTAGTGATGCTGTCTACAAACCGGAGATCCTCTGCTTCCACATTCTTTGGCATTAGCTGTTGGGGGAACTGCTTTGTGCACAAAACCTGCGCGTTGTAGACTTATTCACGTCTACCTGTCAGTACACTGTGTCATGCCTCCATGATCTAGGCTACTCTTGACCTAGGCTGTGACCCCATCAGAAAGTGCTTTTTGTCCACTATAGATCGGTAAGAGAATGCAATAGCTGGTAGGAGCCAAACAACAAACCCGATCCTTTAGCTGGGTGTGGACTCTGTGCCCTCAGTAGAGGGCAGCACTAGTACCAGTATAATATAAATTAACCGTAAAGGACTATTCTATAGGCTTGCCAAATGCATTAACCAGCCCCTTATAAATTAAAAACAATGAAAAAACCCCAACCTAGGGCAGGACTTCTGAATGCATTTGCACAAGGCACCCCTTATCACAGGGGCAGAGCACGGGCTCCACCCAAGAGCTGCTTTTAATTATAAAAGCCTGGTTTTGTGAGCGCCAAGAGAACGGGGTTAGTAACACAGGTTAGGAAGAAGTCTCCAGCTGCAGAGGTTTTTAAATAATAATGATTTCAAATAAATGTCGTGGTCAAAGTGGTTGTAGTGGTGTGGGTGTCTACCATACTGCACACTGTTCGGTCAGAATTGTTCCTATCAAACTGGGACATTAACTTCTACCAACACTCTTAGGAACAGCAGGAGTCTTTAAGTATTGTCCTTTTTATAGCTTTACATCAGTCATTATCTTGTCAAATTTTGATTTGCTCCAGAGTTTCTATCTCTTTTGATACTGATTAAACTCCACTGCACCCCAGTATGTGTTTCAGCACCACAGCTGTGAAATTAGAGAAGGATTTCCAGATGCAGGTTTGAATGGCTAGGAAGCAAAAATGGACTAATTACAACTATCCCACCAGGCCATCTTGGAGGCCTGCTACTGTTATCCACACAAGTAGCCTTCAGCAAACTAGCCACTTAACTCGCTATAATTTTAAAATCTCCTTGCCTGTGAGACTAGCTGTAAAATCAACATGTGCCAAAACACCAAGATTTAGTTCCAAAAGTACCTGAGAACTTCAGTGAGAATACTACTTCTAAGCTTGATTTTGAATATGAAAATCAAATATCTCTGCTTCGTCATTATCACCATGCTTTGATAGCGATTAATTTAGTACGGCACACATGATCTGGAAGCACGGCTGCATCCATGTACCCCAACCAGGTGACTGTAGACCTGGGCTCCACAACTTCTCCTGGGTGGTGTAACAGCAGCCAGCTCTGGGTGCCCCTCCATGCCAGGCAGTTGCAGCTGTGGCAAACAGAGTTTTCTCATAGCTCTCATTTTTCCATTCGCATTTTTTAAAGAAAACTCATGGCTTTAAGAAAGGAAAGTTGCCATTTTTCTGGACAATACCGGGTTCGTAATTGCTTAAACACATGCAGTCCTGCAGGTCTCTGACCAATATAACTGACAAGCAACCTTACACATATATATAACAAACTCACCAGGTTTTAAGTTAAAGTAAAGTGAGAAAAACTAATTGGCTGAAGGGTAAGCATAATAAATTCTGGGGGAAAAGTGTAGCTGATCCCATCATAAAACAACCAGAATGAGAATGTGCTACATAATAAACTAAGTGTTACTGTTTTCTACAATCACTCAGGCCCTGCATTTTGATTAATTGCAGATTCCGAATTACTGAGAAAATGGCAGTTAATTACCCCTAACACCTTTGCAGGAACAGCTTGGAGGGGACTATGAAATTAGCACTCTGAAGTCTGAGTTAAATATATCATTTTAGCTTAATGGAATTTAATAATATTGTAATTCAAACGTATGTTGCACAAAATTAATAGCTTTTAATAGCAAAATACCTTTATTTGATCTGTCCCATATTTTATGCACACTGACATTTATTGATTTCTTCTGAAATAACCATCACTTCCAGAAACTGGAGGAGAAACTTGGGCGTGCCTGTTTCAGGTGGGGCGTTATTCCCAAACCAACAGTCATGATAGAGGTTTGATGAGCTTATCCCGATAGCTTGGCTGACTTTTTCTCCCCTGTCTTTAACTCTCCCGGGTTGATTGTATCCAGCCATGAGCCCCATGACCTGAGCTGTGGTTTTCTATCAGAGCCCTTGGAGGAGGGCACGCCGCAGGACCCTGGCGGGTGCCCCAGAGCCACCAGCGCCGGGACAGGGCACCTCCGTCAGCTTGGCTGGTGGAGCAGCTGGTGCCACCCTGTCATCCCGTGGTGCCAGCAGCCTGAGGGCCGCCTTATAATGCGACGTGGTGAGCTGTTCAGACAGCAAGTAGAAATCCTCCAGAGATTAAGAGCAGGAGACTGCAGTAAATCCCACTCATTCCACAGCTGTATCTGTGATGGGCTTGGAGTCACAGCTGGACATGGAAAGTTTTATGGAGATTTTTGGGAATGTGGGATACGTTGATATTTCATCTTTTTAACAAAACCCACTGGGCGGCGCTAGGCCCTGTTTGCTGCAGCTGTAAAACCTGATCCTGGGTTCTTCTCCAGTCTTACTAAAACCCGCACGTTATTCATTAAATTATCATTTGCTTGGACATAGGGGAATAGAAAAATAAAATCTGATGTCTATTTACAGTTTGATAGACTCTATGAAAATTAGAAATTAATAACTAGGCTAATAGAAAATATATGCCCAAGAATTATCAAATATGTCAGTTTAAATAACAAAAACCCTCAAGGTAGTCAGGTTGTCTGAAAAATATTGAACTATATTTTACACTTAGGAAAATCCATTTACATACTAAGGGCAAAAATAGAAGTGTGTTACAGTACATCCCCACATCCCAATCAGAATCACATTCACACGGTGTTGGATGCTTTTCAAATTCAGAAGATAATGTGATTCCTGCTTACATCATGGCAGCAGCAGCTTTGCAGAGTCATCTCAGACCCAAATCCACATCATTTAAGAGTCCTGTGTTTTCCTTTCAGTTTTAAATGCAAGAAGAATTTGCGTGTCTTTTAAGTAAAATCTCTTCCATGTCTGAAATATCTGAACATGTAAAACAGTGGATGAGGCCTGGATTTAGGTCCTTTAGTTCAGAAATAATATTGCTAGTATGCGACCCATTCAAGGAGAGAAAAGGTTGGTAATTAATTTAGAAATAAATAAAACAAAATATTCACCCTGCAAAATCTGTATACAGCTTTCAGTACGGGTGATGGGACAGTATAAGCAAGAATGCAAGCCCAAATACGATTGCTTCTAGGCATATACGATAACAGAGGTTGTAAAAATAATCGCTGAGGTCTGAAAGAGGACCAAGGAATACTGAGGGATATTTTACAGATGAAAACAGGCACATACACAAGACAGTGACAAAGTTTAAGATTAGTTGCCAGGAGTGAGAGGGTCTCGGAAAGGTATTAAAAAAGCTATTTGCACAAAGGATATCAGATACAGAGGCTGTATTTTATAGATTTTGACATACTGTGAAAAAAGCTGTGGGGTTGACCAAATACATTCAGGGTTTTTTTTCAAGACTCACTGCTTCTTACACAGAATTGCGTTAGTGGAAGAAAACTTACTGTGTGTCCAAACTCACAGCACCGCATCAGACTCCCTTGATTTCATAATCTCCTTAGGTTTTGTCAGCTGTAACAATCTTGTCTATAAATAAGTGAAAGCTTTCCAAGCAAAACCCCACTCCTTGAATAGGAGACATGAGTAAATCATATCAACACTTTTGTTTTGCATTGACTCCCAACTATGCTATTGATTTTTCTTCAAATTGAACAGAATGGTTTACACTGTATTGTATGAAAGGCAGAACAAATGTAAGACAGGTAAAACCAATTTAACTGGTAGTGGCATAAAATATTAAAGGTCTGCTCTTTGGGAATCTGTAATATCTGCAGTGGATGATAACCATTTTTCACTGTCTTTTTTTATATTAGTTTAGAAATTGCATTGTGGCATAATCTGCACAATTTGGGTGCTGATGTTTTCCAAACACTTACTCAGGTGTGCGCTGGTTTAAAAGTAAACCGGCAGGAGAAATGAACCCAACTCAAAAGAGTTTAGAAGTCAGAACTACAATTTA
>JAVJGI010000050.1:83661009-83770422 GCA_035590275.1 Ibycter americanus | reverse complement strand
GTTTTCCTTCCAAAAGGTTGGTGGTCACAGTCTGGTCGAGAGTGGTAGTTGCAGTCCTGTTGAGGTTCTGGTCCCCCACTTGATCTTGAAAACCAAGTCGAGCTGAGCCGCGCTGTGCCGAGCCGTGCCGTGCCGCACCGAGCCGAGCCAATCTGACAAGTGAATGAGTGAGTGAGCGAGCGAGTGAGCGAGCAAGCACCCCCAGGTCCCCAAACCCCAAGCACATACATGCTCAAGTTCAGATGGGAACACCCAGCCCCTCCCCCATGGTGAGGGGCCTCACAATGGGCAAACTCAGCGAGTCACAGGACACCCCAGTCCACTTGATGCCCATCAGCAGAAACGACCCCCTCAGGTTCGGTGCGAGGGTGCTGATGACTCCCGGAGGGGAGCCATCACACCCGAATCATTGGTGTGAGGAGAGGGAACCCCCCCATCTCTGTTTTCTCAGGCACCCAGCTCATAGCCTGAGGTGTCAAGTGTGTCCTGGGCAGCTGCTGCAAACAATGCATCAGTAACAGTTCACCATGAGTGGCAGAGAGGGTATAGAATACACAGTTCCAGTTACACCCACACAGTGATAAACTGGTCCCAGCCACTATAACTAGGACAAGGTGCAACAAAGGTTACTTAAAATACAGTATGCATCTTTACCCAGACCTGCCCAAAACTTCATGTGAGAGGTTCATGTACTGCTACATCTCTGATTCCCCGAGGGAGATGCTGAGCCCCAGCCCTGAGCAGAGGAATGGTCCCATCCAGGTTGGTGATGTTAACACAGAGACGGATATCTGCCCTGAGGACTGATCCTGCCCTGGGCCTGGTTACACTGTCTCCTCCTTCTTTTCCACTGCCATCTACCAGTTCAAGCCAATAACATTTTGATTCACTGTTTATCCATTGCTTTGCTTTGCTGAGCCGCTTTCTCAACAGACACTGTTCTTGAAAATTTCATCCAAGTTTTTACTTCTCTCTCAAAGAATATGACCATAATGCTCCCTGTAAGAATGGGATTCATGCCCATCTAGAATGGAAACCTTAAAAGCAAAACACCAAAGAAATACGTGTTTTTCTACTGATTATGTTAAATCTTTGCTGGGCATTTTGTCCTTTGCAAGTACTTTTCCTGAATTGCGTTTTGTTTTTAAATTTGTGCATATTATATTCAAGCTAGAGGCTACCTCGTGTGTCAGGTGAGGACACAAATGAAAATTTTGGACCAAGAAATGAAGTATGCCTTAACAAGTTATAAAACCAACATCAATGAGCAGTTGGTAAAGCAATCAGGGTCCCAAGATGAAGCGTACAGCAAACACAGTGACCTTAGCCTTTCTCTTTTGATTTACAGCAGTGTTGGAAAGTAACTTAACTAGGTGCCATGGGGCTCCAAGAACAGTTGAGTCAGTGTATTGTTTAAATTGTAACGGATGTTAATTAGATTAGCAATTTGATGTTGAAACCTGCAGAGAGAAGTAGGTGCGCTCTTTGAAACTCATTCTTCTGGCATGAAAATTCAGGCAAGATGAAGCCCTATACTGGAGAAATCTATGAGGTCCTACCGAGTCCCGGAATCCTTATCACAACAGCTGCAAAATAGAAAAGGAACTGTCTGGTTTTAGAGGTAGCAGGCACCAGCGTTCATGGACTGTTCAGTATAGGCACAACAACTGGGTCACGAATGTCATACACCCTGGTATATTCCAGTATCAGGTCTTTTATCAGGCGCTATTAATTTTTTATTGATGGAGTAGTGTCACATCAGAAACATTCATTAGAAAAAGGAAGTTGCTGTTACACTCCTAACCTACCTATTACTCATTACCAAGGTAGCTGAGCATCTTCCATATAAATTAGGACAATCAGTAACATCTTTAGAAGGTTTCAAAGAGTCCTTGTGACTCTGCCATAGTCTGGGCTGGCAAGTAATGAAATAAGCTCAAAAATTCCTGTAGGAAGTTTGTTTTAATTCTGTGGAACAGTTATCTTGTGCTTTTGGGACATACTGCAACTGGCTGCTTTAATAATATAATGACAAGGTATTAGCCTTTTTCCTCGTAATCGAGTTTATACCTTTTCTTTACATTCAAAGCAATTATACTCCTAAAATCTTCAGTCAAATATATAATCTTTGTCATTACTGTTTGCAGTGCTCATATATACACTTATTTTGCTGAACTAGGGCTACAGAAAGTAGAGAGAAATATGCTGAATCTGCTTTTCCTATTGCCACATGGGCTTCTGTGGAGGTCTGGCAGGCCTGATCTCGTTTAATCTTTCAGAGGCCAGAATAGGTCCCCTACATGTCACTACTGCTATTATAAAGCAGGCTGACAAATGAAGCCGAATCTTTAAACTAATCCAACAGGTGGAACTTCAAACTTGTCATTTTTTGTGGAAAAAAGTAAATGGAATTCTAAATTATGAAGGACCTTACTGAAACCTCCCAACTAGTCCTGAGTTCACAGCAGATAAAAGCAATGCAAATCTGCTGATACCAGTGCATCAGTGTCCTTTCACTCCAGCCAAGGGTCTGCTAGAAAATTCCTTGATGTCAGAACACCCAACTTTTGCAGAAAGGAAGATGATATGATAAATTCCCTCAGCTCCTGGAGAGAAATTCTGGTTCCAGAGAATTATCTATTGCAGAAGAGCCTTAATAATAAGATATTCATGTGCTTGCGTTTCTGTTTAACGCATCTCAGGTGAGTTTCCTGACTCTGAAACTCATGACTATTTTGAAGGGAAAATTAGTTTTGGTTTGGTTTTTACCAGGGGTGGGAATGAAAAAAACCCACACTGGTAAAAGCTTCTGTTATTCAAACAGGAGAAAGAGCAGGACGAGAAATCTGCGTTCCCCATTCTTGTGCTCTCATGTGCTCACAATGCACCATAGAGTACCCACATTCACATGGGTGTTGATAAAAAAGGTCTTAATTTTATCCCTGTGACTTCCATCAAAGAAATGAAAATGATACAGTACACCTAGTTCCCACTTCTCATCCACAGGCTCTTTCATGCACATCTCTGACTCTCATTACCATTCTGAATGTCCTGAGCCATCTGTATCCATGGAAGGCTCATGGACATTTTTTAACATGTGCCTGGTTTAGGAAACAGCTGGGGGAAAAAACTCAACTCCCAAGGCTGTCTTCTGAGATTAGCAAGTGCAAAATACTGAAATGAGAAACAGTCACGTCAATACCATCAGGATTAATCCCAACAGCAAGAAAAGAATGTTACTGCACCTGTGCCAGGTTTAATTGCTAGGAAGATTGTAAATGGCTTAGCTTTGTCATTTTCTCATCAAACCAGAATAGAGCAGGCTATATCCATGGCATCTCAGTCTGCCTCTGTATCAGTGGAAAAACATTCTTGCAATGAAAAATGGACACATTTCAGGGAACCCATTTTAATGCACTGAGAATACAAAGGTCGGTTACAGTCAGTACTGCTAAAACGTGTGGTGGCCCATTATAATTAAATTACTACTGCACAGCCTTCAGTGCAGTGAACATAATGCCAAACACATATATAGGTGAAGGGCAATGTGTGGCTTTTTTTGTAACCTCATTGATAAGCTTTGGGACAAATTCTGCACTTCCTGCACTACAATCCTATTGAAGATCTTAGAGTTTTGGGCTATATCTGAGGCAAAGATATATTTTTAGAGATTATTCACACAAAATTTGCAATTTAGAAGATCTTCCATTCTGACACCTGACCCAGAATATGAAGGATGAATAGTCAGCCATGCAGGCAGTGAGGAACTGCAAATGCCACGGTGACATACATCATTGTTTAATATTATTTCCTTTGAAACAACTGGTGGCTGTTTCCCCTCCTTACAAACTGCCTGCTAGCTAATCATTACATGCCGAAATCACTGCCTCACACACATACAGATGTATAAAGTCATCAATCTATCTAAGAGTTACTACACCAAATACAGTCAGGAATCCTTACTTCCTTTGACTATTGCCATCTTTCTCTTTCATACTTCTACTACTTTTGCCTCCTTCTCCTCCACTCCTGTACATACACATGCCTTTATAATAACTACTGATTAAACAGTAGTTGGTGTAATCCCAAGAAAATCAGCTTTTCCTGAGAGCCTTACTCTCATGAGCAATGTTTCAGGTACACATGAGTAATGTTGCTATGGAACCAGTAATAGGTGTAAGAATGTGCATGTACGTGTTCATGACTGCACACAGTTAGCACTAAATCCTCACTGGTGTCTCTGTTACCACAGGACAATTACTGTAGTTTACACCAGCCAAAAAGCTCTCTTTTATATACTACTTATTTTGACACTTCTCAAAGCAGCTGGACTGGCATTCACATTTTAATGCATCTTTTCTGTCCAGGCAGCATTCAAAAACAATCAAATACACCCTGGTTTGAAAAAAACAGAAATTTATGACCACTGTGAAAAAAGTTCCATTAATAGATTTCTATTTTTATAGATTTAGAAAACGATACCTATTAATGGAAAGCCACTTTTGAAACGCTAAGCAACAGTGATTGTAGATCATGTATATTAAGTGATTTGTGTCTGTGTTACTGCCTGCTGTGACCTGTGGTGCCTAGAAGGGGAACAGAATCTCAAGAATTAATTGCCAATACTTAAAAATAGTTTTTGCTTTGAATTTTTATGTTGTGTGCAAGGGCACATTAAACAGAGGTTTTACTTACTTAATGTTTTACTTAGTAAGTAAACAAGATTTAGCTAGCTACTCCTACATGTAATTCTTTTTTAATTGCAAGAATTTAATTTCTTGTCATCAGGAAACCACATCATTATGACAGGCTGTACATCAAAATTGAGAATCTGAGTAGAGTGCCAGGTAGTGAGCATCCAGGGCAAGCTGAGCCTCAGAGCTAGCTCATGGACAGGGAAGTATATGAGACTTAAAATTGGTTCTCTGCTTGAGCTATGAATAAAGTTTGAAAAGGTCTTAAGTGATACTGCACCACTAGAGACATCAAGGGAAACCCCATGGTTTGTATAATCCCCCTAGGCACATCCAGAACCTAGCAACTCCTTAATGCAGAGAGAAGTTACCTGCCTGAGGGCTAAGAAGCACAGGGCATTCTGGTGCACAACCCCAGCAGGGAGCTAAGGGTTGGCAACCCACTGTGTGCAGACTAAGGAAAAGTGAACTGAGAGCATGGTGCATGCTTAGTGCCCCATAACCCTGGCTGGGGGAGATTAGGCGGGTGCAATGGCATCAGTCAGCTGGGGGTTTTTCCTTTCGTTTGCCTGGGTTTAGATTTTTAAATATCCCTTGGCTAGGATTTTCTCCTCACTTTGTGTGACTGCCCAGTAGAAGCAAAAGTGATTTAGTGAGAGGGAAAAAGCACTCATTTCCTACCACAGGACTTATACCTTCTGCACATTATCCCATGTATATGGGGCAGGCACAAGACCGTAATCCTGAAAAAGCGCCAAGTGCACAGCGTGTTGAAGGGTGCTTGCCACAAAGAAAGCTGAAGCCTTAGCCAAGTGGACAAACAGGGTTAGAGGGGTGGTTAGGGAGTTAAACCTCTTTCACAGAGTTGTCTAACATTTCAGAATACACTACTGGATTTGCAATCAGTTTGGCAGTGGAGTCTTATAACTAAACAGACGTCTCTTTTAAGAAAACCTTTGTATGTCTGAACAGAAAGAGGTTTGTCCTCAAGCAGGAAGCCTAACGCAGAGCTTACACAGCGATATATTTTCAGTCATGTGGCCAAGACAATAAACATGCATCTTTTGATCTGTGTGGCAACAGTGCACGAGTCGTAGTTTATGCTGGGATAGAACGACAAGCAAATCCGCCAGGAGTGAGTCAGTACTCTGGCGTGTTTCTGCACATCCTAAATTTCACCAGGCTGAGAATAGGGGACTTCACATAAATGTCTAAAGAACCCATAAAAGTATTCCAGCAAGCATGATGGTTTAAACCCTTATGTCAAAACACAGGAACGTGCAGTCTATTTTCTATAAAATATTTTTTGGTCTTCTAACTATAAATTAAAACTCTTTAAAATGTGTGCTTCTGTATGCATACATTACCAGCAGTCTTTTCCTCATTATATGATGCAAAATGGGGCAGTATTACCTCTCCCAGGACTACAGAGGGCATGGGTAAAATTTAAAAATACCATTAAAAATTATCTCTTATTAATTGCTGTCACGTTAAAATTTGAGCAATATCCTCTGGCCCTTTAATAACAACACTGCCATTATACCTTCTGCTCTTGTGACATTATACAACCAACCACACTGGTACATTATTTCCTAGACCGCCTCTGTTTACAAATCAAAGTGCCTCGCTCAAGCACAGCCTGCTGAAATGCAGTGCTGTTATTAGGAAATGTGAGTGGGCTGAAGTGGGGATCCCTGTAGAGTTAACTTGGCAGCCGTCGAGATCCTGGCTCAACGTGATATTAAAAGTGAGTCATCAGTTTACCCACGCAGCAGGCCCTCACTTTGTACTTTTCACTGTGAGCAGCGCAGCAGAGGGCCAGGAGATCCAGCGTTTGCTTCTCTAATTAATAACCAGCTGAAAAGAACTCCTTGTTAAGGAAGACTTGGGGTTGTTTTTGTTGTTGGTAGTGGTCGGTTGGTTTGGGTTTAGGTTTTTTTTTTGTTCTCCAGGGTTAAATGCTGATAAATAACAAAAGCACAAGTCGGGTCTGCCGCCTGGAAGGCCTAGTGTGCGGTGCTGTGTGTCGCCCAACATGGGCTGCTTCGTTTCCACGCCAAGTCTAGGGCTCTGCAACTGCCTCAGTTCCCTCAAAGCTATTTTTATATCTTCTAGGAGCTATTTGCAGCTCAGATCTTCCATTCACAATTAATTTGGGACTAGCCTGTTTTCCCAAGAAGATCCACAAACTGCCTTGTGCTCCTTGAGGGCCTCAGGCAGAAGGTGTGCCAGTGCTCACTCCTCTTTGAGAAGTAGAGGAATCACAATACCATAAAGTCTGCAGGGTGAACATCCCTTCCAGGGTAATCTGTCAAGGCCAGGTCTTCCTTCTGGTATACATTTGAAATATCTAACTAATTGGTCTTTCATGCAGTATTTTCTTGTTCTAGCAGTTTTGTAGCAGCTGAGCAGCGTGTAAACATAGCATGAGGAACTAGGATGGACAGACTGTTTCCTACACTCTGAAGCTGTCTTGATACTGATCTTGCTTTTCTCTTGCCTTTACCCCAGTCCATCAATCACATTTATATGTTTCCCTGTAACTGAGGTAACTCTTCTGTCTCTTTTACAGCCTAAACCAAAAGTTCATGATTTACATGTCCACTTTCCTGATTTGTAGGTGCGCTTTATTGAAAGGTATCCACTTCAGATTGTACTTTTTGTTCTTCTTGCCCCCAACTTGAGGTGACATTTATACAAGCTAAAGTATAAGCATGCGGATTTAGTGGAACTTGGGCATCTAAATATAGATGTTTTCCTGAAGCAGAACCTGCTCTTTTTTTTGCCAATGTTCTCTGGTTCTGAAGAGAACAGAAATCAGTAGGATATTGCATTAGTGGTCCTAGTATGGTTGCATAGTCATGTGGGAAAAAATGATGATATAAGTGCAAAAAAAAGTCAATTCCACAGTTATTGTGACTGCAGAATTTACATTTACCAAATTCTGTGTTGCCTAAATATACATTTTTCCAGTGCCTCTTTATTTTCTTTTGATCTAGTTCAAGATACACTAGTTTTATACACCTTTCTTGGACTGGTCTTTTCCTATTTATGCCTGTAAGAGAATCGTTGCTGTTTAGTTTGTGATATTAATTTCATGGCAATGCTATGGTCTTGTTTCATGCAACTGCAGACCCACTAAATGAAAAATCGTGCTTTAATTTTACTGCTCTTCAGTTTTGCTGATACTCAGGCCAAACATTTTTTTCCGTTTGTTTAGATCCTCCCTAAGGCAAGGCACTGGAATAGCAGGAAAATAAAAATTATGTTATATATGAAACTGGTAGAAGAAGGGAGGGAAAGAGACTGAAGAAAATGTAAATCTTCCTAAACAACCAAATTATTTGTGTTATGAAAACAAGTGTCTTATGTCAAGTGCCTCTTCACCCTCTAAGTGTGCTATGAAATGTGATCACTTGTCTTGAATACACTCCATCTTAACAGCAACATTCTTGAACTTATAAACACTATTAATTGTGTCAGACTTGGAATCCGAATCCTGCAAACCCTTCCTATGTTAAACTGAATGGGGCCCATTCATAGATGGGGTAGGTTTGAACGAGCTCAGCATGGTTATGTTAGGCAGGACAATATTTCATGAATAATTCTGCATTCTTTCCTCAACAAATCTTTGAGTTAGGTATTTTGAAGTCATCTGGATGGCAGCAGGACCCCTTTTCTACATGCCATAGTTAGGCTGAGAAAGTCATGTATCACTAGAGACCACACCAATGATACTGAATTTTCCAAAAGCAAGAGCAGCAGCTATGTGAAGTTAGCAGAATCCTTTCAAGGCACCATTCTCCATTTGCGTTGCAGGTAGAGCCTCTGTTGTTAGGTGGAATACAGCTTTTATTCCTGCAGATAAGATCAGTATCTCTTTTACATCCTGACTTAAGCACATTTAAAATATAGTTGTTTTACACAAAATTGTAATTATAGGAATAGAAATGAATACAATGAAAATGACCTTCCTCTAAGTTTGCTTTCAATGAACAAGCTAACATATACATAGCAGACAAACCAGAACAAAAGGTCTGTTCCATACTGCAGTACAGGTACTGCTTCTTAAGCTGGTCCCTCAGCTTTGCTGGCTCAGATGTCCCACACAGCAGTTCTCCATAGTAGCACACTGACAGTGTGAATTTGGCTTCAGCCGGAGATGAAGACGGACACCTTGGGAAAAGACCAGGTGGACAGCTAGGAATGAAACTAAAATTTTAAACAAAGTCTGATGTTGCATTTTATGCTTTATTTTTGTTTCTAGAGTTATAATAAATTCTTTAACCTTTTGATTTGATGTCAATGTCTATGAAGTTTGTCTGGTTCTAGTAGCCTGGTTTTAAGGTGTTTTGCTGGATTATGGATAGGCTGTTCCCATAGGCAGAAAGATACTACACACAGGCACAGAATGCCATTCCTCAGAGATGCCACGGTTCAGGACCAATTTTGGGGTTTGGCCAGGTCATTCAGCTTATCAACCTGATAAAACCACGTTATACAAGAAGGAGATGTTTCCTTTATCTGGTGAACTCTGCTGTGCTTAAATAGATACCTGGGGTTTTTTTGTTTTCCTTTAAAGACCCAAACAGACGTTGACCACCCAGATTGAGTCATGCAGTATGTGATGCCAAGAAATCCCACTTAAGTTGTGATCTGAGTCTATGTGTGATGTATGCGTGAGAGCAGTGAGGTTTGTAAGGAGGAGGTGCCAAACCTGCTTTGACATTGCACTCAGGAGGAGAGGAAACGTGATGGGAAAGCATTTGCTGAGATCCTGGATTGCTAAGTGCAGTGAGGATGGGCTGGAGGTGCACCAGGGATCTCTCTAAGGAGAGTAGGGAGGAGGGAAAGGCTGTCCGCTGCAGTAACACACTGCTTCATGCATCCTCTGAGTGACAAGGGCCCCAGGGACTGCAGAGATCTCTGTCGAAGCGGCAAAAGGCTTGTGCTGTCATTACTCAGCTCTCTTCTGCTTCCTTTGGACTATGATGTCCCTGCCCGTGGACTTGCCAAGAACACTACAGTCAGTATAGTCTAGAAAGCTCTGCAACAAACCTCAATAGGATGATCAATAACAGCATCTCAGAAAAACAATATATCAGCATTTATGTACTGCTTTACATTTGTAAAGCACTTCTCGAACATGAATTAATGAATACACAAATACTTTTCTATCGGAGTAGAAGGTTCACAGGCTGTAATGATGATGAACAGGTACCTTTAATCCAAACCACATTGTTCAAAATCAGCACTTGGTGCAAGATTACTTATACAATTCAAGGGTAGATCAATGATCAGCCAAAAGCAAATAGATAATGCTAAATGGTGAGTTAACAGGAATCTCCCAGAATGACTGGGTGGCAAACAGCTGGCTGCCACTTTTACAGAATGTACAGGAAAAGGCTGGCTCCCCAGTCACTTTTAGCAGCCACTTTTATCCAGACATCTTACTTTAAGTAATATCACTGACAGAGCAAGGTGTTAGTAAATGTAGCAGAATTTCCTCCCTTTCCTCTTAATATGTAGTATATGTCTTATATATATGTGATAACAAGGGCCAAAAGTTCATTACAGAAAGCGAGATGAAGTAAAACTCTTAGAAAATGGGGAGAATGTGAATATGTGGGACTAAATGAGTAAAGGAGCACTCCAGGCAATTGCCTAGCACAAGAGATGAGAGGAGGAAAAGATGGAACTGTAAGTGAAGCTCTGCCGGAACCACAGAGCAGCCAGAGGAAAAGTGATCCCTGGATCCATGGTTAGGAGAGGCTTGGGCCAGTTTTGGTCCTGACTGTGTCCAAATGCAGTAAGTGCACTTTCTGCAGGACAAGACCATCAAAGCTTATTCCTAAAGTTTAATGTTTAAATGCTAAGTGGATGGCTGCACCACGGCCATCTGAGGGAACTGCAAGCAGTATGAGTCAGGACTGCTGTATCAAAAGCCTGGCTAAAGAACAGCAGAGTTGGAGTAGGTGAAATAAAGTGCTGAAGTAGTTTAATAGACTAACCTGAACACCAGACTGTGACAGAACAAAAACCAGATCACTTTGATATTTCTGAATTAGCAATTCTGTTTCACATAAGAAGGAATATGCAATCATCATTTTTCTTGAAAAGTATAACCAGATGGGCAGCCACCCTAACAGCCAAAAAACATGTCTTTTGAGAGTCATTCTAGGGCATTCCATAGAATAAAATACCCTTTTCTGTTTGTTTCTAGCAGCTTTAGTTTCAGGTTCTGACAAAGGCATACAGCCCTAACTGTTAAACATGGAAAATGGTGCAATGGGAATACTAGCACAGCGAACCAGCTCCTGTAAGCAGCTGAGTTACTCCATTCTTACTCAGGCGCAGATACTGTTAACAGGGGTTTGACCTGAGTAAGAATATTAGAATCAGGGAATCAACATCATCAGGCGGAACTATTTTCTGGACTTTTTTCTCCACTCTCTCCCTCATGGTGAAGTTTAGGGCAAGGAACGGTTCCACTTCAGATGCAAAGTGAACATACCGGGGAAAAATAGAGGACCTAATTCTCCCTCCAATTGTCCTTCCCCTCAGGCTACCCTGTATTTGTTTTTCATGTGATGCTGGTGTTAAAATGTACCGGGTCTGTTTCAGGGAGGTGGAATAGATCACTCTTCCCTCCCTGTCCCCAGTCCTTGGTTGAGTTTAGAACATGCTATCCATCTCATGAGCTTCAGATATCCCCAGCCCTGCTCTGGACAAATTTGTACAAATTTTGCATGGAGAAGCAGGAACTGGTCTGCTTCATCACCACTGAATCTCTTACATTTCAAATCTGCAGGATTAGGGAAATAGCATGCAAATATGGTTTTAATATTATAAAGAACCAAAGTGCTCATCTTTCACAATGCATGGTTTTATCAAGGCAGGTCCAATCCTGAAGTTTATGCTAAGTACTAGGTCATTATTCTGAAGAAATATACAGCTACTGGAGGGGTAAATCAGTTCCAGAGAGACCATTTCCAGGTTGTGATAGAACACTGAAAAAAGAAAACAACCAAAAGGTTTTATAAAATGAAAGCAAACTGTCACATAAAAGTCACAAAATGGCAGGACAGCGGCAGAAGTGTCTCTGAGAAGGTTGGCAGTCCGTATTTGTACAGTTAAAGAAACAATAAAAACACTTCTGTCTTCTTTCCTTCAATTCTGTAGCATAACAGTGCAAAAAATCATATGATATATTCCTGTGACTAGCAATTACTATGGGAAACCCCTGACAAAGGGAACTAATCCATAGTAGAAATATTTACTAGTAAACTGTAAGAAAATAAATTGTTCTAATCATGGTAAAACCTGGGAGATCTGCAACTGTAAATATTGTGCTAAAACTAGCAACCTGATATTCACTGACAGAGAATTTGATGTTGTGTCTTTCTAATATACATTTATTCACACACATTCATAAATACATATTGCACACCAACTACTGCATGCATATGTGTGCATGACAGCTAATGAGAATAACTTTGCTGGTGCAGCACCTGACACCTTATTTGGGGTTGATTTTGATCAAGAAAATGGTTGAAGGAACACCAACACCCTGCATGGATCTCTTCTGGGAATTCCCCTGCTGCACGCTGAGGGTAAGTTTGACTAGGACAACATTTATATAGGACACAATGTTTTATATCATTTAACTGTCACTTTACTTATTCTGGAAGAGCGCCACTAACTCTAGGTAGCAGATGCAAGTCAGTATGTTAAAATTAGGGATTTGTTTTTAAATCGTCTGAAATGCATAAAAGGAAAATATCTCCGCAGTTCATTGTGTCCCCACTCCTGTGTGTGTTTTGGATGGCATGGATGTACACAGCTACAAATAATAAGGAATCCTTCATTTCTATACAGTATAGCTCTCTACAAGCAATTCGTTGATGGATAAGCCACTGTCTATCCCTGTTTTAGTAAGAATCTGGACGTCATGAACACATTTCCTAGTCTGCTGGATGATTTCTCCCTGAAGCTCTGTGTGTAGGGGACAATGCTACATTATTTTCCTTCCATTTTCCAGGCTCAGCACATGGTAAAATCCTTGTCTACAGTTTTCAGGTTTTCTTTTGCATGGCTAAGTTATCAGCTTTCTGTCGGGGTTGCATTATATTTTTTGAAGGAGGTAGAAGAGGTGGGGGAGAAGGTTTATTTTACAAGCTGCCAGTTAAGATGTGTCCTAATGAATTGAATCTGGCTAACCCTCCATCCTCTATCAAGCTTTCCAGACTTGCAAAGCTTTGAACCTTGCACATGAAAGGGGAAGGTATTTATTGGAATCTGCTATGACTGAAACTTTGCTGCTCATCTGAAGGTATCGTTTGTATTCCACTTCATAAAATAATGAACACTGGAGCTGTCTCTTGTGAGCTAGACCAGTGGTCTTGTCCAATTTTAGTGCTAAAGGTCATAAAAGTTAAGTGTTCCAACAGTGAGACCATCTCCATGTTACTCTTCAAAGGACATGCTTCTCTCCTGGCCAGAAGCTAGGGTATATTCATATCAAAGACCTAATATCTAAGAAGGCCTGATTTTAACTGCATTTTCATGTTATAGGTGTCAACTGAATCTTTATCCAGTATTTAGGAGGCTTGAGTGACATTATTGTGATAGGAATAATAGATATGAAAATAGTTCGTCAAACAGATTTGGACTTTTTTTTTTAATTTTAACAATGCAACTTTCTGTATTTTCATTTTGTGAGACTTTTTCCTTTCTTGTAATGGAACATTAACCTGAATTCATTTTCAACCTATACAATGTTTAAAATGGATTTTATGAAAACATTTAAAATAAATGTCACAGAAAAGGTTTATACTCAAATCAAAGTGCGTTTGTAGTTCAATTGCTGGTTCAAATAGACAAGCCAGGTATTTTCCCCCATGAAGTACTTTCTTCTCATTTAATTTTGCTGTCATTCTTTCAGCCTTCTGCCCTGATCTTGCCAACTCTCACAAAATAAATGGTCTGCTATGTATTTCAAATGAGGAAAGTCCTCCAAAAAGTAATCCACATCCATGGATGAGGTAGAGCTGGTCTTTCATTTAGTACCCAGCCTTTGCCACAAGAGTTAGTGTATATTTAGTTTATATCTATGAAATGTAAGCAAGAGTTAGTGTATATTTAGTTTACATCTATGAAATGTTCTTTTGGGAAGACAATGGTATTAACTCCACTGCCAGTCCTGATACACATTTTAGTAACAATCAATGATACATAAATAGTTTGCATTAAATGAATGGCTTATTTTCACAATAGTTTTTTCTTCCTCATAATGTGCACATATTTATCAGCACTTTTTTAACCTGATTTTTATAAATAGTTGAAAAATTATCATCTGCTCATAGGTTGTTTCTAGGAAATATATATTCGAGTGAAGTCAGTCACTTGTGACTGATTATCTGGTTTTTTCTGAAGGATACGTATGTATTAACATGACCAGAACATAGAAATCCGTTTTAAAGCAAGTTGTTTAATACTCAGTGGTAAACACTTGTGTCAGTTGAACAAATATGTTCAAAAAGCTTAAGAATATAAAACCTGCCTTATTAGGCCAGACTGAAGGCTGAGATAGCCCCATATGCCGAAAGAAATCAAATGCAACATGATCCTGCAGCAGGTGTATCATCCTAGAATCCAGCAATTACCAATGTAGAGTTTTCTTCAGCAAGGAAACAGATTTTGTGTGTGCTGACAAAGATAATTTTGAAGAGAATTCAGGCAATACTTGCTGCGTTTTTCATTCCTGGTCTCTTTGCCAGTAAACAGAGTAACGCAGAGTGGCAGTGCGAACCCGTTGTGCACTGTTAAACACACGCCATGTCACACCCCAAAACTGGCTGCATCTCACTGGCAGGAGAAGGGATTTCTCCCCCTTTTGCCCTGAGGCACTGGGTGGTGGAGCAATCCCAGGGGATGGTGTGCCACCACTCAGCGCTTTCTGTGTCAGTTTTCCCTTTGACTAACAAAATCACTGTTAAATAAAACCCAAACTTCTAAAAAAATAAGTTAACGAAAAACCATCAACTATATGGTCTGTGTAAGAGTTGCCAGGGCCTCGTGAGCTGGGCATCGGAGCCTGGGGAGAGAGCTGGACCCCAGCAGGAGGGCTGATAGAGAGCTTCAATGCATCTTTAAGCAGCATGGAGTTTCTAGCAGACATTAAAAGCTGAAGTGGATTTTTTGTTATTCCGTAATGACAATCTATTTCCTATGGAAAATTAATATTAGACCAATATGATGACAAATACTGATACACATTTTCCACTGTCCTGAGAGTTAATTCTGCTTTCTCACATTCACTTCTTTGGTTTAATCATATGATATAATAAAATAGTAGCTAACTTTCAAAAACATCAAGCAAATACTGAAAGCAGTATGCAGCCCACAGCAGAGTATATCTTTCCATAGTTACAATGTCCTATGCAATCCTACAATTAATGTCAGATTTGATTTCTCTTGTGCTTTTCTGTCCTTATTACAGCAATCATTTCTGTTTTTCCTCATCTCTAGTCTTTTCTTCGGCTCTCACAGTGATCTTTTTCATGATCACTTACTTCACTTTTGTATATTATTCTAGTTTTCACTTCACTTTGGTATTATTGTTTCAATATTACATTAGATTGATTTTTTTCCTCTGCTCTACCTCCCACACTCCCATGTTGGTATCACTTACTCCACCCGCATTTCCTCAATATTCTTGGATAGTGTTTTATAGATAGAGTCTTCAGCTGAATAGTGTTTGAACATGGTCACTGGCTTGTTTGTGAGGTGTCTACACCATGTCTGCTTCAACCACTTGATAGAGATTTTTTATAGCCATATTGGTTTGGCAGAACCCATACATATTTCAACATCATTTTTACATGGAATGCTGATCTGCTCTTTCTAGTTTGTTCCTAACACTCAAAGTGGACTAAAGAGTGCATTGATCACTGAATAAGCCTGAGAAGGGTGATTTTAAGCAAGACTTAACACCAAAAGTTAGTACCTTGGGATACATATAAACCAAATAGAAATGAAATAAAAATATTTTCAGTTCCTGAGTCTATTTGAGGAACTGAAATGAGGATTCTTTGAATTCTGTTACAAGCCAATTATTTCTTGTTCTGATCTCAGAATATTTTTTTCCCAGACCTATTTGGCTATATTGGCTTTTCCCCAAAAACTGGAAAATATTTTTGGATGAGCATTTCATCCCAAATTATTCCAAACATTTTCAGTTTATTATTATGGCCAATATTTTTTGTCTCAGGTTGGCATTCTCTCTGCCCCCAGACACATTTGTTTTTCCTTCCCAGTGAAAAACCAATATAATAATTTAGAAGCTTAATAACTATTCAGTAGACTTGTCACTGATGTTCAGATTACAGTTTTACTGCTACATAAACATAAACTCACATTTAAAGGAAAGTGCTGTGTGGAGGCAGCGTAGGTGCTGTTACAAAAGCTGGTGGCTAGAGGGAACTCTTTTTCCTTGTTGGAGACAGTGGCTCTAACAGCAATGAATCTTTTGCTGCAGCTAAGCAGTCCATTAAAAGAAAAAGAAGATGGAAAAAATCCTTGAAATAAAAACATTGCATGAATTAAGAAGTGCTCCCAGTCGAGCACAGGAATCAGGAGATGTGTCAATGAAATTTATCATTTCTACAGCAATAAAGAGAGCCTTTAGATGTCCCAGTCCAGGGACAGTCATAGGTCATGTATGGTTAAATGCCCTCTCGGCAGCCAGCTCCTTGGAAGTTGTTAGACGAGTTACGGCAGCCTGGGTTACCTTGGCTGCAGGGGTGGATGTTTTGGTTTCGTGCATGGGGGAAGAGAAGACACAGACCACAAAAAAGAGCAGGGAGTTCACAGAGCAGCAGTAGGTAGGGCATTTAGGTAACAGCTACTGTACTTTTAGGCCCCTAGCCAGCAAATTAATTAAGCACATGCTTAACTTTAAACATGTAAGTCATAACTTCAGCTGAGCTATTTGAACATTTAAGTCAAGCAGCTCTAAAGCATGCAGGCATCAGGTTGCTCAAGCTTTGGTGTTTTGGCTCCAGCTGCACCCCTGGGTACTGCCTGGGAGGGGGGCACAGGTTGGGTGGGGAGAGCTTTTGTTTGGAGAGCATGTTTGGGTGGTTCTTGGCAAAGGCTGAGGCACGGGGAAGCCTGACATGTGCAAAGTCTCGCTCTCCTGTGAAACTGGGCCGTGGCCAGCTTGTGTGCCTTACCTAGAAATTTGGAAGCACTCCTGGCACTGTTATGTGGTCTCAGAGACCTGTATTTTTCTCTTGACTGTTATTCCCAACCTTGGTTAATGCCCTGAAAGATCATGTAGTAGAGCAAATCACGTGAGGGGGAGCAAAGCAAGGATAGAAGATTTGGAGAGGAGATTACGTTGATTAATGCTGACATTTAGCATAACCTTAATGTCTGGCTTAATGCTATCTTACTCCAGTTCTGTTTAACTCCACTGAGATCAATGAGGATGGTAAGAAAGTAGTATAAATCTTAGCATACTCCTCCCTGTTAATTGAGTAAATCTGAAGTCATGGATACCCCACAAGCCTCAACTGTCCTTATATGGACTAGCTACCAGAAGCCAAAGCCCACAGCCTTTTTATGGGGTCACCGTTACAAACACAGTAGGACCCAGGTGTAAGCATTTCAGCAAATGTTCTTGCAGATGCACTCCAAATGTTCTCAGCTGTGCTCCAACAGCACGATTTGCCAAGAGCTGTTGAATATATTTTGCGTTCGGCAGCTGTGGCTATATTGCTCAAAAAACACTGTATCTGACAACTCCTTGCCTGCCCTCCGTCTATACAGCCAGTTGGCCTGGGCGCTTGGCCCTGAGATAATGTGTGGGGTGTATTCAGGCAGGTGTGGCCCAAGATCTCCATCCTGTATGATCATGCCAGGACTGCCTTTGCCAACTGCACAGCACACAGAGCTGATCCTGAACGTGATCTCTGTTCTGTCCGTGGCATGCTGTTTAAGTACTGAATGGTTCAGAACTGTTCGGTTGTGTCAAATCAGACCGAAAGTCCATCTAAACCTGGCATCTTGCCTCTGGCAGCAGCAAGTAGAAGTTGGTAGTGGAGAGTATAATACTTCTTCCCAGAAATACTTTCACATCCTGCAGCAATTCATGCTTCAGCAGCTTAGCCAGATGTGATACCTTTTCATTGAAAGGATTTGTCCTGTCATATCCACATCACCCTGCAGCAGGGAGCTCCACAACACCCATCTCATACTTTTCAAAACTGCCGCCGAATGGTTCCTTTTGACATCCTCTGGTTCCACCCTCAGAGGCCACACATTCCCTGTGCAACCACTCTGCCCTGTGTATGATTTTGTAGATCTCTGTAAAGTATCTCTCCTCAGACATCTATAGAGGCTGAAGAGTCCTAGTGCAGTTAATTTTTCTTCACCTGGAAGTTGTTCCATACCTTTGATCAGCCCTGTCACTCCCTTCTCTACTTTTTTTCAGTTCTACTATTGTCTTTTTTAAGATGTGTGTGCCGGGGGGAGGGAACCATAACTGCTGAACTAGGTCACATAAAACCTCGGACGAATTCCTGAGTTTCTATTTTAACATCTCCAAAGCCTTAGCAAATGTTCAGAACTGGTCAGTTTTCTTCCTCTCCTCCTTTTGGTAGAGTTACTCCTATTATTAAGGCAAACCTCCCAACCTCCCAGCTCACCAGTGCGAAGCTGGAAGAGAGCAGTGCAGCTAGAAACACACTGATGGAAGTATCACATCACTACATTTGGTCCTCTTCAGTCTCAGGCATTCTTACCACATAATCTCGCTCACAAACTGATCAAGTCCCATTTGAAAATAAGCTAGTGTTTTTGTCCCCGCTACTCCTACCACAAGGCTGTTGCAGAATCTCACACTCTCGATCATAGAAAATCTCCTTTCCAGTTTACCTTTCTCCATGGCTGCTTTATACACATTTAATTTTATTCCTCTTCTCTCTTTCCTTAATGTTTATTTCTGTGACACATTTATGGACCAAAGGCATGCTCAGGATCCTTAGGTTAGGTTATCCAAACCAGGTCTTTCCAGTTCCTTCTTGCATGATAAAGTTTCTGTTTCTTTCTTCTAGCTTTTACCTGCATCTACCCTAGTTTGACATCAGCTTTTCTGAACACTCAACAGCCAAAGCTGGACACAATCTTCTGCATGAGGAATAACCAGCACCTTGGCTAACTGCATGCTTCTGGAAATACTGCACTTGGTTAATCCTAACATGACATCTGCATTTTTCATATCGGTAACTGCCGTGGTCCTGATGTGATCAGTTAATTAATCCAAATACATCACCTTGTCTGTAGATATCCTTTGGTTTATGCAAAGATTCATGTTAATAATTCCCATGTATGTAACCTTTCATTTATGCTGTTGAAATTTATCCCACTTCTGTTGCTTCAGTTCTCAGTTCTGCCTCTATGATGCTCTGAATTTCCTCTGTGCTGATGGAAATATTGACAACTGGTCCCAAGGCAAGTCCTTGAGGAATTGAACTAGCAGTCTCTTGCCAGCATAACACCTCCTTTTTGAGAGCAATCTGACCTCATTTCTCTTTCTGCCAGTTCTTTATGTATACTATACTTCTTCAGTATTAATTCCCTCCTTCTCCAGATGAATTAGTAATTTCAGTGCTATAGTACCAAGTAGTTGACCAAGGTTGAATTCTTCTTATTTCTAAAATGTGCTAATTTTAGAAGATGATGTTATCAGATTAGACTGGTATGATCACCCTAACTAAAGCCATATTGCATTTTATACCACTTTTTGAGTGTCTCCATGAATTTAATTATTTTGTCCTTTAAACTTTGTTCTACAGTTCTGCACCCCTCTTGAGCTCCAGCTAATAGGTCTAGCCAAGTTTTCCTCTTTCTTCAGTCCTGATCAAAAAGGAGAATGTAAGCACCTAACTGCCACTGCCAAATGTCATATATTGTTAAAAATCCTTGCCACAGGATTTTTAATTTCATGTGTGAGTTCTTTCACCATTCTGAGACAGATGTTAGTGTTGATTTGTGCTTACTACATTTTAACTTCCTTTGGATGTGGTCGTTTCTATTTATATCCCCCCAATTCTCTTCAGCTATTCTGCCATACATCCTCAGTCCCAAAGAATTAAATTAATTTGAGAATTTGAATATTTGAGAACATCTTAAATATTCCCCTTTCTGCATCCCTATGTCTTTCCTTGGTTTTATGGCCAAGATAGTGTTTATTGTGTAAATTCTTTTGCAAGCCCTATTCAAGTTGTCTTTCACCAAAATGTGAGTCAAATAATGGAAATGTTGAATTTCAGTGTTTTGTGAGACTTCTTGCCATAATGGACACATTATTTAGACTTTTTGATTACAAAACATATTTTGAGGACGTGTTATCACTTAGTTAAGCATGCTGACATTTTGCTTTGGTTGTTTTCTCTCTTGATTTGAACTTGATCTCTGCTGATTCCCAGTGCAGATAACAGTTGCTGAGTGAAAAGAAAACCCCATGCTTCTTACAATGTTTTATATTGTCAAAGCTGTAAGATGGAGAACAGTGACATATGTATTTCCATTGATGTCTCAACCACATTTAACCCAGCAGGGAAATGCTGGGAGGTGGTAATACCTTTTCCCTCTGCATACTGTAGAGAAGGGTAGAGTAGCGTTAGAGCACCCTTGTGGCTAAGATAGGATTTGTGCCAAATATTGACACAAATATTCTGAGTAGCAAGGCAGCCCAGTTAAGGCATCTTACTTCTGTTTTAATAACCTTACCTTCGTTGCTGGGTTGGCAGAACATCTTCGTTGAGACGTTAAGAAGTGCCTTCTGGCTTCAGCAAAGAGCCTGTGTTCACAGAGGACTTTGAAGCATCCAGATTTATAAACAGGAAAGTTGAAGACAAGTTTAATAATAACCTGAATCTTACCCTAGAACACAGAGGCAGAAGTCTCGGTTTCATTCATAGCTAGAGCGATGGTAATTTGGAGCATTTGGTGGAACAGAACTGGTCATCACAAAGCAGAGGCCAAGGCTGTAAAATCTGACACAGTTGAGACCTCTGGCTTACAAGGCTTTAGGTTAAGCACGTGTCAGTATTTGCATGTTCTGCACCTAAATCCTGTAGCTGCTATTAGAGCTCATGGATTACAAAACCTGAGTTATCAAAGTGCTGAGTTGCTGGGACACGTTTTACCCCCAGCTTTTTTTTTTTTCTTGCTTGCTTGCTTGCTTTTTTTTTTTTTTACACCATTTGGCTCCATCACCCTAGTTTATTCCTCAGTTTATTAGTACAACACAACCCTGCTTGAGATAAATAGCAAACTAGATCTTTCTTTATTAACACTAAATATGCCACTTTCATTCACTATGTATCATTCTCTTTTATTCTCCACTGTGGCTACCTTAAAAACACCTAGACATTTACTTGAAATTTATTTTCAGACAGTAAGAAAGCAATTGAATGTAGCTATGTTCATGGACCAGTCTCTGTCCCCAGGAACCAAGTGATATTTACAACTTTTTGCCTTCCAAGGAGTAGTCTTTGGGTATTTTCATACTCCAGAAAGTTCTTTTAAATATTTTTAGTCTCAGGATTGTGGGAGGGGATTGAAATATTTCGTGCCAAGTTTTTCAGAAGGTGTATTGCCAAAAATGTCTGTGTAGGAAGAGGAGAAAGTACTTTAAAATAAAGATATTCAGTTCTTTTAACCCAAATTTCAACTGTTATGCTCTCCTTCATTTACAGAACAAAATGCCACACACCAATACACACACACTTTGTAATTTTCCTGATCCAGATGCTTTTCCAAACATATGGTTGATTACAGTAAAAATTTAGAGAGAACTCTTACCAAATCTGCTTTTTCTCTGCTTGCTTTTCCTTTATGCTCACTTTTTTCCTGTTCCAAACTATGACAGGCATTTATAGAAGTGTATCTCAGAAAACAAGAATTTCACTATCTTTCTCACCTCTTAGCATTCTCATCACCTGCAATTATTCAAAACAATAAAACCCTGGGTTCCTTTTCTCAGAAAAAAAAGCTACATTAAGTAAAAGATTTGTGACTGTGATTGATTACAGACTACAGAAGAACAAGATTATTCTGAAGGAAAAGTCTTACAGATAAATGGATTATAGTTACTTACACTTGCTGACATGGGATTGAAATATTCCATTTCTGCTTTTGTAACCACTGGGTTCACTCGTGAGAGCTGGGTGAAACTGGGTAGAAATGGATTAGAAACACAAATAAAGTCCATTTTCCACTGTCCAAAGAGTGCACACACGACACAAAAGGAAAAATTAAATGAGATATTAAAATGTCTTTCTGGTTTTGAGCTTGACCCTGCATTCCCTTATCCCGTTACACTGCAGTTGATAGGGCTGCTCTACTCCCACAAGGACAATTCAAGCTATTATTAGTAAGAAACAGTTCTCTTCTTTACATGCTGTTCATCTGAGTGCAGAGGAAGGCACGCAGAGGAAAACTGCCGAGGACTGCGTGGCAGGGCTCTGCGGACCCGCAGCCTCGGGACGGGGATGGTGCCGGTGCCGGAGCCCCTCGCCGTGCCCGGGCCGAGCGCAGTGGGTCCCCGCCGCCCCGCACACCTCGCCCGGGGCCACGCCAGTGTGGGCAGCCGGAGCTGCCCGCCGGCTTTGTGGGAAGGGGGGGTGCAAGACCGCTGTTCCCAGCAGAATCGTGCCTCTAGTTCATGCACTTGGAGGCACCCAGGGAAGGATTCAGAGTTGGTACTTCGAAGTCTCTTGCCTGAAGGATAGCTGCTCTTCACTTTCCAGGGTGGGAGCGATATACCTTTGCTAGAAATCAGCAGCATTAATGTGTTGGGTTTTTTTTAGTTTTAGAGCTTTTTTTATTTTTCTAAGCCTTTCCTCTTTCCCTCTGCAATAAAGTGGCCATTGTATTTACTCATGCTGTGCTGGAATGTTTTTTTGTTTACAATGAAATGTAAGTGATGCTAAACCTTTCGATGTTAGTTTATTAGCATTGTTTTCCACCATTTTTTGTTTGTTTGCTTTTGTGCATGTAATTTTTGCTTTCATTCTGTTCTAATTTGTTTGCAGTCATTCTGCAGACAAACATCTGATGTAGTCCGGACCACAAGTGGCTCACAGATCACAGCCTGAGTAACAAACATTTATTGATGTTCATAATTTTTTGGTAGATTTTTACTTCTTCTGTAATTTGTTTAAGAGTTACACTGGACATCTGCACATCTCAAATAAAAATAAAAGAGCCTCTATTTTGATTCATATTAGCATTGGTTCTCACACAGGAAAAAAGAAAAAGAAAATCACAAAAAGAAAAGAAAAATTGTACTTCAGTAACATAGGATTTTTAAAAATTACATCACTTATTTCAGGTCCCATTTCAGTTGAAGATGTGAAAAATTAAATCTTGGTGTACCTCTTTATACTCAGGTGGTTGGACAGTCTGTGTGCTGTTAACATGGTGTGTGTGTGTCAGATAATATATGTGTGAACTGATCTTGAATGTAGCCGAACAGCTAAAAAACACAGGTTCCAATATCTAAAGAGATTAGGACTCAACTCACAAACAGCCATACTCTATTTCAAATGACATGGGGTGAAAAAAAAAATTATTTAGAAAATATACCTCATTGGAGAAAGAGATTTATATTGCATGATTGACTTCTTTTTAAATTAAATGGCAGGCATCCTTAAACTGTAATTTACTGGCACAGCTGAATTCCCCAAGGTAACAAAACAAACTCCAGGGCTGCATCAAGGAATGCTCAGTAACCCGCCGCCACCAGACAGCAACAAGCCTGCAGTGTCTGCGATGTGGGCAGGCGCTGGAGCTCAGACCCGCAGCAAGCCGCTCGCCGGGGCTGCCGGTGGGGAGATAATAAACCTCCCTTTTCTCCTCAGCTTACTGATATTTGGGGAAGGTCACTCCTGACATACACTGGGTTTACGTGACATAGTGGCATTTTTTGACCTCGTGAAGCTGATAAAGCAAGAAAATAACACTGTAATTTGAAGCCCTGGAAGAGCTGGGCAGGGGAGACCATGAAATCCTTGGCCTTTGTTTGGCCTCTGCAATAAATTTGGTTGCACCAAAGGGCAGGTGCTTCCGTGACTTTTTCCTTCCATTTCTGATGCTGCTGGGCTCTTTGCAGGAACATTTACCTTTCTGCAGAAATGTTTGCTTTTATCAAGGCCCTTATTAAAGGTTTCGTGAGGTACTTGGGAACATTTTTCATTTCAGTCATCAGTAATCTCATCGGCCAGAAGTTTAGTATCTGCTCTGCTGAGTCAAAGCTGCAGCTACTCATTTCACTTAAGGACTGTAAGGAAAATAGAGCAGCATTTCCCCCTCCATTTTTAAATGTATGATCCTCCTATATTTCCCAGGTGCTAGAAACATCCCTTTCAGTAGATCTGAAATATTCCTGCTACATTTAATTAAAACTTATCTTTTTGTATAATCCCATTTTCTCTTTAAGTCTTAACTGCTTCTTCCTTGTCCTTACCTCAAATCAAAGCTTTTCTCGTTTTCAGGGCTCCCTGCTGCTCCTGACACCATCTTGCTCTCAGTTCTTCGTCATTACTTCTAATGGCTGGTGGGCAAAACCACCAGGTTTTTGCAGCAGACTCACGTACTGGGGTGAAGATATCTGATTTGGCAGCTTTTAGACATGAGGTTTGGTGAGATGAATCCCTACCCTTCTTGTCCTTCCATCTGTGAGTACTGTTATTATTTCTCTAGGAATAATAGAGAAATAATTTTCCTTCCATCTCTGATTACTGTCATGATTTCTTTAGGAATTTCATTAATCTGATTTGCTGAGACTGCCTCCTAAGCCATGTACTGTTGTTGCTTCTCCTTTGGCTGACCTAGGATTTTTATGCGCTATGAAGTAGCTTATGTGGCTATAAACTGCATTTCTTTCAGCATTTAAATGACTCCACTGTAAGATCCAGAGTTTGCTTCTGCATGTACTTATGAGAAAACTGAAAGAAACTGGAGCATATGCACAATTTAGGTTTAGAAGTCAGAAAAATGGTTTTTCCTCGCTATTCATCTGTCCTAAAAAAAGGTAAGATGACTCCAAGACAGTGAGAAAGTCTGAGGGCCAAATTCAACACTTGCTTGTAAGAGGCTACTGAGTTTAAGTATGAAGGGTGATAAAAAATAAAGGAGGGATATTTATCACATAGGCAAGATGTGACTCTCATTTTCATGCTTAGAAAGCTCATTACACCCGCTCGAAGTCTGTTTGCACTGCCAAAAGATTATTAAGAGACTGAAGTGCAGATGAGAAATGGCCCCAAATTGGGGTGATAAAGACCAGGAGGGAGCTTTACAGCTTTGTGCTATACTTTATTTCAAGCACCTCCAGATAAAAAGTTCAGGGACAGAAGGCTGCACAAAGCATGAACTAACATACTCACAATGCAAACCTCAGAATCACAAATAACTTATTATTTTATAATTTAATTTCTTTGAGTGCTGCTAGCCCCAAAAGGCCAGCTCTTAACTGCTCAATTTTCTACACTGACTCTAATTAAGGTTTTCCTTGGCTCATGATCCTGGTGAACTTGGAGAATTTTTTTTTTTTTTTAAATCTGCTTTTCTCACCAGGTGGAGTGTTCCCTACAAACCCCAAAAGTTATGAACTTTCTGGTACATTTTACAAGATACTTTTGTCTACATGTTTCACTGAAGATGGAGGCATTCCACAAATCCCCAAGTAGAAATCATTTTATTAGCCAGGTTGTGCACTGTATACAGGAGAATATGGGATTATTTGTTAAGAAATTTACTGCCAAAAAATTTATGGCAGTAATATAAACTCACAAGTGTCCCTTTCTGCTGAGGGGGAGTTGACTTCAGTAGCCATATGACTGATGATGTGACAAAGTGTGATAGGGAATGCAGCTGCTGGAACAGCAAAAAATAATTCCTAAAACCCAGAGATAGAACAGAGAAATACCTTTAAAAGGAAATAATTTATTATTATTATTACCGTGCTAATTAACAATTCCTTCAAAAAGCCTGAAGATGACTTACTTGTTTTTCTTGTCTATATCAGTTTAGAACAGGTAAAAACATGAAAGTGTTTGTTACTATTATAACATGAAAGTGTTAATTATCTCTACCTCTTTGAAAATTATTTTTCAAAAATATTATTTTTTTACACTGTAGCTATACTTAGTTAATTTAATTTGCCTTTAATTAAAATCATTCCTATGCAGTTTTCAAGGCACTGCATGATGCTCTTGTGTTTGAAATTCAGTGTTTGACAATTTAAGTTTTATCAGTGATTTCTGCTATTCACATAAGGTAACACTAAGGAAATTCTGTGCTGACACAGTTCTCCTTTAAATCAGATTGGTTATTTTTGGCTTTTACTCTTTGTCATTTTTAGTTTTTTCCAGCACCTTCTCTCCCCCTTGCTTCCTCCTGTCTTCTCTCCTCCTACTCCCCAAAGCATGGAGAATTTCCAATTTGGATTTGAACTCTGCAGCTGGCTACCCTGTCAAAAAACGGCTGAACCAAAACTCCAGATTAAGGCTGAGTGAATAGTTAATGGATGTTTCTTTTCTTTTTTGATCTGAAAAACCAACCCCCCTCCTCGAACTTTATCTGAAGTCAAATGAACCTTGCCATTCAGTCTCAAAAAAATGCTTTAGTTTAGAGTCTGTTAATTTCATTTTGCTTTTATTGTATTTTTGTATTCAATTTAGGCAACTTTGATCTCAAATCACTGTTTTGAAACAAAACATTCTGTTTTGAAATAAACTGAAATGAATTATTGTAACATAAGAAGGAAAAACCTCCACCTTTTTTGGCCAAAACTCTTCACTGCACTTGGCAAAAATTTGTGAATAATTTTGATCAACCTAGAACAGATTTTCTTTGTCAAATAAACAATTTGCTTGGGAAAAAAATATCCATATGTACTCTATATACAATATGCAAATATAGGGTATCTGCATATGAATATTGGTTATCTATAGGTGTAACCCTACCGCAATGTAAATCCCTTTGAATTCAATCATCGTAGTCCAGCTGCCGTGCCTAAGAAACAAATGGTCATTTCCGTGTTTAATGAAGACAAAACTTAAGGATCAGAGTGGGGTAAGCAGCACTGAACACATGTGTACGCCTGCTCGGTCCTCCCTGTTCCCCAGAGGAAAGGAGACACAGGGTGCCTGCTAGTGGTGGGGCAGGTTTCTCCTTCCCCAGTCCCTCTCCTGACAGCAAAAGCCAGCCTGGCTTTCAACAGCTTAAGCAAAGGAGGCAGCTGAGGCATTTTTTCTTCCTCCAGCACTTCACTGAGCCTAGGCAGCTGCCTGCATTTGCCAGGAGCAGAGCAGTGCCGAGGTGCAGCCAGGGCTGTGCGCTCGGGGGGGACGTGGCCGTGCTCCGGGGATTCGGCGCACCCTGCCATGGCAGCCCGGCGTCGGCGTTCAGCCCTGCCAGCCCAGGCTCTCCTCAACACCACTGAAGGGAAACAGGCCCCGTTACGGAGCCAGTCGTGGGAGCAATTTCAAAAGGCTTTTGGATGAGATGACCTCCTTCCTCTGCTGCCTATAAAGGGGTGAACTAGGCTCTGAGTGGTATAAAATGACCTACTTCTTCTCTGTAAAAAAGGCAGCCAAGAAACTACCATTCACCTTTCTTCTTTTAATAGCTGTGCTAAAATAAACTCTCCCTAGTTGTGGCTGATAGCACGGAAAAGCTTCAGTTTAAACTGGGCAATGCTCTAAGGAGCCGGGGCGATGGCTGGATTTGCGATACAGCAACAGCCTGTTCATCACCCGGCACACTCTAAGGCAGCTCTCCTAACATCTGTACAAAGAAAAATATCGCTTATCGTATCTTTCAGCATTTATATTTCTTTTCAAAGGTAAATTAACATGTTGCTTTTAGAGTTGGTTCTGTTTAATGTTATTCGAATTTCAGTTTCAGCTATTTCACACCTTTCAAATTCATAAACATGCGAACGTTTTGAAGGATGTTGTCTGGATTCCTTTTGGCTTCGTGGTATCTGGCTCTGTTTTTGTTTATGGCTTGGTTTCTATGTTTTTGAATTTGACCTTTGATTTCTTCTATAATATTTGCCTTTTTTTTTTACCCTCTGTATTCTGTAGCTGAAAACCTGGTGCATTAGAAACTCTTTGTAAAAGGTACGTTCCATTCTGTAGCTGTTGTTGGGAGTTATGCAGGCTTGAAGCTAAAAAAAGAAAACACAGAGGATTTGATAAAAGCATGTATATAAACCGGCAGAAAAGCTTTTGATTTCATTCTATATTGCAGAGAACAAGAAGATGTCTGCAAACTTCTGTGGAGAAAATTACTCCATAGTAATAATGGTTTGAGATACCAGTCACTGAAGTTTGAATCAAATAAAGCAGGGACATGGGCTCTGTGTTTCCTCATCCAAGTGGTCTTCTCACAGGGCAATGGCAGAAGGGGAGCCATGGCATTTTTTTGTGAGAAATTTCATCTTTTACATCAAATCTTTTTTGAGATGTGAGCATCTCATCTAAGCTGCTGCTGTTACTACCCTTGTTGCTGTGGCTCCGTTGTGACTAGTTTGAATGCCAGACCTTTTTTTTCTTTTTTTTTTTTTACATGAGGAAGTTTAGACCACAATCTTTAGATCAGTTTTGCTTGTGTCTTATTAAGTAAATACTATAAATAGTTAATATTTGGAATCCACAGATGGCGAAGACGAAAGCATAGAAAAATTAAATGACTTGCTAGAAGGTGAAGAGTGAGCCAATGGCAGAGCCAAGAAAGGCACCTTAGACTCTCATTTTAGCATATAACTCTGGCCAAGACAATTCAGCCTTCAAAAAGGAAAACTGTATTTTGTAAAACTGATTATTATTTTGAAGATTGTGGCAAAAGTATGAAGCTTTTTTTGTCAGATTTTGGAATAACCTGTAGTTCCCTACCAAGACAGCCCTGTTTTGAATCATCTCTGGGGATTGATAGATTTTAACCCTAGGGATAAAAATGTTACAGACTTTGGTAGCACGTGCCAGACATAGGATCGCAAAAATGTGAAAGCTGGGTCCTGTTTCCAGTCAAAAAGGCTAGATATGGGAAGTCTTTACTTGTCTGCTCTTGAAAAAGTAAGATATGTTTTTATTGGAATCCAGTGGCCCCTTTACATTTGGTTTAAACTCTTTCCACTATCTGCACGTCAACTGTAAAATATAGTACTCAGATTTCAGGGATTGAACATGGTAAATGTTCATGAAAGCAGAAAGACAGAGGGCTGTGGCTCCCAACCTTTCTTGATACATGTCTCCATTTAACTATATTCCAGTAGAGGTGCAGATACCAGTATAGAGACTTTTAGCTTACTGCCGGAAGTCTTTCTTTTCACATTTACTTCTCTTCACCTCCTCAGATGTAGCTCTGTGACCACAGGTTGTCTGCATACCACCGGCTAAAGGCACAGGACTAAGGTAGGTAATGTTTACTCCCTGGCAGCAATGTTATTTCCAGGACAGGATTTCTTTCCTTACTGTAGAGAAATTGGATCCAAAAGAAGAAGAATTGAGATGCAGCTCTTTTTAGTGAGATTATAGCTGACTTACCATCGCCTAAATCAATCCATTACTATTTGGCACCTTTAAATCACCTGGGGTGCTCTTGTCCTAAAACATCTTTTAGAAAATTTCTCATTAAAACACAGCAGACATTTAGTTGAATCACAGGCTGTTAAAACAAATAACCTTCACTGAAATGAAAGAGGAAAGTCATCCTTTCAGCAGGAGGAACAGCAAATGAGGGCAGGCCAGTGGCCAGAGAGCTTCATTCTGGTCTGGGGGACACAGGCTGTCTCTGCATGGGGTGGGCTCACGCAGCACCTCTGACCTGCTGCAGCACGTCCTTCCGTGGCTTAAGCTGAGACGTCATCTCCTGATTCCCATTTCAGTCTCCATAGATACCCCTGGGAGAATTCTCCCTGGTTTGTCGGTCTCACAGGCAACAAAAGAAATAATTGTCCATGGGTTTTTTTAAGGAGAATACTTTATCAAGTGCTTACTGATAAGAAACTGCAGCTGTCCTGCAAACAGTGCTGTCTCAGGGGTGCTGTGTGCCTTCAGTGCCAGCACAAATGGACACTCACAGCAACCTCTACACATGTCACAGCAACAGCCCTATACTGGGATGGCTGCCAAAGAAGCAGGGAACAAGGGTATAAAGAGAAATTTAATGAAAAGCAACAGCAAAAATAGGTACAAGACTCAGAAAATAGAACAAAGAGCAAAAGATACCTGTGAGTTGCTTTTATTTTGAAACAAATGTTTCTATGTTGAAATTCTTAAACAATTTTTCTAATGTTATTTCTCCAAATGAGTATAGTTTCTTTAGCTTTGTATACAAGAATAAATAAAATAGTCCAAACATCATAGCAGGTTCCCAGCTATGCTTCACGGGGCTTGGTAGTTCTTGAGAATATCGCGGTAGTCAGTGAGGAAAGAGGGGCTCCTCCAGGAAGTGACTGAGAACACCTAGGTTCGTCTCTCCGGGACTTTATAAAAGCCTCTCTCTCTCTCTCAACAAAAGCCAAGACTGGCCTTTGAACTAAGCAACCAAGTTCCTGAAATTAAGCAGTGTGAATATCTCCCTAACTGGATGCAAACATGGTGTATCTACTTCCACTCAGAAGCTGCTTTGACTGGTTTCTTGTGGCTTTACAGCACTGCAGAACAGTGAACTCTGGTAGAGAAATCACATTAACCTTAGTCTTCCAACAAGAAACTGTTGCTGCAGATGTCAGAGAAGCACTGTTTTGTCAGAAACGAACACAAATATAGTAGGTGTTTTATTTCTGTATTAAAACCCAAATGACAATGTTTTTACAGTTAGCGTCTGCTTTGTATAATGCATAATTCAATATAATACTGACAGTTCCTTTTGCCCTATAGGGCACTCTAAACATGTTGCACTTTTTTTCTGTGCCACCCCTGTTCATTCTTGCATGGATAATTATGATCAGGCATGTCAACATACACTTGATCTTTGCTCTTGGCATTGATGCACTGAAGGTATTGCCCTGTCCTTTTTAGGAACTCTCCTTCCTAAGCCACCAGTAACATGGCAGGCTGGGCTGTTTGTTCTGTGGCTGCACTGAAGACCTGAGATAAATTATTTGCTGCTGGCCTGAATAGTACCACTTTGTAGGTGTGCATCACCTGATTCTGGCATACTGAAAATGTTCCTGTAGGTGTTTCGTTGGTGCACTGCAGCCTCCTGCTCCTCACCCTTGAATCTCAGAAAGTGTTGCTGGATCGCCCATGCTACAAGCATGTCCCAGACAAACCACACTTTCCTCCTTGTCTATGGCCTTGGAAAATCTCTGCTTCTTTCACCATACAGGTACTTTCCCTCTGTGACCTCCTAATTAACCATCACCTTATGGGAGATTGTTTGATTCATTAGGTGAGGATGAAAAGAAAGAAAACAATGATCATGAGTTGGCTAGGGGTAATGTGGATTTGGTTTTGGCAAATCTGAATTTTGTTTATTTTTTCTTGGCTTGTGTTTCTCTGTGTCTGATGGGGCTCTTAGTCACCTTCAGCGTGCGCTGTACTCCGAGCAGCCCTGCTGCAGGCACTCAGCTTTTTCACATTGAGCAAAAGGAAGCATAGTTTTGGGGACTATTTCTGTACACTGCAGAAAGGGAGTGCTTTTCCATAACCACAAGATAAGCTCTTGCCTGCACTATGGTATTGTTGTGCCTTGACTGTGTTCCTATGCTCTATACAATTTATCATTCATTATGCCGTACATTAACACACACTGCTCTTTCACATTTCTAGTTCTGTCCACCTCTAAGCAGGGTCCTCAAGACAGCTGACGTAACAGGCAACCATGTTATTTGGGGAGCCAGTGTGCTTGGCTGTTAGTTGTGCACTTGGTGGCGTTTCTGCTTTTTTCCATTATTCTTTTTCTTTTTTGCTTTTTTTAACAAGAATCGTTTAAGGATTACTTTATGTATAGAAGCATTGCCAATATTTTCTATAACCATCAAGTAAGAGCAAGTATTTTCCACATGCCTAGAACTGAAGCCATTTCTTTAGGAACTAAAGAGTCACTGGAGTGAAATTTAAGAACATTATCAATGACTTGGAGGCTCATTTAAAAATTCATTTTCAAGGCAGGATTAAAGGGAACTCTCTGTGGATGTATTCACATTTTCGTTAAGCATGCTCCCTTGCTACACTGTTGGTTAACAGTTATTACACTGTCAAGTTGTTATTTTAAGAATCCATTCAGGGATCTTGAGCTCCACTACAAAACCATATGGTCTTTCAACCCATGCCTTTATACTCCTCCACAAACTATGCAAAGCACCTTGAAATGTATTGACTACATGTAGGTGCAAACCATACCACCAACCCCTAAGTATTACTGAGTGTTGGTGGTGGTATAGGAAGGCACTTGGGTGGCATAGATGAGCAATTAATTTCCATAACAATTATGGTGCCTTGATTGGTTTGGTTTTTGTCTTTCTACTGATATAGAAAGACTTTTGAAATTTTTTACAAGAACAAACTTTTGTATGCTTATGTTGTAAGGGGTATACTGAGGGGGTAAGTCACCAGCTGAGGATGCAGAGCACAGAGATTCAAGTATCTGCTCTACCTCATTTAAGGCACAACTTTTTACCTTCCCCCCTCCTCATTCAGGAAATGAAAGGCTTTTTTTTTTTCTGGGTATGCTGCACACAGCAACTCTGCATGGCTGTTGAGCTATACAGCACATGTGTGGTGGCTGTGTGTGCTTCTCTATCTCCCGGCTGATAACCAGCCAGCATTTCTGACAAAGACTCTCTTCAAACACAAAACTTTTTTGTAAAAAAAGTTTTGATTTCTACTACATGTATTTTGCCAAAGCTAGATCTCATCAACGCTGGTCTGACTGATCTTATTTACCATTCTGAAGAGGTGCTGACCATCTTACCTGGTCTGCTGCAGGTTTTCTGGTTACACAGTATATGGATCCCTGGAAGAACTGGGCAAATCTTTCTTTGGAATCTCTGATTTCAGACACAGGAAGTCCATAAAGTGAATGAGTCCAAATTTGGCTAATTTGGTGTGTGGAAGTATGGTTCAATATTTTACTGCACATCACTCTCACACCAACTTGTCTTTGAGCAGGATAGTTAATGCAAGGTTTATTTATGAGTGAATACTGATGTTTGATTCTATGTTTAAAGAATAAACTACAGTAATATCTATTTTCTGATCTGAGTGGGAATAACTTGCTCCATCTTTTTTCTCAAAGTGGATGGGTAACCTAGAATTCATTTTGTGTCATCCATACCCATTAAGTCAGCCAACTATTAAGATTTTAGTATAAGAAGAATTTTACATAGTCCTTCACGTGGCCCCACGTCCTTTCATCTATCTCAAAGTACATACTTCAAATCCTAATTCTTCAAAAGCTTATGTGTGCGACTACTCCCACCGAGGTTAAGAGGAGTTGATTTGTACCATGTTACATGTACATAGAATTCTTTGTAGACTAGTTGCTCTAGGTGGTGTTGCATGGGGAACATAATTCTTCAGTAATCAGGGACCAAAGCAAAAACTAGTGCAATGTAGACACTTACATTAAAATAATTCTAGGGCCTTTGAATGAAAGAATACTATACCTGTCTGTATTTTCATGATATTTTCACAACAGAACTTCGCATAACCAGCCCATTGGAAACACCTGTGGGTTGTACCTGACCATCACGGCTGCTTTTTGAAGAAACTTAGAAATTGAAGAACTGACTAGCCCTGCAGTGCAGGGTCAGGCATAGGGGTGGAGTAGTAGTAGAAGCAGAAAACAGAGAATAAAAATGGCTTGAAATGCTGGGAATGGTGTGGGCTCTTTTTCTGGACATGCCTAAGCATAATATTACAGCACATTTCACAGCTAGCCAGTGATTGCATGCACTAGTTGTAGTCTCTAGGCAGGGATTACTCATTTCATACACCATTTAGAATTAATTGTAGTGATTCTGCAAAGTCAGTACATACCCTGGATGCAAGATTAGGAGAAACTGTTTTTGTTTCAAAGTCTTTTGATGTTTCTGTTTTGAAGTATTTCATTTTTCCTTAGAAGCACCCAGACTGGCTGATGATATGCAATAGACTTGATTCTCTTTTGGAAAATAAAACTTTGTCAAATGAAACTAAATCTTTTCCAGTCTCATGACAATACACACACATGCCTACCCACTTCATCCTGGAAGGCTAAATGAAGTTCAAGGTTTGCAGGCATCATTAAATAGGACTTGTAGAGGAAGGCAAGCATATACATTTGAAGTATGAATATTCAGAACTCTCAGAAATACAACAGCCATTTATGTTTGGAGAGGGTTACATATATGTTTGTGTATCCTCACAGAGGAGTTCTCCTAATCTTCTGGGTAATGAGAAATACTGTATGTTCCCTGCGTAGAAAGTAGTGACTAAAAGACTGCCATGCATCCCTCTCAGACTGTCAAAGGGCATCCCAGACTGTCACATAAGGCACTAGAACAGCAGAAAAGATCTGGTTTCCTGGGCACCCTAAATAAAGCTAAAACTTGTAGTTTGAAGAACTTTTACAATATTTTGGAGGAACCTAAGGCAGGCTTGTAGCATGAGTTTGACAACTGCAGAGAAATTATACTGCACATAGGTCAATTTTGACTAACTGCTTATGACTTTTCAAAACAGTTATGAGCAGTCAAACGTTATTTTCAATAAAAGTATCAGTATTAGGATTCAGAATCATTGTTTAAGATTTTATAATTAAATGTTCATAGTCATGGTATTTCAGTAGTGGTGAAAAGTCCTTAAAGTGTTTCATCAGTGTTAAATTGAACTAAAGTCATTCTATGCTTTCCATTTGCCTCTCAACACTTTTCAGTCTTAAGGTAATTTCATGTCACATTAAACTGTTCATTAAAAGGTCTAACACAATTTTGAAGGATCTGATTACAATAATTTTCCATTTGTTTCTGGCATGCTCTGGTCTCATAATTGGAAATAATAACATATGGATTGTCCCCAAAACATGGTTCATGCGTCATAGTTCATAATTTATTAAGTGTGTCAATCAGAATATTTTGATAACATTCATTACATCAATGCCAGTGGAAAACAACAGTAGAAAACTTCAAAATTTAGAGAAAATATTACTCAAATTGCACAGAATCTTCTGTCTGAGCGTTAATTTGTTTGTTTGTTTGTTTGTTTGTTTGCATCTCTCAGACATTTAAGCAGTCCATGAATTAATCCTATTGTTGCTTAAAACCACATGATTTCGTCCTTTCTTGCAATATTTAGTTCAATAAAGCCAGACATGAGTATGCGGCCTTTAGCATATCTTCTTCTCTGAGCATGTGTAAGGAAGTTTGAAAGTGCTATATTATTCTCCTCTTGTTAGAAATGGGAAAACTAAGGCAATGAGAAAAAAATGGCTTGTTCAGAGGCACCCATCAGGCTGAGGGAAGAACTAGGACTGGACATCAGGCCTTCTGCATTTGATCACTTCAGTGCTATAGCACTGGACAAAACTCTGTACTTCTGTGTGTGTTCCTGGGCAGCACACGAGCAAAGGGAGACCCAAACACAAGTAGAATTTCATTAGCAGACGGCCCCTCCCTTGTATATCTTAGCAAAGTTTTTGTCAAAGTCGAGTCCCTGCTTTTGCTTTGGGCTGTGAAGAGCTGGGCTATACATGCCCAAAGGCAGAGCGTGTACTCTGTCATGCACCAGGGCTAAGGGAGGGAGTTTGCCTACACACTTCTCAAGCTACAATTAAAACTACTCTACCTTCATCAATACACGTATTAATGATATTGGTACTCAGAAAGAGAGAAATAGTACCTTAATTCTTGACCCCTTGCTACTTCTTTCTCCTCACCTTTAGATATGTGATAGGAAATGGTCTTCTAAGGCACTTTTGCATTACAACCATTCTTTTTGAGCTATGGAAGATGAATGATGTTCAGGAAAACACTCATGGGTTTTATGATTAATACAGATGTTTGCAAGACCTTCCTTTCAGACAGTGAAAACTGGAAGTGAAGCAGCAGATTAAAGGTACAAACAGCAGCAGTTCAATGTGTCTTCTAGCAGATGCAAGGGTATTTTAGAGGGAAGGATCCTTTTTCTCTGCCTCTGGAATGAAGAGAAGATATGTGTGGGTTGTTGATGGAAGATTTTGAGAAGACTGCTGGGTGCACAGAGAATGTTGAGCAATTTGAGCATAACACAAGGACACTGGAGATTTCCAGTGCTCAGAACTCAGCCCAGCCTAGCATCTTGTGGCAATCTGAGCACTAGCAGAAGGCCGGCCCCAGCCCGACTCAGCTCTGCAAAGTTTCAAAGATCAGTTCTAAGTTACTGAAACATGGGAATGCTTTAAAAATTGGCCATATCTTTCCTCGTTACCTATGTCCAGTTACTGGTCCAGTTACGACCTTACTGCTTTTAAAACAATCTTAATGTGTAGTCTGAAGTACTGACTGATGAATGATATTTGGTTCATGTATTTGCATTCTCACCGCCTATGTTATTGAAGATACAGACCTTTCCTTTTTGTGGTTGCCATATTTCCATTGTGATCACAATAGCATGTATTTCTGGGGTTTTCTACTTTTACTTCTCTTAGAGTCTCAAATTTCAACATCTTTTTCTATTTATATGAGGGAGAGAGAGATCCAGAAGGTTAGAATTTATGTTTGTGTGTTTGTGTGTGTACGGGCAGGGAAGATGAGTTAAGATTCACAGGTAGTTAACAAGGAAAAGCGTTATTGTAGCAATGCATACTGACTAACTTCTGGCTATACACTGCACTTATGGCTTAACACTACATGTATCTTTCTTTTTCTCATACTTCACTATACACTTTTATATGTTTTAACTGCTGGATGGTCTGGATAAAAATACTAAGCATGTTTTGTATGATTTCTAAAGTAGCTGTCATCCTTAAAGATATGTACCTGAGCCACAAACTGCTGGAAGTTGTTAGCAGATCCTGGTGAATACGCTTTCCCTCCTCTTACGTGTTTTACTAATTATCCACTTTTGGCTACTGTGAAACACTGGCCACTGAACTAAATGGACCTGTAACCTGATCAAATATGATTGGTCTTATGAACACATCAAAAGAACTGCCCAGAAATGACAAACAGCCCAAGAATTGTGTAAATTGCTCAGCAAAAAATCCCAACAGCCCCATTAGGTTATCTGTGATCTGCTCACACAGACAAGTTGTGGGAATTAAAATAAAGTGTTATTCAACACAGAAATTATTCATTACAGATTATTCACTTATGCTAAGCAGCATGCATTTTCTACCTTGAGAAGAGTACAGCAAATTTTCCTCCTTCGAAACCAAGGATACTCTGAAGAGCAAAGAAGTTTTTTCTCTTTTATTGTGGTATGTTTCCCAGAGGCTATGAAATCCAGCTTGCTTCTTGTTAATAATTCTAATAATTGTACAATGAATAGCAAAAATAAATTAAGGAAACTGGAAAAATACTAATAACAATTCTCTTAATTACATCTATTATCCAATACAGGATCACCAGACTCCTGAAGAGTGGAGAGAAAATATTAATTTCATTTTTTGAAAGCAAAACTCTCTTCCAAGACCACACAGCAAGTTAGTGGCAGATCTGAGACAGAATCTGTGAGTGTTGGCTCCTAGCTGTGTTCATACTAAGGTGTTGACTTCCCTTTACCCTAACAGTGGCAGGACATCACTATCCCAGCCATGAAGAGCTATTGCATCTTCTCTACAGGATTCCGGTATATTTTTCTCACCTTTGGCACTACAGTTACAAACAGATTTGTTTAACTGAACACAACAAAGTTCAACAGCGACTGGAGTTACTGGCAGGAGATCATAATGTAAGCATCTGATTTATAAATAGCTGAGAAAGTTTATCTCTCTGGATTTACAAAAACATGCTGTCATGAAAACAGATTGCTGCTATTGTAAATACCATGGAGCACAACATACGTGAAGTTTAAGCTGAATTTTTTCTTGTGATTATCTATCTGCTTGCAGGCTCCCCTCTCCAAAGCCCCTGCATCTGAACAGCACCCAGGATTTATAAAACAAAATAACAAAAGGTCCTGAGAACAATTGCACTGAGATATACTGTAGGCTTTCACTAGACCCAGCGGAGTAACAAATGTCTCTGCATCCTGCTTTATTGTCATGAATCCTTTGGTATCTATTTTCCTTCCCCTCTGGCTGTTGGATGCAATTAGTTCATCTGAAATTGCATGCCAAAAGGCCTTATTTAATGGCTTGCAGTATATAATCTTATATTGTTCTGGCTTTGAAATTTCTCCTTCACATATACAGCATAGGGTAATGGGGATTGTATTATTCTTTGTCATCTGATAAGCCTCAGAATCTGTATGTAAGGATTTTTAAGTCATAAACATAATTCTGTCTAGAGAACTGCAACCACAAAGCTGTCTTTCAGCTTTCCTATGCACAATAGGTACATTTTGTTTTACAAATCACTTGCTACAAAATAACAGAGAGCTTGTTTTCCTGCTATCCAACCCTTCACCTTTAATTAACAGGACAAAGAGTACTGGGAATTTGCACTTCCAGTTCCAGTAACCTTTCACCTCCTATAACCGTGGGTCTAGGATTCACCCAATAAAATCTAGAAACATAGAGGTTATTAAATCCAGTGTTTTGAACGCTTTTTACAAACATTCCAGGCAAAATGAGAATGTGAAAAAAATCAAATGTTAAGTGGCACAGGAGAAGAGAATGGTCATCCTTTACCCCTCTCTCTTTGCTCTGCTTCATGCCATTTCCTTCCCTGAAAATTTGCGGTCCTAAATTCTCATCTGCCCTGGCTGATATATAAGGTAAGAACTTCATGCCATATTTTGAAAGCCATACCTCTTTATTCTTTCAAAATGACTCAGGAAAACTGACTAATATCTTCTTTCTTTGATCAATCATGCCCAAGAAAAAGACAAGACCAGAAGGTTTTCTCTTCCTCCTGAGCCTGAGGCAAGAGCAAATAGTTCTGCTTTGCTAGCAACAGATATTCCGATTGGAGAGCGATTTCAGGACTTCATGTCTTTTTGCTAGTTTATTCGCTGATTAAAGAGTTTTAGAATGTGGTTTTAGTCTCTTCTGTTATCTAACAGGTGCTGGGTGGAATTAAGATTAAAAAAACAGGCAAAAACTACTGAAAGCTTTTGGCCAAAATCAGAGCTTAATCAGAAACAGAATCCCTTATGACTCCTCCACTGCTGATTCATACAGTAGTAAAGGATACTGCCTTCAATTAACTGCAATCATCATTTATATCATATAATTTACAATTGACTTAACTCATTAAAAGTAATGGATTACAGCATGAACTTCACAACAGAGTAAATATCTCATGTAAAAATGCAGAGATGAAGTCAAAGCCTTTGGTTCAATGATGCAGATACCAAACAGCTAACCGGGTGTGCAGGAGATGTGCACTGCACATACCCATTCATAGCCTCCATGAAACATGTTTCTCTAAAGAGCAATCAGAGCATGGGGTTGTCCTAGGGGACATCTTTTCACAACTGCAGCACCTTGTGTGGCTCTACTTGACATTGCCCAACATCTTCTCAGGCAACAAAATTGCCTGAACTTTTTTGAGTCTGTTGATTGAGCTGTTTATTTCCTAAACATTATCAGATTTTGAAAGATTTGTTTTGGCAAATAATGACTTTTCCTGTTTTCCTGCTGAGTAAAGTTATGCTGGCTCAAATTACTTGTCAAAGATTTATTTTTCAGTAGATGTTAACTATCTAATTCTTTTTTATTTTTTTCTTTTACTACGCATTCAACAAAATCAGCTGACACTGAAGGTTTACACCGGCTCTGCATACTGCAGTATCATGTTGCTAATTTATTTTCAAAACTCCTTTGAGTAGGTCTTATTGAAGAATAGAAGCAGTCTTCTTTGGAATAAATTCTGTGCTACAAGCACCCTGGCAGGCAGCACTAAATCCCCTTCCCTGGAGTGCGCCCACCCTTTACCTTGATCCAACCTATGTTTGGTCTGTTGTCTGCCTCCTTCCCATCCCTTTCCTACAGCATACACCAACGCGGGGCAAGGCCTGCAAGGGCACCTGTGGCTCATATGGGTTAGGTAGGACGTGAAATCACCACCTTTTGTGTTTTGGCTAACTTTAGGTGAACATGGAGAACACCAGAATTTGAGGACACATGCAAAACTAAGTCCATTCTCATAAATTTGAGCTATGGCCTCTTTACACTGCCCTGGTAGAATGTAAAGAATCTCAGAACTGGGGTAAAGACAGTGTCAGCTCTTGGAGGTTGTCCTGTCCCGGCAATGTTAATGTGAAGGCGTCTGGGTGGAGAAAGCTGCATCTCCCTTGTACCAGACAGCCCTTGCCATAAATTCTGGGGCAGAGACACAGAGATGGCTGCCTCTGCTCTCCATGTGGAGAGGGAAAGAGAGACTAAAGTCCTGAGGGACTTTGGGCAAGAGGAAGCCTGAAGTTGTACTTGCCCCAGTATTAGCACCTCAGGAGTAGCTGAGGCAGATGGAGGCTTGAAGCCATCCACGCTGCAGGTGAGCATGGTCTGTAGAGCTGCTTTAAGGGTGAACTGAAGGTGGTTCCTCAGCCAGCAGGACGGGCACTTCTACAGCACAAGAATTGCAGTTGTTTTAGCTTCAGGTCTTCGGGATCATCCTGCCACACACAGCAGGCACAGCTGGTGGATATTCTCTTTTAAAATTATTTCTGCTTAGTCCTGTCAAACAATCCTGATACACATCATCTATTGAATGGACATAGATGAGCTTGGTGGTCACATATCAGAAATTTTCCATAAACTTAGCCCTTCAAAATCAAAATACATTTTTTAACAGTGAATGTGTTTCCTCCTGTGGTTCATAGTCCTCATTCTGTCTCACTAGAAAATCATTCCCTTCTTAACTTAGCAGCTGTTAGTTTGGCATTTGTATTTCAGGGGGTATTTACACTGTGAAACTCTGGCCACAAGTTTCAAGAAGCTCAAAACACAAGATGTGTTTTGACAGGGTAAATGGCAATATTTATCAGTTCTGAAAAGTGCTAGAACCACTGAAGAGACTTGTAAGATTAACACATGCCCTGTCTCTCACACACTTACCAAGTTTACTAAGTGAGTTACAGCTAGATTGTAGCTAAGGGCAATTTCATCAACCCTTTCACAAAACCTTAGGCCGAGCTGGTGGTGATGATGAGTGAGTGAATTGCAGATGTAAGAGCTAGGATGCCTCACTATACATTAGTACCTGCAGGAAGCACCTTGCAGCAGGAAGGGGTTCACTGTAGATGACAGGCAAGCATAAGCTGTGTGGGAACTGCTGGAAATGCAATGATAGACTACATAGAGAGGGCCAGCAGGACAATCTGCAGATTACTTAACTGAGTCACCTCAGCCATTAAAGAATAATCAGATACATATCTCCACAAGCTGCAACGCTTATTCTGAAGTCCTGGCCAAATGGAGCTGCAGCGTAGTTGTTATTCCACTGTGCTTTCTAGAGGGTGATAATCATGATGACCATTGTAATAATTCAAATGTGTTTCACCTCACGCAGACCTAATGTTAGGGGGAGGAAGAAATTATTTTGTCTTGAACTTCACTTGATTACATCATATAGTGTGATCTTGTCCGAACTGCACCTTTTGCCCATGGGAAACATTGCATTGATTTTCATTATCCTGGTACATTGCTTCTTAGAAGTTCTTTTCACACCTTGGTTGTTCTAAGGGCCATTGAATTTGCTATCCTTTCCATGAAGTACTGGAAATACATACTCATTTCTGCCTGAGACTGGGAGACGTCAGGAATTCAGAAGCAAGCTCTTCAACAACTATAAGCTGATATACTTATAGACTCTTTGATGCTAATTTTCTACTTTCAGTTTTTATCTTCATGAAATATCAAAATCTCCATTCTCACTAGTTCCAAAACCATTTGTACCAGAGAAGAGGGAGATGAAATCTTGAGAGTTTTTGATCTTGTAATTATTAGTCACTTCCAATCTGTGTAACTAGATAAAAGGGGATGGGTTCTATAACCGCATGTGTCCAGTGATGACAGTAGAGCGAGCAACACTCTTCCAAAGTCTACACAATTGTATCCCTAGAAGCGTACCAGATGGGAAATGGAAAACAACATAGCAGACATCTTTTTCCTGAGAGGATGAAGTTAGAAACAGTGTATTTACATGAAAAGGTAACAAAAATCTGTGATTAACACTTGTTTGTGTATGTGCAATTGAGTAAATATGAACATGTCCATATCTGCACACCACCACAAATTAGAGACCAACTCCTTTGTTGTTTTAGATGTATTGTTTTCTCTATGGCCACTGCTATCGTACAATGTTATCTGGAGCACATGTGGAGTAGTCCACAGTTCATTAATTTGATGAAATTAGTCAGTGTGTTCCACTGACATTGTGTATGGTTAGCATGTCAGTTGTCTCTCTTCAATGCAATATACCTTTCTGAAAAGGCATTTCCTAATCCCCAGGCTATAATCTCATTAGCACTGCCTGATTCTAACCAAATAAATAGAAGTAAAGACTGATTGCTTGGTCAAAGCACTGCAGCTCAACTCATGAGCTAAAGGTTTCAATTATTAATTTACCTCAGTGGAACTATATTGATTTACATCAGCTGTAAGCAGGTCATGGAAGCTCTTACAGTCTAAGGTCTATATTACATTACAGCAGAGCTGGCTCAAGTACTAGTAACAGTGGAACACTGCATGGGCTAATTTTATGCAGGAAAAGCCAGGTCTGATAATTAAGGGACATCAAGTTCTGTTTGTGTACCCGAGCAAGCTCATTAAAATTGAGCTTCTGTATTTTGGTGCAACACTGCAGTGAAGCATACAGTCCAATTTTGCCTTGGCAAGTGTGAATATAGTCCTTTTGAAAGCAAGAAGTTAATCACACTGGCAGGAAAACCATGCAATACCCAACCTCCCTAATGTCTAGACCTCAAGTCTGAATCTCAAGCACACTGAGGTACCTTTGTGCTTCTCTGTCTTTGCAGAGCTATGCTAATTCCTGCTTGGCAAGTCACTGGAGGAGTGGGTAGAGGAATCCTCGATTTTTAAATCATTACAGAAGAAGTTGTTCCAAATGCTACATTGCTACTGTATTCATGATGTAATAGAGTGGTTTTAAAGCTACGCCTTGCAACCGAAGGGTAGAGTGTGCCTCAGGTTTTCTCATGCACAACTCATCCTTGGGCTCTGGCTCATCTTCCTAGAGCTGTCGACCCCTCAGCATATTTTAAATTATGCCAAGAGGGAAATTTGGAGAGGGATCTCCTAAGTGTTAGTGGAGGGGGAGTGCAAACTTGGCTTAAAGCTGCCTTTGTGCCCTGAAGCTGGAATGGCACGCTGTGCTCCTGAGCTATAGCCAACAACTGGCCCTCAAATCAGTACTGATATCTAATATGCCTGACAGTCTCAAATGCAGAACTGCACATTTTGTTGAGCTGTATAGTGGTTTTGTGGTCAACCCCTATTGTTTTGGGTTTTTTGCCCTTCCAGGACTGTGAGGGGACTACCAAACTCATTTATATTTGTAGTCTATCCAGGACTGGGTTCTGTGTCACCAGAACTAAATAACTTATATGTGCTTGTTGCATGATGAAATTGTAGGCCAACAACCAAAGAAAATAGGTGAAGATCAGGAAAATGAGTTAATTTCTTTTGTAAAGAATACATATTGCAGTATATCTTGGACTGGATACTCATTCATGGCTCATCCTTTTACACCACTCTAGCAATATAAAACAATCCTTATGCAGTTTAAATGTCGGTACTATTGTGTTTGCCTTCCCCATGGGGCCCTGTTACAAGTTTTGTAATTGAGCTGAAAAATGGAACCACAATTTTTACCTCATCACTTCTTTAACTGACCCATCTTCTCCCAAAGTCTACCATCTGAAGCTGTGTTACCCATTCCAGTACAATGCCCTATCTTAAGTAGAGGGAATTTTTGCACAGACCAAATCTTTCTATTAAAAATAAGTTAAAATAAAAAGTCAAAATTGTGTCCTTATACTTGTTTTTGATAAGGGCCTTCTAAAGCCCACCAGCATACAATGTTTTTCTAACAATTACTTAAAATAGGAAGCAGTTAAATGAATGCAATCCACTTCTTCCAGTTAACATTATACCGTTTCATTTATTAAACAGACCAGGTTTGTTATATTTATTCTCCCTTTCTACATGGAAGTTGTGGTTTTAACATTTACACATTTCAGAATATTACTTTTTAATGTTTAAACATGTCAAGTGATTTTGACCAGACCAAAACCCCGAGTCCTGTAACAGGTACAGATTTGCATTTTCTGGATGCTGAAAGTAAGTGTTGAAAAGAGCAGGTAATCAATGGTACAGAGTACTGATGGTATATTCTAGCTTTTTATTACAGAATTAGGTAATAAATCTCTCAAAAGTGGATATTTCCATTACTTAAAGCTAACCTGAGGCAAACCAAGGCCTGCATTTAACAGGAGAATGGTCTCTGAAAGAATGGTAGGAAGTGCCTATTAGTCATCGGTCCATTCTCCATTTAACACTGCATTTCTTCTGGAAGTACCTGTGTGTCCTTCATCACTTCCCCTAGCCCTGCTTCTGACCAAAGATGATAGATGGGATTCCTCAAATGTCTCCTAGAAAAAGCTCAACACAGCAGAAATTAGTTGCTGTGCAGACACTGTACTGCTCCTCATGCAGGTACAGGTAAGAAACTACATTGCAGCCAGCAGATGGTAAGAGAGAGGCTAATCACATCTTCAGGGTACATCCTTGGTCCCAAAGGGATGAAGAGCTGGACATGAAAGTACGGATTGTTCTACTACACCAGGGCACAAGCACGTGAATGTTTGGTGGATTTCTTTTTCCTTCCTTCCTTCTCTCCCTCATTGCTTCTTTCCTAGTGAGTCTGTGACCTCTAATTTCCTATTTTTTAAGTGCAATCTTTCTTAGCATCTGCATTTCTGTTAGAAAGTTTACTTCCTTTTTATTTTTTTAAACTTCGGAAACATTTGATCTATCAATTAATAAGTCTTTAACCAAATGCGGTAAAGAAGGAAACAATTGGACAAGCCTTTGCATTTGGCAGGAATCTTTAAGACTCACTTTGAACAGCTGGACTCTTTACAGTCCTTGTGATGCAGATTAAATGAAAATAATACATGGCAGAAAACAGCTAAATCATTTGAACTTTGCAAGTTATAGCCTAGAGCCATTTCACTACAGCTCATTAGGGAGTTTATGTTTATAATGTAATGCCTTTAAATAGATTTGATTTTTCTAAACAGGGTTTTGTAAATTAGAACTTTCCCAGGGGGCTAACCCAGCGCAAGCTGTTCCAGTTGTGGAACACATCCTGGCTGAAGAGGCAGGACTACAGAAGAAAGAGTTTGCTTAAAAATGCAGGGTCCTGTGTACTGCAATTACTTGAAGGTTTAGGAGTATCAAAGTCATCTGATGTATGAATTATGTATGAATAATACCCAGCACTCCTGGGATGCACTCACAGGTTTGCCAACCTCTCCTATTTGGAAACAAGCATTGTCCCCTCCCTGCCCCCTAGTACTGAGATAGCTTTAAAAATCATGAGATATTGCAGATAAACGTGGTGTTAGCTTGCTTTTCAGCTATTCATTCTCCAGTTGTAATGCTTTTCAGTCTTCTAATTTTATTTCTGATATAAGGAAAGTTTGTCACTATTTTCCTCATAAAAACCAATTATTTCCTTGCGTTTTCTTCATTCTAAGTGGCATGGCATGAAGAAACTATGCTCATTTCTATGCAAACACAGACTTTTCCTAGTGCTACTTTTCAGAATTCCTTCCTTCCTTCCTCTCCTTCCTTCCTCATATATGCTCCCAGCTATGAACAAAACATAGGTCCAGTACTGTCCCCCTTGGGTATTGAAAGCTGAACATTATGCAGAAGTTTTGGAACATTTTCACAGTACTTGAAGCACATTACAGTATTTGCATTGTTCTTACTGATACTTAGTTTCCTTGGAATACTTTCGTTTTTTGTTGCATCAGATGGAGCCAGACAAGTCTGTGTTTTTCACAATTGAGAATTTCACATTATTTTAAAATGTAGCAAATACAAAATACCACCTAAACCTAATGAGACATTATGGAACAATAAAGTGAAAAGTAAACCACCACCATCAAAGTACTGCATATCTAGGGAGATCAATGTGTAGGATCCTGCTCCTGGTTCCTTTTTTTATAGTTCAGTATGGCCCCAGTGAGTACTTCTTTCCAACAGCCTTCCAGTATTTCAAAAGGGGAGCCCATGTAATCACAGATGAGGAGGCTGATTCACTCTGAAAGGAGATAGACAGTGTTCCACAGAGCAGCAACTCTTCTGTCTCATGGTCAGAGGCATTCCCAAAGGGACTTCCAGATTCCCAGAGCATTTTTCCAGGAAAGTCATGTACAGGGTAGAGCAAGATACTTGTTCAGGTTTCCCTGTGCAAGGGAACTTCATCTGCTGTGTCAGAATGTCTGCAGATTTAGAAAGGGTAAATCTCAGACTTGTATCGCATGCACTTTTTACACAGCCTTCCAAATCCTGCCCCCTTTCTGAGACCTGTTCCACCCCAGGTGAGGCTTTCAGCATCCACAGTCTGCAGAAAACAGACAGGTTCTAGCTGAAGACCTTGACAAATGTTTCATATTTAGAGATGCAATGAAAAGGATATACTCAGCTGTGAAAATCTCCACAGGCATGTTACTAAGCTGAAACTTTAAAAATGCATTTATTGAAGAAGTGCAGGGGTCTCCTATGTCAGTGGAGTTTTATTTCTTCTTTCTTTCCCTTTCGCACCCACTGCTTCTCTTAGGAGCAAAGTCAGTGGGGAGTCTGCCAAAGCACAGAATATCAAATATATACGTGGCAACTTACTCCACGTATCTCACCACTGCCCGAGATGCTGCTGACAAGCCCTTGCACCAAGTTAAAGTTAGAAGTATTATACACTATCATTCAAAATTGTTTAGACTTTTTCTTTTGATTCATGCCGTTGCTGTATTTTGTACATCCTCCTGACCACTCTTAGCAGCTGTAACAACACTTGTGGTATTACCAGTAATTTGCAACTTATCAAACATGATTGAACCTTGTTCTTTTGTGTAAACGAAACAGAACTCTCTGGTTAGCTTTCTTTATACTTTGGAAATAGTGTAAAGGAAACCAAGTCTATATTTGCATGCCAGACAATGAAACATAACACACAGTGTATACATGCTTTTGACACTGTAATTACTAGCTGTTGTTTAGATTCCGTGTATGGTCACTGGCTTTGGCTGTGTTGGAATCAGCTGTATCAACATTTAATCAAAGTCTTATAGATTTTGGTTGTATATTTTTCTAATGTCAAATGGAAATGCTGAGACTGAAAAATAAGTTCTTTGGTAAGAAAATGCATGCCCACTGCACTGCAAAAATAATGAATGCTTGTGGTATAATGAACAAAGCCCACTGAAGGTTTTGTCTGTGATGAAGCACAACAGAACAGGTAATTTTTAATTTGACTTCTTCAGGATTTCAGCAACTTTTGATGAATGCTTCTGGAAGTTGTACTTGATTTGTCTGGTTTATCAGATACTTAGGCTTAGCTTGCCTGACAATGCTTAGAAACGAATCCTGCTAGAGGCTGTTGAGCCTCTGCCATACCTTGACCTGAACCATATCTGCTCTTTGAAAAAATGTGCTGGCAAAGCAAACACAGTGTCCACTATCTCAGATCACCATACAGTCTCAATAAAGGGCACAAAGCATGAATGTAAGCTCATAAAACAATTGCCTGTGCTGCAAAGCACCCACAGACAACATAGCTGAGCTCTGGGACCTGAGCACACAGCAGTGAATCCCCCCAAGAGTATTCCCTGCGTGGTCCATGCGGCTTTGTACCCGTACTCAGTAAGGTGAAAGAACATATTGTGTGCTTAGGAGGAACAGTTAAAATTAAAATCATAAAAACAGAATGTGCATTTTGAGTAAGTCCTTGCACTTAGTCTTATGGTCCAGCTCACTTTGAAAAAAGCTTGAATAAAAGGAAGCAGTCAATGCTTTGCCAAACACCGTCCGGCTAAATTCATGGTCCCACTGAAATGCTCCTCCTGCTATGAAACAATCCCTTAAAGGTGTCAGTATTGACTCTGGTTTTTATATAGGAATAATTGCTTTTGAAGTCCCATTTTTTTGGTGGTTATCTCTGCAGGACTGGAGAACCAGTGGGATTAGTGCATCTCAAGAACATGATGGAAACAAGAATTTCTTTCTTAAGGAAACACTTAATCTAAATCCAAATAGGCAGAGATAAAGTATTTCCGAATGTTTTGATACATCCAAGTCCACAATAGAAAAATGGGAAATCTTGCAGTTTTCAGCCATTAGACAAGTCCTTTAGCATTCTCAAGGAAAGGAAAGCACAGGAGTCATGAGACAGCAAAGATGAAAAAGCAAGCTGAAAATGTTTAATGAAAAAGTGGGGGTGCTGGTAGAAATGAAATAATGAGTAAATACAAACTGTTCGAGACCTTCAGGCCATATAAATGAGTAAACTTTTTATTGCTCACAGCAGAAGTGGTAAACTCTTAACCTGCCTATCCCTTTGAATATATGCCTAGGAAAAAAAAATGTCTTTTTTCTGCTTTGGAAAGAAAAAAAGGAAGGAGAAAGACAGGAAGAAAGGAAAGGAAGGACGGAAGTATGGAAATAAATAAATAAATAAATAAATAAAGAAAGAAAGAAAGAAAAAGAAGAAAAAAAAGAAAAAAGAAAAAAGAAAGAAAAAGAAAAAGAAAAAAAGAAAAAGAAAAAGAAAGGAAAAGAAAAAGAATAAGAAAGATTTGCCTGTATTGTTCCAGATACCCCTATGTTAATTAAGATTCTTGCTACATTCTAACAAGCTACAAATGAAAGTTGGCTACTTATTTTTACATCTGGAAATTCTGATGAGTGACAGATTACCTTTTCTTTTGCATGTGTTTCACTCGCTAGGATCATAAAAAAGAGTAAATCTTAATAATTTCATTCATAGGACCAAGAGTGAATTTTCCAGAGTAGTTAATCATATTGCTGATACAAATAATAACATTCATTTCATGATTATAGCATTATGATACTAATTGGTTGGAGAAGCTGACAGTACAAAAGAGCTGGAGAGCTACTGAGCAGTATAGAAATGGATTAAATGATGCCAGTCTAGTACCAGTTACAAATTTCTTCAAAGCTTCTTTTAGGATAAATTATTTATTTGTTAAACTTTCAGTGCTTCATTTGAATGTAATTTGTCTCAAGAATCATTTAAAAATCATTGGAGAATTTTAATTAACTTTTTTTCTATGTGAAATTTTAGATCTATCTTCAGTTCAGATGAACATACAGGTGGGGCTGTGGCTTCTGTTGAATGAGATGAATTGCTGTAGGAAAGTAGGATAAGAAAATTGGCTGCCATAAAAATATTAAAGGACTTTGGGTAAAGAGAAGAAGTTTTATCAGTATGAAAACATTGTAATTTGGTTAAAGGAACAGTGACTACTGTCAAATTAATAATGGTAGAAAATCTGTTCATAAATAACTAAGCAATAACAAGAAAGACACTCTTGAAGGATGGTGTTAAATGTCAAAACAGCCTTCACCTAGTCCTCTTCAAGACATATGTCTAGCCTCTGGAGCTGGCTTTCATGTGACTGATAATAATAGGGTCATTCTGGATTTAAACCTTCGTGACTGAGAGCAGCATTTGGCCTGACAGCATGTAGAGGGAACACATGAAAAAGTAAAAAGTTTAAATAAACAACCAAAAACACTTCTAAGACATTTCCTTGTGGATAGATTTAATTATACAAAACCAGTTGGGGGTAAAAGGAATCTCAATAAAACAAGATTTTTTTTTCTTGGCTGAAACATTTTCATGTTTGAACGTGGTTAATTACTCCTAAAGGATTTTATTATAAGGGGAGCAACGTAAGTAACAGCTGCTGCTATTGTTACTTACAAAATTATTTCCATTACAAACTCCAATTTTCCCATGGACAAAATTTGCTAGAAATTCACTTTTTGGACTGCAGTGTTCCACTCTGACTTTCTGAAAGTCTGGATGCAAATGATTTGGACATTTTTGTATATGAGAAATCTCTATTAGAAAAGCACTTGTGCAATTTTTTCCTCTTCTAGACTGATCAACCACTGAACAGCTATAGATTGTGTTTTGAACTGGAATTACTTCTCACTGAGTGGCACTGTATAGCTTTGTTCTGGATAAAGAAGACTTTGCATTGAGCAAGTTTAAGCATTCAAAAATTTGAAATTTGAGTAGATGGTACAGAAGAAAAGACTTTTCCTCTGACCATTAAGCGGCTACTCAAAAACTCATTAGAGAAAATGCAAAGCCTTTAGCTGGTTCTGGTGGGCACTGGCTTGAGTTTTAAATGTTCCACTCAGAAATAATAAGCAGTCTGTGAGTTTAACAAGGACCAAGGTAATCCTTAGAAAAACTCCAAATTGTTATATGCAACTGAGGTGCTGGGGAGAAAAGACCATCCTTTCCTGGCTCAAATACTTCTCTCTCCAAAGCAATGAATTCCTGAACCCAAAACATAATGCAAGAAAATCTGAGGTCCTCAATTTTCTACATAAGCTTTCCACTGATGGTCCTTCACTGCTTTCTCATCATAATGCTTAAGTAGCTGAAACAGTTAAAGCTAGAAACCTGTAATGTACGGTATTTGTTAATGGCCAAACCCATTCCCATAAAGGGTTTTCTTGTAGAAAAATTAATGGCGTGTTGAATGAAAGGGAAGTCCGGGATTTAGAGAAGAGCACCATTTTGTGGGGGTTCCTTACATACCAGAAGGCAGGACGTAACTAGAGCTACGTTCTTGTGGAAGGATCAACCACCCACAGAACCTCCACATTTTGCCTGAGAAAAAGATATGCTAAAAATAGGTTGAAAGAAGCAACTCCCTGGAACAGCAATGCAACTGGACTCAGGAGATTTCACCTACACAGTTCCCACCTCAGTGTGTCTGTTCAATGCCCTGCCCAGCTTCTCCCTTTGGACAGTATTTACCTGAAAAATGTTGTATTGCATATGGGCATGTAAGTGTTTATAGGCATGGTGACCTTCCCAGTGCCCCCAGCTGGCAGATATATTTGGAAATATTTTGAAACATTTCTGAAATATTTTGAGAGCTTAAGGATACGTTAAAATGCCACTTCTGCTCTGAAAGCCACAGGATTACAGCAGCTTCTACCAAGGAACAGGACCTCCAGATGGTGTCTGGACAATTAGTTCCAGATTGTGGAACTTGCACGTTTTTATCTGGAAGAGGGCCGGTGGGTTGTTTCAGTCCAAAAGAGCTTCAAAGATTGAGCTTCAAAATAAAATAAGACAATTACAGGCAAAAATGTTCACTAATGCACTCAAGCCCTCAAAAGTGAGGGAATAACCTGATTACAGTTAACATAATTTAGTAGTCATATACCTGATTGAGCTAAACTGCAAAGAGTAACTTGTGACTATAAATGATTCCCTTGGTCCTTTAGACACGTGTATCATATTTAGGGCCAAAAAAGACAGATTCCATAAGTGTCATTGATACGAGTAAAGGCAACAAAAGCTCTACTTAGGCAGCGTGCTGTAGCTCAGACAGAGGAAGCAGGAATAGTGAAAATATGCTGGTTTAGATGGGAATTTGAATTAGATGGGTTTTTAAAACTAATTATTAATGTACCACTTATGCTTTATTGCTATATTTTTTATTAAGAATATACTTTACTAATTAATATAGTTGAAATTCTCACACTTGTACATGACCTTGCATCAGCATATGGCAAGTAACAATTTTCAATATATTCCTGTTGTGAAAAATTAGAATAGTATTGAGAACATGTTATTAAATTACTTTACGACACAGAAGAAAAATTTTATAAACTTTATAAAGAAAAAAGTAAATAAAGTATATCTATCACTACCCAACCACCTCCAAAGTATATTAAAATAGAAAAACATAAAACATTATAGAGTATAACCCTCTTTTGTCCTGTCCGAAAGGCTTCGCTGTTTTATGCATTAGATGGGTGTGTTTGGCATCTGTGTATTTAAGTATATAAAATAAGAATATAAAGCTTGATTATTCAAGATGCTGGTAAAAAAAGATCCTGGAAAAAGTAATTAAACACATACTTGAGTGACATGTTTGAAGTAAAGCTGTAGACTTACTTTTAAAAAGTTTTGGCTATATTTTTTCAATACCTCAAGCCAAATTATTCAACACTTTGTGTGATCCAGATTTTACTGAGCAAAACTACATCACACAGTTATTTTTTGGATTTTGTTCTGAATTGTCCTTTTTTTCCCCCTAGCATTTGCATTCAAACATCTCTCTGGAATGTGCACAATTTAACTCTTCCAGAAAAACATAGCTGTTGGTGGGAAGTCCTGTTCTCAAGGGAAGTGTTGATTCATCATCTAACTGTAGCCAAATTCATACTGGGCTTTGAGTATCAGAATAGTATCGTCGATCTGGACGTTGTGTTCCACAGGGAAACCAGTGAATGCAGTGTAGGGGTAAGCCACCTGTGTTACTAAGCTCTTGGCATGCTGAATTTTGAAATGTCCAGAGCTTTTTCAGTGTGACTGACTTTCTGAATATATTGAGCAGCTGTAGTTAAAAAAATAAGTACTTACAAATGAATGAGGATGCCCAGATCAGATCCATGTTCATTAAAATGGGACATAGTATTCTGAGTCATCACAGAAAGAGATGAATATTTTTATCCCAAGTGTTACTTAGGCTGAAGAGACACCAAAGTTACAGTTCCTCTTAAAATGTTCCCCACAGTAGAGATATGTTAGGTAATGAAGACCACACCATGAAGTATTTCAATCTTTCTGTTGTCCACATTTGTCTTTGTTCATGCATGCTTCTTCTAAGTGATGAGTTGATGATTCACACTGGACGCAGAGGAAGTCTACACTAAGGTATGTGGATGCCACTGCCTCTTCAGCTTAAGCTTGTTCAACAGTCAGTGCAAGGTATGGCCTAAAAGCTGTGTGTAAATAGCTATTGTAGATATTTTTTCTAAAGCTCTACAATATTGACAGACACTTGAAATCTAGGAATGCAAGATATATACCCTGGTTGCCAGCAAATTCAACTGAATGTCTATGGCATTTGTTAATTAACAAAGAATTTAGGAAGTAGCTCCTGTAAAATTAAAGGGAAGATGGTACAGCATGTCTTCACTTTTCAGGCTTTCAATTTCTGCCTATTACTTCAGTGTCTGTTAAGAGATGAAGACCACAAGTTCCTAGAAAATTAAATGTTAAAGAATTTGTGATAGTGATAGTTTTGATTAGAACTGGAACTGACTGAAAACCGGACAAAAATACTTTACATGTACCAATACTGAAAATAAATGTTTAATAGGCTTTATTTCTTTCCCCCAAATAAATCAAGAGTGACTCAAGTGAAATCTCTTGCGCTGTAGTAGTCACAGCTAGTATAAATATAAGAAGAAACAGTTCCTCAGAATGAAAAAGGAAAGTGAATGTAGTGTATCTGGCTTAATCATTGAGTCTGGTATGGAAAATGATATTGTCAGTGCCAATGATCATAGAAAAGTGTGTCTGTCTGAAACATTTGTGAATGATCCATTGAAAAATCTGGCTCTGGAAGGATAGTAAAATACCTGTATGTCAAATATTCATAGCTGTGTATGAGACATCTGTTAGACTTCCATGTAGCTGAATGATAGGACAACTCACCAGTATGAATGTAATCAGTAAAACAATAAACCATTTTCTCTCTTTTTTTGTCAGCTTTTATTATTTTTTTCTTTTTATCTTCTTTTTTTGCTCCACTCCCCACCCACCCCACCCCATCCCCCCGCCCCAGTTTCCTATTGAGTTCACTTAAGATTCAGAAGTGTGCCAAATTCGGATAGGTTTTTTTTTAATAAACAAGTTTGCTGGCCTGGCAGCTCTTCCCAGACTTGCCCCCTTCTGCTGTATTTTTGGTTCCGTCTTTCAGCAAATTAAACAGTTGACATGAAAGGACATCAATCATACCTATTCCTTGGGATGTATAAAATATGTACATTCCAAGCCTCTTGAACAGCATTAACCAGCTGTGGTTAACATTCAAACTACAAATATGTTAAATATATTTTGAATTTTGCAACATTTGCTATTCCAGTCGTTAAATGAACTTTGCAGGTGTTCAAATACACTGCTAATCCTGGGGTTTTTACTAAGACTGTTAGCAATATTAAACTGAAACTCTGAAACCCAGGCACACTAAATAAAGTAAAAAAAATAAGTGTTGATAAGTGAGTTGAGTTATGCTACAACCGAAATATTTGCTGAAGAGGAAAAAATAAAATTGCTTAAAAAAATCTCAGCAGCCTGATTTTAAGTGTAGTACCAGATTCAACCACTTTATGGGTCTTCCGGTTTCCCTTTCATGTAAACATTTTTCTTTATGAAATCCCTGAAAATGTTTCTCATTGCTTTTTTTTTTATTGAAGTTCTTTTTGTAATGCTTATCTCTAAAATTTTCATTGTCATAAGTCATATGCAAAGCAAAAGTGACAGGGAAAAATGCTGATTCCCATCAAGGGAAATGCCAGGGTTTCATTTGCTTTAGGAGTATGCCACAGAGTTATTTTCACTGTTAAAAACACTCTGCACTTACCCAACCTTTCCCCTTGTAATTTACCTTTGTAGCCTCTCACCCTAAAAACCAGGAGATCCGTAAACAGCAACAAAGAATCCCGAAACTTAATCATGTGCTTATTTGAATAGGGATAATTAATTTTGTAAACTAGGACTCCTAAACAACAGATAAACCCTAAGGGGATAGTTTAGTCATTTTGAAATGCAGCCATTTCTGGCACGAAACTTACAGGAGCAGCATCCTAATGAATACAGAAAAAAATTGCATTTTGGTAGGCATGTTTTTTTATGGTACGGGAGATAAAGAGTGAAATGTGCCTGATGATATTCCCCTGAGGTGCAGCAAACTCTGCAGTGCAAGCACTGGTCAGGGATACAGTTTTTCTTCTCTCATGGAATTCCCTTGTTTCTGGACTGTTTGCTCTGGCTTGTGCTGCAGTCTCTGTCTGTGCAATGGAAGGAGAAGTGGTGACAGGCCAGGGGGATTGCAGCTGGCTGAGTCAGGCGCAGCCAGCACATGGTGGGCAGCAGAAGCAGAGGAGAGCATTAGCAGCCAGATGGATGAAAATCCTGCTTCCCACCTTGCACCAGGCCAGCCCTGCCAAACAACCACTGTCACACATAACAGCCAGACTCCTGCTCCCTTGTCCAGTTAGATGGCAAGATCCCCCTTCCTGGGATTATTTGTTCATATTATGTGTGTTGCTGAGTCTTTGCTATATCTGTTTACCACTGCAGCACAAATGAGGACTAAAGCGCAGGTGAGCACGAGGGTTTTATGGAGCGCAATGCTTAGGACCACTTCAGACACAAATATTCTCCTGAAAGAGAAGACAGAGTGTTGCTCAAGGAATACTACTCCTTGCTGTAGGGTTTTGCTCCTTCACAATTGCCAGCTCAAGTTCTAACGTGACCTGACATTGCTTGGGTTGTGAATACACATGATTTTGTTAAGTCATTTGAAGAAAAAGTTAGAGGACTGTGAAAACACATGGAACTATATCTTTTTAAACCAATTGATTACTAAAGGCATAATTTCATACCCAGAATAGCCTTGCTAGTTTTTTGTCTTTTTAGCACAAGTAACAGAACAGTACTACAATAAATTTAGGATTTATAGCTGCTGCTTTAAAGCCAGCCTTTAAGTACCATTTTTGTTTATGGTTTTAATAAGGTCATTTAGTTGAAAAAGAAGTTTAAAATTGTATGCAGTAGCCATGTGACTTGTTTAGTCAATCACAGCATAGGATATTTTAAACCCATTTTACAATGGTGTATGAAAGCTTGTCTCAATAACCATCTGGAGAATATTGAGTTTCATAACTGGTAGGAATTATTCAATATCCTCCTCCCCACAGGAATAACAATTTCAAAATCTTCAAAGACTGATATCTAACTGGAGAAAAGGTATTTAATGTTGTTAAAACTGGAAATTGTGTAGAACTAAATAACTCTTTTTGATCTACCTGAAAAACGACTTTGTAGGCTAGGGAAATAGTTTCCCCAACTGTCAAGTTTTATATATAATCAACATTTCTTTCCCTTTTCATCATTGAATTATTTATTCCGCAGCGACCCCAAAAATGTCCTTTTCTGACTGGAGCTTAGAATACCAAGTTGATTAAATTAATGGGAAAGCCTTTGTTTTTCTTTTCAAAACTTGTAAAAAGAGTTTGCCTTTTTTGTTCTCCCATTTGGGACTAGCTTCCTGGCAGTGTTATGCGTGTTCACAGGATCACAATGGTAAAAAGGAAACTTTCGTCCTAATGCTAAGGACTACTTCTGAGTAAGGAGGCAGAATTCTGTTTTTCAAGGCAGGAGGTGCAGCTGTGCTGCAGTCAGCAGAGACACCTGAATCCCACCGAAGGGCGCTGTAGGCGGCTGGAGGTTGGGGCAGTAGCCACTGACACCCTAGTGCTGGTGGGTGTCTCCTCTGTCAGCATGGGGAAGGGCTGTAAATTTGAAGTTACTGAATCCCACACTGCTCCTCAAAGACCGCTGAAATCCCTGTTTGTATATATGAAGGATGCCTTTTCTAGCTAACCAGTGCATATACAATACATCCCACATACAAACCTGCCCACACTCTATTCCTTTGCAACCTTGCTTGGTGCTTACAAAGTCGTGTTCTGCTGAACTCAACCAGCAAAGCGTCACATGGCAATCTCAATCTGTACTTCTGAAGCAAAAAAACCTCCCAAAACAGACTATGCATTAAACAGGTAAATTACATTTTCCCCATCTATGGGATGGGGGGCTGGGGGAATGGAACACTAAAAATTTGAAAATAATAATCCCTTAAAAAATCAGACTCCTGAAGCACAATATCATGCAAAGATTACACCCTGGGGAGAGGTTTAAAAATGAAATGACGTGTTGATAACTGAGTCACATACAAAAACTGTTTATGATTTACACCTCTCAGTGCAATCACTTCTCTTCCTCAAATCAGTTACCAATGCTCTCTTGGAGTCTAGAGCAAAAAACATCTCGCTGAAAACACATTAGCACATGAACCTTTTTTTCTTTTTTTTTTTTTTAATTTGAGTGAAGACTTTTTATCAATATGAAAGGATAACTCCCAGAGTAAACACTTATCTGTAAAATAGAGATTATGCGCTTAATAACGTTTAATATTTTGGCATCTCAAACCTCCTGTGTAGATCAGTCTGGGAGAGTGGTGTTTATTTTCTTGCTACATGTGAAAGTTCATTCTCAGTATCAAGTTTGTTTGGTCCACTAACTTTGTTAACCTTTGCATTTACTTCTGTATTTGATGGCCTTTCATGAGCGGCCACTTTAGTAGCTAGGATAGAAACAGTTACATCAGGGTTAGAGGTCATAGCCATTATGGGATTTCAACTTAAAACAGTCACTGCTTTAAGGGGATCACAGTATGTTTGTGATTAATTATTTTCTTTGTGAGAGTTTCTATGAACAAGATTATTATAGTAATATATAAACCATCTGGGTAACCTTTAATATCTACCTACTTTCTTGATGAAATAATAATCAAGACTTTGTGAAAAATCGCTCCCTACCTAACTAGACACTACCAGAGCAACAGTGCTTTCCTCTGCCTTTTCTAAGAAATTCCAGGGAGGGATAAGTGGGGAAAAATCTACACCAAGTGCAAGTACATTTTTAACAGAACACAATTCTTTGCAATTTGATGCAAATTTAAGAGCCGCATAATTTTTTAATAACATACTTCTAACTTTTTACATATTTTAAAAACACACGTGCAGATGAAATTCTCTGCATAAATTGATTTTTATACACCACTGCAGAATGTATTTTATTGAAGCCAAAACACCAAATAACATTTTAAAAAACTAATAAAATTATATTTATATCTTTAAGAAATACATTCCCGATTGCACAGTTCAGATTCACAGTGCTCAAGAGACACTGAAATCATTGCTTAGAAACAGTATTTGCTGACTTCACCAGGGTAACAGCTTAATCCTTAAAGTAATCAACTTTCACCCTCTTCTTGGGTCTTTCGACTTTTAAGTTCTCACTAGTCTTTTTGAGAAAAACAGCTCTAGGAGACAGCTATTATTCTCCGCCATGGGATAGTCCACTTCATTCAGACAAGTAATATCATCTTCTGTTTACACTCATCTGAAACAAGTGCACAGGGTCACCCTCTACACTCTGATGTTTTACCAAAGCAAAAGGAAAGACTCTGCAGCAGGTCACAACAGAGCTCCGAAACCCGAATAACCTGGGAAGCAAACTTTGCATGCCTATTTATTTCTTGCATTTGATCCTCTTGAAAAAAAAATCCCAATATCATGTCCTCAAAGCGTTTCACATAGGTTGAAACACTGTAATAGAGAAGTTGGCTTTGGACAGTATTTCCTTTTGTCTGTTTTTAAGTCAGGGGCCAGATCCTCAGATGGTGCAAATTCCGTTGACCTCAGCTTGTCCTTTGACTTGAGAAGCTGAACATCATATTTAGTAAGTACATATTAACGTTTTCAGGCAGAAAAATTATTGAAGCAGTTCAGAAGTAAAAAAAAAAAAAAAAGCCACCACCAAAAACCAAGACCCACAATGGTTTTCTTAGCGTAGTCCTAGCAGGATGGCAACCAAATTACAGGAATAAACCACCATATGGACGCAAAACAGAAGTCCTCCACAACTAAATCACTACCCCTAAAATCTACTGGCTAAACAGTATAGAAGCCAAGAAAGTGACACAAATTATCCTGACCAAGAGTCTGAAGTGATGATTCTCTTTGCAGCCTGCATCTCAGAAAAAACTACAAAATCTCCACAATATGTCCTGCTGCTTTCCAAATCCTGACTTCGCCTCCTATGAAGAAGTATCAATGCAAAGAATTGCTTGAGCTCTACTAACTCTCCAGGCTCAAAATAACAGTTGCACGCCACCATTTTGGAATGACTAAAACCCTCTGCCTTCGAGAAGAAAATGTACATTTTGACTCCTTGTGAGTTACTTATTGACTGACTTGTCTGCTCTGTTCAGCCTCTGCTGAGTGATGTGGTCATCTGAAATAAGCAGAGAGCTGGCTGCTGGTGCCAGCAGCCTGTAATGAGACCTCTGAAAGCAAGAAAGAGAATCACAGTTTGGTTACAAACCCCTTGGCACATGGCTAGCCCTGGAAGATATATTGAGAAGCACAGACTTCAAAACAAAAGACTTCAGTAATTTAATCACTGGCCCTAAATCTGCTAGCTGCATGGTAGTTGACCAAAAAGTTTCCAAAATATGTGCCCAGAGGATCATCTTAACAGTCACTCACCCCAGCTACAACCAATGAGGCTGTTAAAAGATTTTAGCCGTATGCTATCACATCATCTGACACCTTTCCTTTTTACTAGTGCTGTAGAGAAAGCCTTGAAAATACACAGTGTTTCTTTTTGATAACTACAGGTTCATGTCGGACAACAATATAGCATTTCTTGGGAATATTTCCACCATGGAGTAACTATTCAGGTACTTTGCTATGCTGAAGAGAGAACATAACTACTTCCCCCAGCTAGACAGGTGCCCTTTGCCACCTGACCTGAGTGTCTCCTCTTCTCCTCTCCTTGGCTGAATAACACAGAGCGCAGAAGCCGCTTGTATAACTGTTTTCTGACTCATGTGTGGGGTATGTCTGACAGCTCCAGGGATCACTCTGCAGTTTCTAGGACCACACCCAGAGGGAAAACCCTTTTTTTTTTTTTTTTCTACAGCCGTGCTTGAATTAGGAATGCTGTTTATCACTGCTTCTCTAAATTAGTTTTAGGTATTTGAATTTGTTCAAATGCTGGCATCGGGTCCCCAGCTGCCCATTTCCTCTGTGGGATGTGACAGTATTTTCCTAAATCCCTTTGATATTGCAATTACACTTTAACCATAGGAACTCTGACTATTGATTTTGGTGCCGTCGGTAACGCACAAGTCCAGCTACTCAGTCAAAACTGTACTATCATTTGGTAGCTTGGAGTTTGCTGAAAGCACTTGGTAGGGGTGTACACTACATCACTGATTAAGCATTCTTTTCCAGTCTTTTTTTCTCTGAGATTGACTTTTAATGCATTTATAGCTAATAAAGTTTCTAGCAGGGCTGTAGTGTTAGGCACAGGCTATCCACCCTGAGCTTGCTCATCATGATCCCAACCCAAACACTGACACAGCGCTGTTGTCACAGCAAATGCACTTTTTCCCTGCTCTCTTCTCTTTAAGCATGCTCTGTGGTGACCAGCATCACCTCTGCCATCACTCCCTCTGGCTGCTGCTCGCCAAAACTGAGGGCAGAATAGTTCTGTACAATCATTTCAGCCAAAAATGGTGGCTATCTTCGAGGTGTAGGTATGCAAGAAAAGAGTGCAATTCTTCTGAAGGGGTCAGGTGTTACCACTCTATTTTTACCTCTGTTGAGTAAATTACTACAGCTTAGCTGCAGTCAGTGGGAGTTTGACTACTTGCACCAGCTGAGGATCTGCCTTAGCTTGTGAAGCTGCTCCATCCCGTTTCCCTGTCTGGTTCTAAACTAAAGGATGAAACCAGTGCAAGACCTGGGACAGGGGAGGCACAGACCAGCATGCAGGACTCGTGTCCCCCATGGTGTGTGGTAAGAAGTCATGCCACCTTTATGAGCATGTCTTAAAACCATGATACAACTTGCTGTTTGGTGCAGGAGCCAAATCTTCTTCTTTGCATTACTTGGGATTGGGCACATTACAGGGAATTAAAACATAATCCATTACGGTGATAATACACAAATACACATCCAGCAGCTGCCTCAGCAGACCTCATAAACCACAAACGCCCCTCAAAGTGGTACTGTAAGTGCTGTGCTCCGTACCAAGCACTCATGTTTTTTCTCTTCCCACTCCTCCTCAGGGCTTTCCATCACGCCGTTGTGCCCCTCTCAGATCATATCCACCCTCTTGCTCATATCCTGGTTGTGAGGCACTCTACCTTCTGCAAAGCTTATTTTAGAAATCCTGTCACATCCTGCCCACTCTATTTTTTATCCAGCAGAGGAAGACTTGACACTTCAGTTTCTAGTAAAGCAGCGGGGGAGACCATTTGTTTCTTACCACTATATTTATTATGTTCAGTCTGCTGAGGGAGGTAGGAGTGAGCAAAAGCAATGCTTGCTCCTGTTCCTAAGCGATGTCAACTGCTTCTACTTGGCAGCTGCTAAGCCATCCTCTCCGCTGGATATTAAAAGATCCTGCCACTTTTCTGCTGTCTTAGAAACCCTGACGAGGACTTAAAAGGTGAACATGTGTTCCTACCCTGAAGTCAGACACAAGTTCTCCTGGTGGCAGCATTAATATGAACCTCAAAGAAACTTGCCTGAAACTAAAACGAGAGCTGTGCTCAGAGGTCTTACCAGAGGCTGAGCCAGTCACCTCCTAACACAAAGCAGGCCCGACCGCGCGGGTTGTCACTGAAGAAACAGCTTCTCAGGCGGTGCAAATTTGACAGATCTCTGCTGACGGGACTGTGGCAAGGCTGACAATTTACACCAGATGAGGGCCTGCCCCAGAGCCTCTGAAGACACAGCCCAAGAGTATATCCTGGAAAACCTCAGCTGCTGTGAGAGCTCTGCCCTTGCTGGCTGACGGAGGGAACTGCCTGGCTACGCTGCTGGCTGGAAGCAGCTTAGTCAGTCTGCGAGCCCAAAGGCAGTAAAGCCCCGTGAGCAGACAGGGAGGGCTGCAGGGGAGAAGATCCCTGTGCCTGGGAGTGGGTAGGAAGGGTCAGTGCGTGCTGCCGCAGAGCCTGGCTGGGGGGCTGTGCCTCCGAGAGACCAGGACCCCCCTCCTGCTGCCAGCCCATCAGTTTGGCTCACACTGGGCACGTACCAGACACAGTGCCATCACCCCAGCTTTCCAGCCCTCCTGCGACCCAGAGAGGAGCTGCTGCTTTTTTGGCTCAGGTGACCAGAGACCATTCAAGGTCTTGCTGGGCTGTGCTTGTTCAGAGAACAAACTGGTGAGGTGAGCCAAGTATTTATTTGGTGCCTTTCTCTTCAGCCATGGGAAACGGGCAATGTTCTATTTCTCTGCACTCCACAGAAACTAATAGGAGCAACCAGCTTTCTTGCCCAGAAATCTGTCTCTGACGACAACAGATGCAGTGCCCAAAGTTATTACTCTTGACTTTGTTTCAGTGAAATGCTGTTGTGATTTAACCCTGGCCAGCAACTAAGCCCCATGCAGCCGCTCACTTGCTCCCCCGTGGTAGGATAGGGGACAGAATTGAAGAGTAAAAGTGAGAAAACTTGTGGGTTGAGATAAAGACAGTTTAACAGGTAAAGTTAAAAGCCACCCACTTGAGCAAAGCAAACCAAGGAATTAATTCACTACTTCCCATGGGCAGGCAGGTGCTCAGCCATCTCCAGGAAAGCAGGGCTCCATCACACGTAACTGTTACTTGGGAAGACAAAGGCCATCACTTCGAACGTCCCACCCTTGCTTCTTCTTCCCCAAGTTTATATACTCAACATGACAGTCTATGGTACGGGATATCCCTTTGGCTAGCTCGGGCCAGCTGTCCTGGCTGTGTCCCCTCCCAAGTTCTCATGCCCCTCCAGCCCTCTTGCTGGCAGGGCCTGAGAAGCTGAAAAGTCCTTGCATCAGTAGAAGTATTACCCAGCAACAACTAAAAACACCCGTGTGCTATCAACATCATTCTCACACCAAATCCAAAACGCAGCACTGCACCAGCTACTTAAAGAATTAACTCTGTCCTGGCCAAAACCAGGACAAGCGCTCACTGCTGCTTCCCTTGCCTGCGTCAGCCCTCCTGCACCTTGCAGGCAGGCACGTGCCCCCGCAGCCAGGCGCGGCTTGCAGCCAGGCGTAGGGCTGCAGCGTGCCTTAGCTTCTGATTAGCCTTGCCCTTGGGCACAGCGCTTTGCGTGGCAAGTTCTTGTCGCTTTTGGCTAAAACTGGAGTAAACTAGAAGAGGCGGCTCTTGCTTCTTCATAACAGCTTAGAGCAAATTAAACACAACCATCAAGGAAGAAAAGGAATCAGTGAGGAGAAGGAAATCTCCCAGATCTTCACTGACCACGGAGGGGAGAGTAATTTGAATGTTGGAAGTGATTTGACAGCATTTTCACAACAGAAATATAAGACTTACATTTTTCAGTTCCAATCAATATACTTCCTAGGTACTGAAAGATGCCTATCTTAATTTTGTAATCCGTCAGTCATCCTTCAATAAATTCTGTTATAAGAAAGGGGATTTATTATGTTTCATATTTTCAAGGTGACGTGTCTGGCTCACAGTGATTAAATGACGTTCATTTTATTGTAAACATGAACATCCTGAACTTTCTTCTGTTATGAATCCTTGCACTACAATTTTTTCCATTGTAGTACAAGTGTCAAAGTGACTCCATGGCTGTTCATCTGATCTTTTTTAATTTCATGTTTTCTTTAAAGGCCTACATTTAAGTAAGAATTAACATAGAACCTAGGAAGACCTTTGATTCAAGTTCAGCAAAAATTCTCTGATTAGTCATTATGGGGTCAGACACTCACTGCTCATACTCTGAATTGTTTAAGGGAACTCCATGGCCTATGACGGTGTGTTACCAGCATCAAGGTGGACAAAACATCTGTATTGTAAACAGCTGGTACTCCAGACAGAAAATCCCAGAGTGCACCATAGATCAAATAATAAAATAAATTATCTATTAGAAAAAAATCATAGAATAATTTTAAAACTGAAGTAATTTAATTTAAAAAAGATATCTTTTAAAACTTATATATGTACATTGTGCTATGAAACCTGCAAATAGAAAAGTAGGCTTAGCTCTTCCAAGGCTGTGAGCTAAGATATATTAATTAATGTTATACTCAGCTGCTTGATAACTTTACTTTCACTTAGGCTCCTAACCACAGCAGCAACCAGTGGGGAGTGGCAGGTCTCCAAGCACTGACCAGACAAACTTAAGTACACAGCAGCAAAGTTAGGTTTCTCATGCTCCAGAACTGAAAAACTTCATAAAGGATGCATTCATTCTACTAAACTACATTTCACTGTCATTTACATGTCAAAATTAGTTGTATCTTTCACTTGAATAAAGAAAGAAAACATGACAAAAAATCAGAGAAAGAAACGGTCAGCAATACCCATTCTAAGAATTACTAAGGTTACTCCTTCAGCTTAGCTTTTCCTTTTTCTAAGGTAAAGAAAAAAAAAAAAGAAGTAAATCCAAAGTAAAATCCAAGTAAAATCCAAACCTAAAAACAGGAGACCGTGGAGAGGACAAGACAGCCTATCAATTCATCCAATATTGGACATGGGAACAAAAAAGCCTACATGAAGATTTTCTTGTATTCCTCTAGACTTAAGGCTTTTTCTGTCCCATTCAGAAGCACACCTAACATTTCTCAGAAGCCACTTACAACTTTGCTAGGCTTCAGCGTTTAGGCTGAAATTCTCTGTGCCAGGACTCTCCTCAAGTTGAATTTATTTAGAAAGTTTCAGCTGAAATGGGTTGGTGGTTTGTTTGAACAAACTTATTGAAAACATAACTTAGTCAGGAGGCAGGGTAATGAATGATCCAACTCTTTTCTCTCCCTGATCGCAGAGGCTGACGAAGGGTGAGCAAGAGTTAGTGGAAGGGCTTTGACCGCAGTTTAATAGCACTCCAGCTTCCCCAGGATGGCGCATTGCTCCACTGGTCCTCCCAAAAGGGGAAAAATCAAAGTTACCATCAAGTTAATACATCATAAAGTACACATCTATACATCTGTACATTTATTTATTTATAATGAAATACACTTAGAATCCCACCTGCAAACAAGGTCAACTGTAATGTTCATTCTAGAGCAAGGACTGTTCATAGGCTTTATAAAAAGCAAAATGTATCTCAGATTTCTGGATCTGGAAAGCAATACTCATGAAAAATGGGCAGGTTTAGGAGCTGTGGAGGCAGAAGTGTTGGAGGCCAAACTCAACAGATGGATAACTGGACAAAATCTGACAAGATAACAAAAACTGTGTAGATATTAACATAGATTTTTAACACCTTTTGTAATATCTTGTCCACACTTTGGTTTTGTGCCTTTACTGTGTAGATCTATATAACCACATTTTACAAGCTAAAGTATTTGTAATGTGGTGTTTACAAGATGTAAAATTTAAAATTTAGAGAATGTAAAAGATTCTAAAAGATTACATTAAACTAATCTAAGTTGTGTGATCATTCATATTAGTAAACCAGTAGAAGTTCTGTTTGTTCAGTGCAAGAGTAGGAAATGAATCATGCAGCCAATACCAGACCATGCTATAGAATGTCAAATGAAAACATAAAGTGAAAAAAATCCGCAAAATCCTTGGGGGACACATACCCCCCAAAAAAATCTTTTCTATAGTAGATACAACATAAAAGAAAATGATATCTTATTATTAAAGTCTTATAATGCAAGTGCAGATTAATATTAGGCATGTTAATTAAAACCATTCTTATAACGTCATAGTAAGCTTAATGAATTTGTTCTATGTCTAGCTCTTCTAGGCAAACACGACAAATAACATAATGAGTAGAAAGAAATGGTCACCATTTATAACACTATACCTATTTTAGTACAGCAACTTTTGTTTCTTTCTCAGATGTGTCTGACATTTAAAACTAGAGGTATTAACCAAAAGACTTCTGTTTTGAAAATTCCAAATACGTAAGTACTATCACTCTAGTCATGGTCTATTTAAAGCAAAATAACAATGTGATTATTGTGGTATGGCCAAAATTTACAAAGTGAAATCATGACATTTCTCCAGACTTCTCTGTGAATCAATTTGGGATCTTGTATTTACCCAGTATAACCTTTCAGCCCATTAGTTCAGCTGCAAAAGTCACATGAGAGCTAATTGAATTCCAGCACAGTCTCTAACAGGTGCATTTTATAACATGTCAGATCCCGCAGTTAAATGATTAAAGGACAGCTCTCTACTGGGTTTCCAAGTAATAAACACCTTTTTTTGATACAGAAAGCACAGAGAGGCTATACCAGCTGAAATAACCTACAAACCAGCTCTACTCGTGCTTATATATCTCAGAGGAAAGAGCACAAACCAATTTGTTCATCTCTTCCTACTGGTAGAAATTCAGTGAAAAGGAGACAAAAAGTCTCATTTCTAAGATGTTACACCCCAAACATGAAAGAATAGATTAGTATTAGAATATTGGAAATAATCAGATTAGTCTATTGGCAAGACAAAAGCAGTTTGTGCACAGTCTTACTCACCTTTGAAACATTATCTCTCACCGCCTTATGGCTAAACTGCTGCGATCTGCTGTGGGCAAAGCTCTGATCAAGATATACTTGACCCTTTTATTTCCATTTCTGTTGAGTACACTTTCTTAAAAGTAAAACAGGTGTAAGTACAAGCTCTTTCACAATGATGTCACCAGGTCTCACAATTGCAGAATGCTTGTTCAACGTTAGGTAGAAAAATGAAACCTTCAAAACCCATTCGTACACTCAGTGTGAAATTACAATGATTCTTCATGGATTGAGAAAACTTTGTGGAAAATAATTCAGTCCTTCAAAACGTAAACAACCATATTTTTTACCTGTTTTCCTGTTTGTCTCTTTGCCTGAAACCTTGCTTATTTTATGTCTGTCTCTGATCTGGCCTTCCTTTACTAGCAATGCTGACTCAGCATCCTCATTACAGGCTCGGGTCAGGAAAAGAGCTCTAATTTTCCCCGTAAATACATTTTGCTTACCTAAATTTTTCGTGACTTACTTTTGCTATCTCATTTCGTTGTGACCCTGAGGATGAATAATATATCAGAACCCTTATTTGCTCCACTTTTTCCGATGACAGTGTCCACAAACACATTCATGCTTACATGAGCTATGTCTATATTGTTCTATTAGTGGAAAAAAATAATCTAAGAAGAAAAAAAAAAAATAAAAAAGGATTACATTAGAGATCTCTCTTGTTTAGGGCTCTAGTTTAAGAATGTCAGTTTAAACAAATTCTAGTTTAATTATGCAATTATGCCACGTTAAGATGCAACTTTTTCCCACTGTCCATCCCAATAACAATCAACATATTTAAAAGGGCACACATATAACTGTGCCTCCCTCAGCTTCTCCTAGCTCCTTAATCTTAACTTTCAGTGAAGGTGGAGTTATATTAAAACACTAAACTGGAGCAACAGGCATCCAGCTGTGTCCACCCAGGAGCTGTCCTGTACCACCACAGAGGTGCGACCTCTGATAGAGGCACGAGGTAGATAGATGGATGAGAGAGGCAACACCAGTAACACCTTGAATGGAACAGTAGCACTCACCAGGTGAGGCTGGTAAATTTTGTGAAGCTGGGAGAAGTGATTGCTCTGTCTTGGGGTTGGTATCACTGGGAAAAATCCTATGCAATAATACTCAAGAAGTCCTGAAAGACAAGGTCTCTTAAAGAAAAGCACTTCTACAAAGTATACAGAGGTAAAAAAAGTTAGTAAACAGGTAATTATGAAGTATACCGGTATAATCTGACTGTTTTCACAACAGACTGAGCACTCAGATTTTACTGAGATCTCACAAGGTTGCTGAAAGTCCCAGCTATTTTCTTCTAATGCACCTGCTGATTACATTCTGGCCATCTTCAGATTTGTAGCATGGTCAGCACAGCCGCAGTCAATTCACAGCAGCATTTTCTGTTTCACGTTTCTAACTAGGTACATACCTTTCTATCCAGGTTTTATTGATGTTTCTTCTCTGAATTTAGTAGGTGCCAACTGCAGGCTTTATAAAAGCTCCTATAGCTTGAGAGAAGGATTAAAAAATTTCCTGTGTGTGAGCAGTATGACCCAGACTGTGCTATATAAATGCCACGGGTAGATGACAAATTATTTCAGAATATCCAACAGGTTATATGGCTGTACATACCCACAACTGGAACTCACTAGCTGTGCTAAGGGTGTCCTGGCAAAAGGATTCTCCCACATCCCTTGCAGAACCATGTTCTGACATTCACATTCGTCTCCTACAACATTCAGGACAGGCATTTGGATTGGTGACATGAAGGTAGGATCAAATTACTTTTCACAGTACAATTGATTTCTACTAAGATGTGTTGGTGTATGAAGCTATTTCAAAGTCCTGTTTGTCCTTCAGTGAGAACAAGGTTTCTTCACCCTTCACCCCACTCTGATGGTTCCTATCCATATTTTTCTCCTGCACCTACCTCTACGCTTCCTCTCATGTCTGAATAGAGAATATGTACCTAACCAAGCCAGTATGCTCAAGGAGTTATAAACCACAAACAAATACTATATTAAGAAAAAGGTGTATTGCAGTCATTCCTGGGCTGATCAGATTCTGCAAAACTGTTTGTTAACAGGGGTGTACTCTGCATTAATTTTTACAGCTCCTGACCTTGCAGTATGTCATGAAGGCTCCTTGTGTGCCAGGCTTTTGGTGTGAATCATACCCTGGACCTCCAAAGTCTTTCTGATTTGCAATAAAAATCACACTTTTTAGAGGGGAAAAAAGGCCTCCTAGTGGAGTATACAATGAGTTCCTTTGAAGAAAAAAAAATAATTTTTCCTCATTGAATTTTTGGGGTTTTGATGCTGTGGTTAGGATATCAAATAATGAAGGTTATGTTAGATGCTGCCAGAATTTAAGAACCCCATAAATATTTTTTTTTATATATATACTGGAAAAATCAGCTTTTTGCATGAGAGAATGAGAAAGCCTATTTTTCTCTGTCAAGCAGGGCAGCCTTCTTTCTTCTTCCCTCTCCCCCCACCCTCTTTGAGGTTCTTCCAGCCAGTTTGCTGTTATCCTTCACACAAAACAGCATCGAAAGTAGCATTCAAAGAAAGGAAGCAGCAAGAGATAAATTGCTGAAAATAAAGCTTGCTGCTGGAAAATGTGCTTTCAAAGTTTCTGTAAGACTGTAAAGTCAATTTTTCCCCAGTGATGCTAGATTGTGAGAAAAACGGTATGGACAAACCTGTCTAGAGATTAATCTTTTTCAAAGCTATTGCATACAAAAGTATTTTTTCGCAAATGTCATTCATGCTTAAAAAGGTAATCCTTTTAGAATTGCTATGTAGGTGAGAGTGGTATTTTCTTAATTCAGATTTAATTGCAATTTATGTTTATACATATCTACACACAAATATCACTTCAAATAATTTTCTCATTAGCAAATAGTCCTAATTTTGTTTATTTCCTTAAAAAAAAAGACTATTTGTTCCACAGGAATACCAATACCCCATGAACTTCTTTCTTTTTTTTGTCTTTTGTATGGTACAGTATCTTTGAAATTCATTCTGATGTTAATTTATTTCTTTATGAATACTGAAATTGCACCGCCACCCTAGCGCTCTTTGTATACACCCTGTCACTACTAATAAGGTACATCTGGGAGTACTGTTGTATTCTAGCAGAATTACACTGTCATTTAAGGTGGATGGTAGCACAATTTGTGTCACAGGCACAGTCTGTGGATATGAAGGAACACTAATCTCGGCCTGGTATTTTCAGCAGACGCAACTGAATTGACAAAAGATTTTCAAACAGTCATAGTCTGTATTTTCTTTGTGTGGGAATGTGCTTTTATTTTATATATAAAAAAAAAAGAATAAAAAGACTGAAAATAAACTTCCTTCTCATGTCAGTTAACATGTCTGTATTTTTTACTTTGTGTTACATGGCTGAATTGAAGAAAAACTATTCTTTCAGGGGTTTTCTCCCAGCGCTTCGCCTTGCACAGTGCTAATTGCACTATCTGGGGTGCTGCGCTTGCAGGGCTGGGCTCTCGGCGGCCTTGCTGCATCTGTGTTTACATCTCTCCTGAGACCAGCCAGGGGCCTGAGCTAGGGCATTTCAGCCCCTTTCAAAACCCATCCTGGTGGAGTTTAACCAAACCCTGTGTCACTGAAAGCGGTTGCTCCCAGGAGTCGATCCTGCTCAGTTTCTACCTTCCACTGACGTTTTGACACAAATAGGCAGGCAGCCCTTCGCTGGTCTGGAGATAGGAGGGCTGAAAAAAGTGTGAATTCAAACGGCTGTTGATAAATTGCTCTACAAGGCCTTCACTATTAATTTCTGTCAGTAGACAGTAAAATGGCAATGGCTGCTCAACATTGTTCCAAAAACAACACTTTCTGCGACAGGGCAGACCACACTACACTGACAGATTGGAATCGGTCTTGCTCAGTTGGCTATTGAGCGCTATCTAAAATTATACAGCTGGTGTTGAACGGGGGCTTTGTTCTCACTCCACGTTACGAAGCTAAGCCCCACATAAATAACAAAGAGGGGATCATGCCCACATATCTGCTCACCAGAGCAGATGGGCTTTTGTAGCCTGCCTCTGGCAGGATTTGTCTTTTGTGAAAGAATTTCCATACATTTCCTTCTCCGAGCCCTTCCCATTGGTTTCAGCACTCGGAGTGGGTGACACGACCTATAGGTCTGATTTTGTACATGAGATTGACTTGGAAGCTGACAAATGGAGACGGCTGGAAGTGCTTTTAGGATACAAGTGCCAAATTCTTTTTATCATTTTCTGCGGCCTTTGGATTCCCAGAAAGAAGATATATGAGGTAGGGCCTGAGGACAGAAAATAGCTTGGTCTGGAAAGCGATGGATGAGCAAGGGCCATACACATAGCTGGCGGATGCAGACATAGCTGTCACCCTTCCCACCACAGACTTCAAACAGAAAACAAGAAAATGCAGATTGGATTGTCCTGTCATCCTGGCCAGGTTTTATGTAGAGAGAAGACCCATCTTGCAAGCTGACAAGTGGACGTGACTGGCAGTGGTTTTAGGATGCATATTGAAATGTGCAAGACGCTGCATAGTCACAAGGAGAACTAATTCACTGAACTATTAAAGTAGTGTTTATCACCAAAGTGCTTATTAAATAGACAGGATTACAGAAGTTAAGGACTGAAGTACAAGTGATCAAAAGGTGACTTGATAAGTGCAAGGAAGTTCCTAAGACAGCATGGCTACATTTATGTGCAGCATGGCACTTACCTTGGGATGATCATGAAGAGATCCACTGAGTGCCCCAATTAACTACCTGTACATTAATTATAGTAAAATGCTGTAATCCATCATTAGCATTTGCAGAATGAGCCTTCAGATGGAATGTGCTAGATACTAGTAACTATCAAATGGAGCATTAACACGCACCTCTCCTTCACTGTGGTTGCTTAAAGTCTACTAATAAGGGCTGAGATGTCTGTGAAGCCCTTGGAGCCAGAAACAGCCCCACAACACAAGTGCTGTACTCTGACTCGGGAAATCCACCCTGCTGTGGAGTCATGTGTTAGAAAAACATCTCAGCAGGATTAATCCCTCGATTAACTTGGGAGCAGCAGTGCTGCATTACTTCTTTGGGTCTGTGCTGCAGCCCCCATGCTTTACCCACTTGTGTGGCACTACCTTAAGAATCTCTCTCTCATACTGCACCGGATGGTGTAGACATGCTCTGAATAATCTTCTAAGGCCAGGTTAGCGTCCTGCATCGTTTTCAAGCAACAGGCTGTGAATTAGATCATAATTTTGGACATGTGCACTCCATGTGTTTTATGGAGGATTTGTTCTCTCTAAAACTCCAGCGGTCAGTAGTAGGTTGCTAATCATAAAGGAAGCAAGTGACTTTGCCTTTTAGCATGAGAGTTTAAGATTGTTTTGTGGGAGTGTAAGAGGGATAAAGAACTTCTGCCAGAGATGGTGAAAGCACAGAGTCAGTCAAAAGGCCCATTCTCAGCTCTTTCTGTGGAGGAGTTGGTTTACCCTTGGAGAAAGCCAAAACCAACCAAGTGATGCAAGTGAAGAAATACAATGGCTGGAAATGTTTGTTAGATTGAAGCAGTAGATTAATAGTTGCAGAACAGAACTGACATTCACATGACTTCTCTTTAATATCCACGGTTTTTTAACAAGCTTCCCCGCAAGGGCTCTTTCATACTGATTCCTGCAGCAGTGCCATTTGGCAATTGCTGTTTAAAAATGTTGTGACACCATGTGAAAATCTTCCAATAACATTCTTGGGAGACATAATTTTGTTCCTTTTCCATATACCTCTCCCAGCTTGTTTCAGGGCTAGAGACATTTGTATGGAAATGAGACTTACTCTTTAGGGCTCTATTGTCTTGTATGTTTTGCCCCACAATGAATTTCTTAATTTGAAAACGCAGAGGCCACTGTCACACATGCAAATGAGGTGACTTCATAGGCAAATAGCTATGGCAATTACCAGCATGTACAATTACATAATTTGCACCTACAATCACGGTGATTATACAGCTCAGCTGGGTATGTAATTGTTCACATATAGTGAATATGCAGTTACATATTTGAGTGATACAGGATTCTCCCTTTGGAGTTAATCTTTTCCTGCTGCTTATTGTGCATATAAATTAGTACATGTATATTCCTGGTGAGAAAAGGATGTGGTGACTGCTTATATCCTCACAGTTATTTACTATAAAAATTATGAAGTGGTTGAAAATCACATAATATGGACAAAACTTATCATATCCTGGATCAATTAAGTTCTGTGATTTCAGGTGAAAAACAATTAGTGGTAACTTAGAAACTCAAACAATAATCGCCTTTATGTCGTATATGCACTTCTAAAGTAAAAATTTTTAAAATTCTGAAAAAAGATACAGAAAATATACCAATAAGTTTCTTGTGTTTTAAATCATACAGTACAGGAAACTAAAACTTTGGGTACCTTAGTTAGAAAATGTTATTTAATAGAAATATCTGTCACAGCAGCACTTACTTAAACAATAAGGTGACAGCAATGAATTGTGCCTTTTTAAAAGGCTCAGGAGAGTTCCCTGGAAGTTTCCAGTGCCCAAAAGGTCAGCCCTGTGTTTTGCATAATTGCAAAGGTTTTGCTGGGATGATGAGGAAGAATCCTATGTCCAGAAGGCATAGCAAGGATACAAGGTTTGATTTTACGTGAAATCTCCTTTTTGCTCCTGGAAAATAGGAAATGCGGAGCAGGTTTTCACTGCTAAGCTAGTGTTGGCTATTGCATTACTTAAATGTACTAACAAGTGAGCACAATAAAGACACTTTTGTTACAAATTGACTAGACGTAACAGAATAAGAATAGATAAAAGAAAGTGAAAGGAGCTTAGTTTGAAACCAGATGCTTGGTCCTAACTTTGAGCTCCTAGTTTAAAAACTCTTGGCTTTAATTGACTTTCAGGAAAACAGCTATCTTGCTGGACCTGGAAAATGACATCATATTCTGCTTATCATGCAGGCTTTCTTATTACATCAGGCCTCTCAGACCTCTTGGAGGATGCAAGACCATTCCTCAGTTTTGGTGAGCTCTGCTCTTCATTCTACAGCGGTCTGCATGAAATGCAATGAGATAAATGCAGTTACTACCCTAAAAAACAGCCTTGTAGGAGAAAGGAAGAATCTTTATGTGGAGAGCCAATTAGACCATGAGTTCACAGTTCAAGTTCTTAATTGCTGTGATCCTCCTAATTCCTTCTGGTAAGCAAGGCTACATCAGTTTTCCTCTCCAGCACACTCTTACTCATTGTGAAATTTGCCTGAGAATGCCCTGGGTCAGCTCTCACTTTTTATACAGCTCAGACTAAACCCAATTGTCACAGTGCCCGAACAGTTACTTTTTAACAACTGCTTCAGGATTTAATCTCTCCATATAGAAAAAAGTGACACAGAAATCATGATTTCTAACATCCTATTGCATGACCCCCAAGCAGAATATCTGATGCCTTTTGATGTGAATTGTAACAGCAAAGAGTCTGATGGGAAGAAGTTCATTGCATTGTATCATTCATAACTGTTCAAACTCTTCCCCACCTCCAAAAATAAAATAAAAAAACAACCCAGGAGCCATTTCAGTCCTTAGAACCAATCTGGAATGGACCCAAATAAGCAAACAGAGGCCTTGGATATTATATGCTGTAAAAAAACCTATCAGGTTCGCCATCGTTATTAGAGCTGAAAGTTCAGTTTCTCTGACGAGATGTTGCAGTGAGTAAGAAAACCATAATGGACATATTAGCTGATCTCTGCTGCTGCTTTAATTAGGCCAATCACAATAAATACTTGCTAAGTGTGTCTCTGTTTAAAAAATGTCATTACATTGAACTTCCGCTGGCTTTTAGGCTTGTTAAAGAAGGCTAGAACAGAAGCAGACTACTTAGGCTGACAGTGGTGCTGCTTTCAAGAATAAGGACAAGGAGGAAGGGAGCCAGCTGTGCACCTATAACCCAGCTGAATGACAAATGCTCCTTGAACTATTTCATATATTTCAATCCTAATGAAAATGAAAGGAAAGTTAACTCATGTTGTTTTTTAAGAATATTTGAATGTATTATCCCACATTACCTTATATAAATGCATATACATCTATATAAACCCATTAAATATAAGTATATACAATAAAAAATGTTGAATTATAACTTAGTGTCTTGTATTCTGTTTCATGTTCACAAGTGAAAATAGCTTAAATAAGCCTTCATAGAAAATAGCTATTTTTTACCCTGTGCAATTCCATAGAACTTTCTCATTGGTTTACGTCATTTTTATTATATACTTCTAAATGCTAACTTTGCAGTTTTTAAAACGAAAGCCGAGGATGAAATCCAAACCTGATTGAAGTTTACAGGAGTACAGCAGGGACAAAAATTGCCTCTTATGACAAATTCTTCAGCAGTAGAAATGGAAGCTGCTGCACAACATTGCCCAGTATGAGATGCAGTTTTATATTCTACAGAAAATGGCCAAAACCCCCACAAACAAATCTTGCATTAAGGGATTTTGATCACTGTATTGTTGTGCATAAGCACCTATGCCTTATTTTCAACTTTATTTAATTGAGCCCAAACTGACACTCACCTTTGCTATCTTTAAGTTCGTAGAGTTTTATAAGTATATTCACAGGCACAGAGCAGAGATGAAAGACTGTCATTCATAAGACCCAAACATGGGGAATGATATCCAGTTTATCTCCCACATGCAGTAGACAAGCTTCCTCTTCAACAGACCTCCTTGCTGTGAGCTACGGAGTTCCCTGCTCCAGCGGTGGCAGCTGTGCAGAGCAAAGTAAGGTTTGGTAAGCCCTGGAGCCATTAAAATCACAATCAGAACTCTTGGTGGTACATTTAATTTCTTTCCTGTCCTTTTCCTCTCTCCAGCTTTCCACTGAATTCTTCCCCTCTTCTCCTCCTGCCCTCTTTCTTTCTGTCATCTGTTCATCTGAATACCAATAGCTGTTTCTGGAAAATGTGTTTTTGGTACCTATAGGGAGAGACCACTGGTCTCCCAGAGGAAATCTCTATTACATTGCACAGTCTCCTGTAAGAATTTGCCTCTGTGTTTTTCAGTACTGGCTGCTTCTTTCTGTGCTTCTCTTGCTTCTCTTTGATTAACTTTTCCAATATTCCTAAATCCTTCCTGCCAACCACCCAGTCACACTCCCCAGCATTTTCTGCAGCATTTCCAGGGCAAGGTTTAAATGGCCATGGATTAATAGGAATAGGATTAATGCCACAATGTCAGTGAGAACCACAGAATGATACAGGGTGAATGAGCCCTAAGTGAAGCACTATCCTTGAAAGGAAAAAAGAAAGATTAAAGACAATTTTTATCTAAATGCTGCCAGCATGAGAATGTTGTCACGTGCTAATTATGAAATTTCTCCAGAGTGCACTACAAATCTCCAGACCTCACAAATGCCAGGCATAAGCCTTACAGCTTGTTGGTCCTTAGTTTCTCTGCTAGGATTGATAACAGCCATGTTTGTGTTCTTTGTAATGTGCCCTTCTACTTACAAAAATGTGGGTTGATATGATCTGGTTGCATTCTACAGATCTACCTAATGATAAATTCCTGTACTTGGAAACCTAAAGGCAAAAGCTACCTTAATGTATAATCTACTGTTCAGAAATTTTATCCCTGGGATAGCAGCATGACAAAAGGATTATCATTCAGTCACATCAGACTTTCTCTTTGGAAGTTTTATATCTCTAATCGTACTAGAAGCCTATAATTGGAGATGACCTACGTGGTCAGAACTGTATGTATAACACCTTAGAAGTGTGAGGAAAACATGCAGACTGTAACTTAGACTTTCCATTGTACTCTGAAAGCTATTGACTTGTTGTGTGTTGGTGTATTTATTATGTGTTGCAAGCAGATTGAAGCTTCTTGACAAGATGTGGTCCCTATAATAATCAGTGTAAACATATGGCCTAAGGTGGTGAAAGAACATCACATACTTGGATTTTCCTCTAATAAATTTAGAGGCTCAGTGAGGACAAAAGAGTTAAGGAAGTGGCAGGCAGCTTATTTACTTCATTCAAATTAATTTGTTTATAATGGTTTTATCTTTGTTAGTTAAATGTGAGGCAAGTCTAAAATTCATTTGTACCTGGAAAATTAATAAAAACAAAAGAAAGTCTGCTGGCCTGAGTAAGTTATGGACTAAACTCCTAGAGTTCTTCAGAAATACATGTACCTTTTAGGTTAATAGCCTTGAGGATACCTTTTCTTACTTGGATGCACAGCACATCATGAATTTTGCATGCATGGCAAGAGGAGGCTTCAAACATGTTTGTCTATTCCCAGATACGTTTGTTTTATCCCTCTTCACAGAGTAGTTCCATTCCATATTTTTGCAATAATCTCTCCTTCTTGCCATTTAACTGCCAAATTCTTGCAGTTAAACGCCTATCTTCATATGTTTTGATTAATATGGGAGGTGGATCTTCTGTAACACTGGAGAAATTTGTATTATACCCACGTCCTTTCTTCGTTTTGCAGTATAGCAAACTAAACAAATGGAAAATCAAACAAAAACTCCTTCAGCTCTCCCACAGATCTTTTCCAAATGTATCTCAGGGGAAGGGCTTGAGTTTTCCAGTCCCTCACCCTCTTCCTGTACTGTCTGCTTACAATCTAACTTTCTTCATTAACTGGAAAAGAAGATTAGCTTCTTCTTCAGCTGTTCATACTTTCAGCAGTAAATATAGTTTATCTTACTTCCTTAGTGAAAATGTACAGAATTTGACAATCTGTACTGGTATTTGAATATTATTCCCCCTTCACTTTATTCTGAGCTTTGACAATGGAAGTCCTATTGTCTTATCTCTGCAATGCCTCTGCAGTTATTACCCAGTCAAGAGACAGGATTGTGGAAAACAGAGATCTCTTGAAGGTCTCTTGTGCATATGTCAGTGGAAAGAAACAAAGTGTGTAGTCACCTGCTAAGTAGGATGTTTAATTCAGTATGGCATGAAACTCTTCCTTCCAGTCCCCCCATGTCCCAAAGCAAGGTCACTGTGTGATGACAAAATCATTTCAGCCCATAATTTTTTAAAAAAAAAGTTTCAACCATCAAAATTTTGGACAAAATTGGACAGAAGTCATGAATCATCAAAACTGGACAGAAGTCATGAAAATATGAATCTGAAAAGGTGTCAAAAGCCAAAAGGCAACTCCTTTCCTCTCCCCCCAAAAAACCTTCAATGTGTCTTTTCTAACTTCAGGCTTTTAAGTCAATCTCAAGATTTTTGGAAACTGGTATAACAGCAGTATGGGCAATTGTCTGGAAGAATATTGTGTTTGGAGATTTCTTTCTCTTAATTACATTTCTTAGTGCAGTGTTTCTTTATAATACTTCCGTGGGGCATCTCACTGGAACTGGCCGTGCAAGGCTTTAACATGGTCATTTTCTAAGTGACTGTTACTTGCACAGCCATATGCTTCCACTTTCTCTTTCCACTTCAACTGGCGAGCATCCTACCTTATGTCCTACCTTATGTGTAAAGCGTGGATTAATCTGAGAAAACTGAACTAAAACAGAATGAGATTAGAGCACCCCAGAAAAGATAAACCAATGAGGATTTTTTGATTTCACATTTTCAAATATGCCAGATTTTCCCATACAATTCTGAGTGCTGCAGCAGAACCTGCAGCCTGGCTTTCCCCGCCCCCCCGCCCCCATCAGAAAGTTCAACGTGATTTTTCAAAAAGGGGCGCTATCTTTAATCCTCAGTAACTGAATCCTCTTTAAAATGTTTGGTAAGATCGCTTTTGTAAACAGGTGTCAATGGAGACAACACCTGAGGTTCTCCTTTTTCCTTTTTATGTCTATGTAATCGTAAAATGAAAAAAAGAAGAGGAGATCAGAACAGTAAAGAATTTAAATGTCACTTTGCCCCTGCAAGCTGCCTGTGTTGGAGCCTCTCCACCTCCTGCCCCCACTCCCTCTCTTTGAATTTCTACCCTCAGAGTCAGTCTAGATGTGGACGTGAGTCTTCACTTAGCTCATTGCAGAACAGAGGCCCGAATGCCTGAGAGAGAAAAGGGAAAATCTTGGCAGATTGCTAACATATCAAGTGTTAATGAATACAGTTCTCTAATTAGAAATGTCTGCAAGAACTGAGTAATAGGATCCTTTGAAAATGTGACAGTTTTTAATTTCTTTTGTTAGTGAAGTTTATACTTTTCTGAATTAGAGCTTTTATCAAATTGGCATCAGACTTTAGGAATGACAATAATACTTGAAATACAAATAGAGTTTCTTTTGAAATCACTAGCTAAGCTAATATTTTATTGAAATTCTGAGTTTCTGGACTTTATTAGGTTAATAGATATAATTTAAGAACTTTTTTTTTCCTCCTTGTTTTCTTTTGCTGTTTAAAAAAAATCCTAATGAATGTAAGATTGGCTGGAATTTGCTAGCTAATTTTCAGAAACATCTTGACTTTTTTTATTTAATTTCAAATGTAATACCTCCCCAGATGGCAGACTTTGTAATTCATGGCACCAGTTCAAAAAGGTATATTAACTGCCTCTAAACTGCTCAGCATCAAGCATTTACTGGACTTAATCGTGAATTGGCTTAATATTAATTAAAATAAGTCCCTTCCTCAGCATGAAGTTTCAGGAGATGCAGATGGTTTTACTGCTGTGTGCGTACCTCCATTTTATACCAGTACCCCCCCAAAACAGAACAAAACACTGAAGACCCAGAGCAGCACACAAACACTGTATGTCCCTTGAAGTTCTTTAAAGGAGCCTGAAAGGGATGGTTTCTTTCATTCTTGGCCAAACAGTGATAGACAAACAGGTAAAAAGGCAAGGAGAAAAATACCATTTACTCACTGTAGCAGCAGGAAACCAAGCAAAGAAAATAAACAGGGTTTGAATCCTGGGCCTTTAACCTGCTAGTCAGACAGTTTTCTACAGTTTCATTCTGTGCACATTTGTGTGCTGGTAAATGATGAAGGGGAGGTAGAGGAACTGAAAGCTTGTGGGATCCCTGGGACTCCCACAGCTACAAGCACAGCTGTACAAACACACGCAAGCTTTGTTAAGGTAGGGTGGGCAATAGGCTGAAACTGCTGAGCCGATCTGACCTATAAATCCCTTGCAAAAGCTCTGCCTGAGAGAAAGCCAGAAGTTATGTGTAAATGTTTTACCCAGCCAATTGGTTTTGGTCCTCTTCCGTATATACATAAAACGTCCAACATCCTCCTGGCTAGATAACTTTGTAACTAGGTGCTTTGAGTGTCCTGCTGAATTGCTGATTACCTGGGGCGAGAGGAGGGGAGGGATCAGTGGGTGGATGGAGGAACTAATAACTCAGGAACTCATTCAAATGAACGTAGAGTTTTAAACGATACGTGATATATCACATAAGCTGACGTAGGGCTAATGGCTACAGGAAGTCTATAAAAAAAGAGAATGCTACATCCAGCAGTTTGTTTTGAGGGGAAGGATGATATGAATTGGTCAGATTAGTAACAGGAAGATTAGATTAATTATTTTGAATTGGACTGCAGTCTCTCTCTTCCCTTCCTCCCCCCAGCCTCCCCCAGCAGATCCTGCCACTGCTCGTTTGCAGATATGATCTCATGTGAGGACACAGCACTGCAACCCTGCACTGTCCTGAGTGCACGTGGGCAAGCCATACCGGAGCTAGTCCCCAAGAACACTTACCACGCAAATCACAAAACCATCACCACCCTTCATGAAGAAAAGAAAAATAGGGGGATCTTTCTCAGACTTTTTTTTCTCTTTCCGAACATTTCTGAACTCTCTGTGACCTCCTTTACGACTGAATCTAAGCATCTCTAAATACATAGCAAATCTGGACGGTAGAAAGCAAAGTAACACATCGCAAACTGAAGGAAGCTAAAGGAAGCAATGGGAAGTGAAACAAACAAAGCTGGAGATGAAAATTAAGCAGCCTAAACCAGAGAAAGTTGAAATAAAACATATGGATTGGAGTATTAAATGTAGTGTGAACTATGCAACCTGCCCCCATTTTCTTCCCCTTCGCCATCCTTCCCACCACCTAAAAAGCAGTTAAACTACAGGGGGATAATATCACACTTGGGATTTATGAAACAAAATCAATGAGAGCAATGGGAGTAACGTCACTCCTGTAAATGATCAAAATCCACCAATTACAGGGAGGTGTTAATCCTCATCAGACCTGTTTGCTGCTGTGGCGGCATTTGAAGTAAAGCTGCTCTGGAAGTGTTAAGGGACCAGCTATTCTCACAGCATTTGGAGGAGTAGGTATTTCCACCCAGCCTTCTCTAAAAGAAGTTTGAAGTTTAGGAGAGAAAGAACAGGCTAGGAGTGAGGAGGGGTTCAAGCATCCTCTATCGGTTCATTTGTTGGGTGGGTATAAAAAACAATCTATCAAATGCTGGGTGATAGGCCCAAAATTCCCTGCTGGAGTTCTGCTGCTAGAGCTTTTCTGCCATGCCTTTCCACATCTCTAGACCTCCTCAGTGATCTGATAACTCAGTAATTGAAACTAGCTGCCTTTTATGCTGTATATTTTTATGGTTTATATCCAAGGAAATCAGAGGTAAAATATCGTTGAATCTGCACTTGCTTTAGCTTATAACTGAATTGCATTACTAGATGAGTAGAGATCCACATTGTCTAAGGTGATGTTGCCAGGAAGGATCACAAGTGCAGGAGCTTGCAGGATCAACTCATAGAAGACAAAAATCGGTAGCAAGTCAACAACAGAGGTGTTTGAGGGTTGTTTTGTTTTGCCTTCTTTTTACTACCTCTAGAAATATAATCTGTGCTGTTAAATATTGGTAAAATGACTGAGCTTAACATGATATTTCTCCTTGGAATTAAACTAGTTAGGCTAATTATGCAGTGGTTCATAAATACAGATTATGCATTGACTGGGCACTTTGGTCATTCAGAGATTGTTTTCCTCTCTCTGGGTTTTAAAGCAACAGACCCAAAGCCTAAAGCTTCTCGAAAGACAGTTTTGCTTCCCTTGAGGTGGACCACTTTCTGCTACGGCACTGAGAAAAGACAGACACAAGGGATGGGAGATGAGGGGGTGGACACTGCCAGGGCTGACAGAAGCACTTGGACCAGTTGCCCCAACTCTTGCTTAGGCAAAGCAGGCAGCGAGGCTGAGGTTATTTTGCCACTGCACCCTGTCTCCAGCTAAAGGCTAGAGCCTGTGCCCTGGGTTAGTCCTGCAGAGACTGGTGTCCTCTAGAACCATCTACAGTTACACAGGAGGTGAAAGGCAGCATTGTCTCTGCAGAAGCTACTGAAAGGTGCTTCCTGGAGTTTCTGCAAAGCAAAGGGACTCTTGGGTTTTGCAGGTTCAATGTACAAATTAACAACAGACTGCTCAGGGAGTCTGTGGAGTTCCATGCTTGGAAATATTCAAAACACAACTTGTTGCAGCCCCAAGCAAGCTGCTGTAGCTGGCCTTGCTCTGTGCAGGGGGCTGGGTGAGGCCATCTCCAGAGGTGCCAGCCAGCCTCAGCCCTGCTGTGAGCCTGTCACTCTGTGAACAGCAAACTGTGTTTGCTTGGCCTTGACATGCTGCACCATGAGCGACTGAGCTTCAAATGAAAAAAAGGGTACAAAACTAGGGCCACTCTTCCTCACTACAATGGCAAGGTTTCTTTGTGCACTACTTTTCTGCATGATCAGGCAGCTGTCCACCCTGCAGCAATGCCCTGCCCAGCACTGCTGTTTGCCTGGGGCCAGCAGGACATCCCCACACAGTGGCCTTGAGCTGTGGGGTCAGTCCAAACAGGCAAGACTGAGGAAGACTGAGACATCACCAGCTATAGCATGGCCTTTTGTTTGTTTGTTTTCCTGTAGAATTGTTGTGATATGGTCATAAAGCGCAGCAAAATTTAACGATAGCAACACTGAAATATTCATAGGCTTCTTTACTATTTTTCTTTTTGGTCACACAGAAAACGTCCTTTCCTGGAGAACAAACAATGGAAATTTGTGTAGCACGGAGAACAAATCATGAGGTGCCAACTGCCCTCAGACCCTGATCACACAAGGAATTTTGTTTTATTGAAATACCTTCCTGACTCTGGGCTCTGACCTGTGAGCACTTCAGCAGATGGCATCTGGGCAATTACAGCTGAAACTGTCCAAAAAAACTAGCAAATATTGTACTGCTAATTCCTTTCAAAATGTGCCAGAGCACAGGAGGCAAGAAATTAATGACATATTGCAAATTTCCAGCATAATCTTTTTATGCTATGTGTAATGTTTTACTGAGGTCTTAGCTTTCTGCTGTACTAACAAAATGAAAACACATGAGGAGGTGTAACCTCACGATAACATTAGAATATAGGGCCAGTATAAAATTGTCAGCCGAAATTTCAGTTTCAGGTCTGTAATGATGCTTATGCTACCATCACTTCCATTCACCTCTGAAAAGTGTTACCAAATGTTGCCTGACAAAGACATGTTACTTGCTGATGGAAATCAGTACTTATTGCTAATCTGAAAAAACAAAGGCCAAATGAAAGTGGATTATATTCTTTCCCCATTTACCTTCCTCTGTTTCACTAGAGTTTCAAAAAGTCTATTTTTAATACAAAATAATTTACAGCTGGTGGATCTGAACTTGCACTTCATACCCAGGGCAACGAGCTTCCAGTAGATAAATCTGTTTTTACAAACAAGGGGTGAAACTGCGGTCCATCAAAAGCTAATGCAAAAGTCACGTTGACTTGTCTCGAGCTAGGATTTCATCCAATATATAGCTGTATTTATGTTTTAATCTATGATCAATAGAGATGCAATGGTCTTATTTGTAGCCACTGAATATCCTCACAACATGGGAAATACATTAGTTACATATTGCATAGTCTTGGTACAGAACACTTTGCTTGTAATTTGTGGTGCATAGTTTATACCTCGTGGAAACTGCTCTAGGTTAAGGAATCAGAACCTTCCTCCAGAAGAAAATGTACATGTTGATTCCAAATATGGACTCCAAGAGCTTACATGGAAAATTTTTGTTTTGTAGCCATTAACAATCTTGTGCCTTGATCAGTTCTTCTCATTTGAGAGCTTCCTTGTGGAGGAAAAAGCACTCATGAATATTCATAGCAAACCTAACAGAAACGGATTGTAGATCCTATCAAAGGAAAGGTTTGTTGTTTTATCTCAAATGAAAACGTGAAAATATGGGTTTTGAGAGTATTTATCCAGTTGTCCTGAAAAGACAGCTTTTTCTTTTATTCTTTTCAACCTGAAGCAATCTATAAAATTATAAATCCTACAGTTCAGGAATTTTAAATAAATTTTTCTTTCTAAATCCTGGAAGTATTTCTTACAAATGAATGACAAAAAATCATCATTGTTTTGTTTTGTAGCATTTCCCTGAGTGGGGATTTTCTCCTGTTTCTTAATGCTCATCCTTTGTTACTCTGCCACAGTTGGATCTATCAGTTGGCACGCTTCATTCTTCTTAAGCAATTGACTAAAGACAGAAAGTCACTTTGTTTGTAGAAATGATGAGTTAGATCTCTAGAAGTGCTATAAAACAACAGATAGTGAGGTGATCATGTTAAAAATATTTTAACATTTTTCAAGGGTCAAGTTTCATATAAGAAGTGGTGTTTTCCTTGGGGAACTTTAGCTGGACCAAATCACTTGACTTGTTTGAAGTTCTCTCTGAGATCCATGTGCTTGTCTACGCTGTTAATCTCCTGTCTACTTTGATGTTTCACCATGACTAAGCTATATGAGATCCTCAAGCATTTTTTAGATGAGTCTGAATGTTAATAAAAGATGAGAATGTAAAATGATGCTTTCAACTGGTAACTTGTTCAGAAAATGTGCAACAGTATAAGTGAACACCATATACAGTATTAGTATACTTACACAAGTCTTACCTAAGACTATCTCTTTCCAAGTCAGTGCCATGAGTAGCCTCTGTGACTCTCCTGTATGTCCCCACCTAGTTTGTCCATATTATTCTATATTTTTCCAAGACACAAAAAAAGAAATTCAGAATGTTTCAGTTTAAATGTTAAAACTTATAAACTGTATAATGAATGTCAAAACGCATGTCAAATTCTGTCTTGGAGTAGTGGAGAAACGGAAGGGACGTAATATGATTATTTAATGCTTCTGCTCAGAGATTAACCAGGACCTATTTTGGGAGCACACTGCTGTCTACCGAGGTGAAAGACAGAGAAAGCTCTATTGCAGTGGTCTCTTTGCCAGTTTATCACATCTGTACCTCTATGAGGAAAAAGCAGAGAAAAACAACAGGTGAAACGTTAGAGGCTTCAGCCCCCCTCACTGGGGCGTGTGGAGTCAAAGAATCTCCGTTGATTTAATATTGTGAACAGATGAGGGAGAGGTAAGTTCCATGTAAAGGGGCTGTGTGACTGACTGACTCTTCACAGATCCGACTGCTCAGCAAGGTGACACTTGTGCAAGCTTAGCACCAAACCCCGCTACCAGCACTGCCGCCTGCCTGATACTTACTCGTTTTGTCACCCACAGTTCTGAAGAAAGCACCTTCAAGAAAGTTGCTTTTCTGTATGTGAGAAATTATGACAGAGAACAGGGAGCCTTCCTTAAGGTTTAGCTTCCAGGAAAATATGTTAAAAGATGGTGCATTGACTTAGCAGAATGCAGAAACGGCAGTTAATTACCACTCACTGGTGCATCAACAACATGAGACAGCCAAAATGTGTCACTTGAGGACTCGAAATATGCTAAGTTTATATTTTGGAATACAACAAATACTTCCTGAAAGACAAGGCAGATGTTATGAATTATCACTTATATTATTTTAGCACTGAATAATTCCAGTCATCAGTTGGGACCTCACTCATCCACACGTGTGCACTGACAAAAGAGATCCCTTGTTCCAGGCTCTGGCTAGCTTGTAATCTATAGTTTAAATGAAATGCTATGAGGAAAAGGAATAGAATACATTTATGAAAACATTTCATTATTAGCTCCCACTTTGTCTCTGATGACAGATGTTCTGGGCTGACGCTTGTGTCAAAGGGATGGCATTAGTTTGAGTATCCTTGGTTATGACACCAATGTTAGTCCAAAGTAAAATAAGGATACTCCAGTTGATTGCTGTACTTCTGATTGACTGTTAACAGTAAAATTAGTAAGCTCAGAGTTATTTCTGAAAGCAACCTTTGACCAACTGGCTCACAGTATTTCCAAGTGCTGCTCCAAGATATTTTTAATTGGCTTTTCCACTGTGTTTCAAAGTGTTAAGCTATCTGTTACAATTTATTGGCAGCTTTTAAAAGTACTCCATGTACATAGGCAAAGCTTACAGCACAAATTAATATTTCTTATGTATTTACTCTTCTGTTTAAATGGTACAATCTTTATGTCAGCCAGACTATTTATGGAGTACTTTGCTCAAAATGGTTTAGGGATAATAGTTTATATTCCTATGTCATGAGTTAAGGACTTAAAAACTGCCTGAAACAGCAATGAGTCTCTTCAGTTCTTTAGACTGTAGACACGGTAATCTCATGGTCTTCCCCATGAAGCAGAAGGTTTTAAATATCTGGATAAGAGAGAAAATATTTGAAAAGTTGAACTAAGCATAGGGGAAGAAATCAGAAAGATAATGTATAAATTTAACATCTGGACTCTTCATTTGGAATAATGTTTTCTGATGCAGCAGTGGATAGAGTAATCTTTCCTGGAACTGCTGGCAGCACGAGTGCCAAGAGGCAGTTCCCCTGTGTTTAATTTTTTAGTACGGTCAATCATTATTAGAAAACACAGACTGATCAATTGCCTAAAATTAAGTGTGAAGACTCAAATCCAGCGCATCTAAGCAGGAGCACTCATTGCACATCAAATAGGGGACTTGCAAAACGGCGGCTGGGGCAGTGGGGTCCTCCTGGAGCTCAGCATCAGTGCGGTTGTGCATCATACACCACACCACTCAGTCCTGCTCTGGGCTGCCCTGGCTGGAGCTGCAGTGGCTTGCTCTCACCATTAGAGTTCACCTGAGAGCAAGGATGGCTCCAGCTGCAGATGCGTGCATGAACTCCTAAATTTAACGCTTCTTTGCCCAAATTCTCATCTGGTTTTGGCGTACAGGTTTTGGGTGGATGGGGTTTTTTTTGGGGGGGGAGGTGGGGACGGTCCCTCTTGGTGGAATGAGATGGATTTTAGGGCTTTTATGCAAAACCGATTCAGTATAGTCAAAAATCTGGCCATTCTTGCCCAAGTGTAGGTATCTCTGAGCCAAAACTCCACTGAGCAGACACCAGGAGCAGTGCAAGTCTTTGTTTCGAATGCTCATTCCAGAAAAGATGGGATAATTCCATGTTCTTTCTAAACTGCAGCAAGGTTTTTCTCAAATGTAGTGTTTTGATTTATAGTGCATAGTGGTTTGATTTATTCTGCAGCATTCTGAATGGTTATATCGCAGCACTCTTGCCGCAGTGCCCAGTTACTCTTTCATTATTTGCTCAAAAATACAGTTGCGTTCATTCATTTTGCTCTTGCTCCTTGTCACATGCCTGTTTAAACACAGTCAGAACTGTACATATGACCCTAAGCATCATGGGAAACAAAATGTTACAGGCAATGCCATTCACTACCATTTCCCTATATGTAGCCCAAAGATTTTACAAGTGAAATGGTGAGTTTTCTTGTGCTTTGCCTCTGCAAAGTACAAGTTCCTGAACAAGAGCAGGATTGCATGTTCTTGCATTTTCAGCAAAATATGTAGGAGACATTTAGTCCAGGACAAACTGTTATTTCGCTTTTTGTTTGTGTATTTCTGCACCTCTGTCTGCCTAATTCCCCTCCTGCATCCCCAGCACTCTCTAAGAAATATATTTTGTGGCAAAAAATCAAAAAGTTCAATATCCGCACTGTGCTATATGACAGCAAGAGAAGCCTAAGTCGTCATCAGTATGCTGGACTTGTAGAATAGCAAGGCAAAAGTGCTCAAAGTGCTCATGGGTGAAATAGCCATGCACTGTATTAATGAGGAAGAACAAGGCTTTTAACTAATTGGTTTTTCCTTGGTGGAGTCAGTCATGCCATACACTCACTCCTGGAGATACTCGCCCACACTGTGCCTATGTGCTGAGCTCTGCTGCTGCCCTGGAGTACTGTTGCATCCACTGGAGTGCTGATGGCAGGACTGGTACCAAAGATCTTGCTGATTCAGGAGTGGTTATCCACCAGGGACCATAAGCAGCCAAAGAGGGAAGAAAAACTCTTCCAGACCACAACTATTTTCAGCCCAGGGGATTTTCTGAGGACAATTCAGTTTGTCTTTTTGGAATTCCCCCATGCATACAAGTGACTGAAACCTTACAAAAACATCTGAGCTCCTTGTTGCTTCTGGATACAGCAGTAAAACACACTTTTAATTCCAATGTCAATGTTAAGACAATGTCTCCCTTAGAAATTCTGCTGGGGTAAAATCAAGTGAAGACAACTGCAGAGAAACAATTTAAAGGTATCTTTGAAGGTCATGTACTACATTCTCCTATCTTACAGCAACTGTTTGGAATTCAGTGCTCATCCTGACAGCAGTCTGTACCCATAGATCTACTGAAACAGCAGATGAGCATGGTTTCTGAACCATATTAGGCAAAATAATAAATCTAAGTCTGTACTAAAACTCAGGAATAATTGTGATGTGAAAACAAGAAGAATGTTTGAAAAATTGGAACCAGTTCTTCATTTTCCATATCTGAGACCAGTAGCACTGGAACATTATATAAAATATGACACCTGTGGATGCTGGCCATTGTTGGGATTCTTGTGAAAGAATCTGATCGCAAAACACCATAAACAAAAAATAATCATAATGGTGGTACCTGAACAGGGATTTACTGTGGGAAGGAATAACTAAGCTGACTACTGGCATTCCCTTAAGACATCTGGCTGTCTGGGCCAGCACTTAGGTCAGCTATGTGGATACCTGCCTTCAACATTTCTAGGTATTCATCTCCCAAACTTTTTGAGATTCGTCCTGTTTGTTTTTTTCATTTTAATTATAGTGGGTCAAATTTCTCTCAGTAAACTACATTTGGCTCCTTAATAGCAGTGGTTGAGCTAATATTTGAGGTGATACTCTACATCATGGCTCCGACAGCCAGCTTTTGTGCCCTTCTCACTGGGCTGCTTATGATGCTCAAGACTCCAACCTAACCTTGATCTACCAGCCTATCTCTATTACAATAACATTTCTGAGGCACTGTGATGCTTGCGTGGCAAAACATATGGCCTCCACAATGGTTTATAGGAGGGCTTCTTGAAAAACATCTTAAACATAAAAAAAAAAAATTATTTCCTGGGGTGATGAGAGTGTGGACGAATCTAAAACAGACTTTATTTTAATCGGCTGAAATGGGCTGAAATGAGAAGGCAGGGAGCTCATTTTCTTGGCTAACATCAACTGTCCGTCATCCAAAGGGTTTGTAATGAAGTGTGGTGTATGCATCTTTTCAAGAATAATTGCTTTTTATAATTGCTCAGTGATGTTGTCACCTTTCTCACATTGGTGTTAGATGATCAAGACATTAAAAGGAAAGTACATAGCTTATATTATTTCTTTCAGGAAATAGAGCACTGTGATGTCAACTTTCTCCCTGGGTCTCCCTGAATCTTGGTAATCCTCTGTCTATTTATTTCAGATAGTCAACTGAGATGGAGTTAAGGATTTACAGATTATTTTAATAATTGTTGTTGCACAGCTTAAACTACAATGGAGACATGTTTTGTAGCATTTTGCTGACAATTAAAACAAGAAAAAAAATACAGTTTCCTTTCTGCAATAGTCTTGGAAGTTATGGAGACCAATGAATGTAGTCCTACAAGATAGGAATATATTAAAGTGTTATAAATATATCAGTTTAACTTTTATCAGCCTTGGCTCAGTGTATTTCTTCTTTCCACCACTGGCAGTTTGATTGCATACAGTGCACTTATATATATGTCCTTTCATAAAACTTTCTTTCCTATTACATTAAATTCAAAGTCATTCATATTTATTCTAAAAAACACCAGCATGGTTTGTGCTTTTTAATTAGACATGCTTCCAACCTACCTTCCATGCTTTGCCATGATGCTGATAAATGTTTTAAGACAAATATTACTAACAGTTTGATTCTGGCTACACAAACACTTACAGCATTTTATAAAGGGTTTTCCTACCTAAAATATTGAGCTCTTTCATTCTTCTAGCTTGTGACCATCTCTGTTTGATTGCTTTAAAGAAGTTACATTTCTGAATGAAGCTTCATTTGATCTGTCATTGCACTATTCTGCCTGAAGCTTACACTAGGCAAAGGGTTCTCTGCTTTTCATGCACATTTTACCTCTGACTTTCAGTTATGTTGAGATTTTCTGGAAGTCTTCCACAATTACAGTTTCAAAATATGCCAAGTGTAGTAACAAACTGTCTGTAGGCTATTGAAACACCTCTTAAACTCTTTGAAATGGGTACATTTGTGATTCTTCATGTCCGTTCATCTCAAGGGAAGAAACAATAAGAGAGAAATTCTGATTTAATGGAATGGGCTTCCTTTATGTTCATGTGGATGCATCCGTACACAGCATGACAGGCTTGTGAATGTGGGTGACCTGTGCCTACCTTTGAATTCCTGGAAAGTTATGTTGGCTGCATTGCCAAAGGTTTAAAAATAGCCAACAATGCATATGTAAAATCACTACGGTACTTCACAATGTAAAGAGAAGCAGGATAAATATGGTTGTAAAATGTCTGCTACCATTGAGAAAAGCAATGATACTTTTTATCTGAGGTAACTGCATATTGCATTTGTCGTCTTAGCATATCTATGCAGCTAAGAAGAGAAGCCTTGCTGACAGAGCAGACTGCAGTGCCAGCTTGCAGAGCATCTCAGTGTCCCTCATGTGAGAGGACCATGGCATGACCAAGCAGGGCTCGATCACAGTGCCTGGAACTTCCTTAATTCAATCAGTGCCAAGAGTGAAGATGATCATATTGAAAATATGCTTAGCAATCATAACAATAATATTTATGTGTGTTTCTATAGCCCACACAAACCTTCTACTTCTTAAAGAAAGACCTCAATCATGTTATTGACCATATTCATAAGCCTTTTTTTTTGTCTCTTTTTTTTGAGATAGATTATTTCCTTCAGATCCAATTGCCAAAAAAATATCTGTAGGCACGCAGCAGAAGTGTTGCTGTTTTAAGTCTCTTGTATTTTTTCAACTGCTAAATGTAAGACTTTATGCTTTAGATTTTCATACAGAAAACATACAAGAGCTTTGTGGAAAACGCGTCAGGCATGCAGTAAAGTATGTTATGCCAAAAGTATGGTACATTTCTTCGGATAGTCTTCCTCAGGGATTTTATTTGCATTGGTTCTTGGCTGTATTAATGTTCCTTTGTTAAAATATTTCCTTTTCCACTGTCATTTGACCATTTGTAGAAATGCTTCTTATTGGCTAACATCTTTTTTTATTATCACCTTCACTTGAAGGTCCCATTCCAGCTAACATAATAATAGGATATAATGTCAGGAGATTCATAAACCGTAAGACCACTAATTCTAACACACTGCGGCAAGTTATATGTATGGCAACATAAAACAGAACGACATGCAGTATTACAGAAGGTGTCACAGAACTGGGGAACGTGTATATCACATGATTCACTAATTGTCCAGATATGACAAAAATCATCCTGAGAGATGTATACACAGCATGAAAAACCAGCTTAAAGCACCATCAGAAATAAATCCTGGCCTTAGTGCAATTGTTTAATTTAACATTCTGAAGATGTGATATCATTTTTACCTAACTGTAAAAGAGTGAGCTTTGAAGCAAGACTTCAGAAAATATTGAGTCATTTCCTGATTCAAATATAAATTGACTTCCAAAGTTGTCATTGCCTGAATCAGCTCTGTGTGCCACTAATCTGCAAGAGAAACTCCTTATTTTAATAGATTCACAGTGGAAACAGATACAGCTATAAGGACAAAGTATTTATTTTCCATCATAATATTTTTCAAGATCTTTGACATCAAAGCAAGAAAGTGTTAATGTATTTTTGGTTGAGTTGCCTTGACACACTGCAAATTTCTTTACACCAGCTTAATCATTTGGAGCAACATGCAGAAATTTTTACTTAGCAATAATAATAGCAATAATACTTTGTCATTTTATAATACCTTTTGCTTAATGAAACCAAGGTGCTTTACACACACAATATGTACAAACAGAGAATGTCTTACACACACTGAAGGACAATGCTTTTGTCCTTCAGCTTACAGTCTTCTCCATTTTAAGGGAGGAAAAAACAGACATGCACGAACAGCTCTACAACGCTATCTCCTCCTGCAGAAGTGTGATGCTACCTGCTGAATAGATACAAAATATCAACAGGGGACGAAGGTGAAAACCTTCCTGCACTATGACATCCGCAAAAACCTTGTTTAATGTTAACAGAAGTCATTAAGAAGAATGGGTTAAGGCTGTGATTGTCTGGGCAAATGTATTTTAATACACTTATTGGTAAAATATTTTTGTGGCTGCAATAACAGTATGCACACCAATTCTGCCAAGCTTATGGCGCTTCGGCTAAAGCAAGCACTTGTCCTATTTCATCAGCTTTCTTTACTCAGTATAACAAATGCAACAGTCCCTATTGTCTTATTGTCAGCCTCTCTCTTTCCTTGTCCTTGTTATATTTTTACTTTTCTGAGATATCCATTGAATTAACTAGCTTAGGCCCAGGAAGCCCCCAAAAGCTGACAGCTGGAGGAACATGCCAGGGGAGAAGCATGACACAACTGTCCTGCCCTTACACCCTTCCCCATGTATCTGCCCTTGACCACTGTCAGAAGCAGGACACTGGTTGGGATGGACCTTCGCTCTGTCCCCAAATGGCTCTTTTTAAGAATTGCTCTGCTAATAAGCTGACAGTATTATTAATTCACTGTGCCTAACTCTGTGCTATTTACTATCTGAAGGTAAATACATGTACAATTATTTTCAGAGAAGTGTGGACAACTTCCATGACTTTTTCTTCAGTCTCATAAAATGTGGTGCTTACACTAACCCCAATATCTTGAGTCAGTTTATTTGAGCTTTGGCTTGAATTAAAAGAAGAAAATTTGCGCACAAGACTATGTAGGAAAGTTTGAAAGCAGGGATCCCCAAGGTTCAGAAAGGGAAGTCAAGTCACAAGAATAGCCCACATTTCTTAGTATCTTTCAAATTCTTCTCTGGTTTTTTTTGTCAGTCTTATGATTTTGGCAATCTCATTTATTGGACTGATTTTAAATACAGAAGGACCGAAAACACTGTCTGGAGCTCCAGCTGGCAGATTTTCATTGACCCAGTTGCTATTTGCTCATTTTGGGAGGACCTCCACATCAAGGGTTCCCAAACTTTAGAGGCTGGTGGGGCCGCAGGAGGTGATCCAGTGTTAACCCTCAGTAACACTTTAAGCATATTTTTCAATGAAATTCTTGACAGTAGCTGTGCGTGGTGTGACATGACAAACCAGGCGCTTTGAGAGCTAGCACTTTAGATATTTTAAGCCAGTCTTTATGTTTGCTGTTGACAACAACTGGCAGAAGGATTACCATATTATCCTAAAACAGTGCTACATTCTATGCTATAATCTCTTTTAAGGGTTTGCTCTAACATCTTTCATCATAGCAAAATCCCTGATTTCTGCCTCATGCAGTTTGCTGGGTTATATATAAATAGCATCTTCCCATAGAGATCAGGAACTTACAGCATTGTGCTTTGTCTTATCTCTTAGGATAGCAAAAAGAAAGGGGGGAAAAGGCAGGAAATAAAAACCCAATTATATGCTGATTTGCTAATGTTATTTTTCAGATTAAATGCCACTTTCTGTTACAAAAACTGCAGCAGTTGAAGCTGTCAGTTTTCTGAATGCTTTCACATGAAGCCCTGTCATAGCAAACAGAACGCTGGATAGTCAGGCTCCTTAGGGGGCCCGAAAAACTTTGACAGAGGTTTAACAGCCCTTGAAATTATATCCCCAAACCTTGGAAAGCCTGCTGGTTCAGTGGGAAAAGACATAAGCTGACCAAGTTATAAATAAACTCTTTTATCACAGGCAGTGGTGTCTTGGTGACTTCAAAGGCCAAGTAAGAAGACTGATTCCTCTGAAGTCCCATAGACAGTAGGAACTTTATTGTGCTGGACAGGCGAATCCTGGTCCAGAGCTGCAATTTGATAGCACTAAACTTTTTTCTTTATTTCCCCTTTCTTGTCCTGTTTTGATATCATCATCTGAATTTCTTGTAAACTGAGATCAGAAAACTTTCAATCTACATTTGATGTCAAATCAAGACGTATGCATTTAACACTTTGATTTCCTGTGCAGACTTTCTCTAATCTTGGAGCCAACACTATAAACATTTTAAATGTAATGAAAAACAAATCTACAATCACATACAGAGCTACTCACTGTCACCACTCCTTCTGCAGGTGAAAAGGAAAGGATGTTCCTGAGTGCACTGTAAATGTTGTCTTTTTTCCATCTGTTCCAATGTAGATCAGTGTTACATATTAAAAAAAAGAAAATGAAAGGCCAAAGTATACTTTAACACCAGGTTTATAAAAAAAAAAGAAGTTCTGCAAACATGAGAAAGTCCTTGAAACTGTCCTGGACCCCTTATTTTAAATATTACCTAATAGGTCATCCAAGCAGGAAGAAAACTGGAGTGCTTCAGAGTGACAAAATATCAGAGAACCCAAAAACACATAACTTTTTGCAAATCTTAGCTCCACTATCAATGGATTGCTTGTGCTAAAAATATGCCACTGTGGACATTACCTTTTAAAGATCTAAAGATACACTTGTTTTTTCTTTCCAGGGAGATTCTACTACTAGTCATGAGCAAGCTGCTCATGAGACACAACCATAAGAATGGCAAAAGTCCATCCGGTTTCAATGTTCATATACATTGCCTTGTTTAGGGATGAACTGGTGCTTGGTAACTACGTGGGGAGGGGAGATACGGAAAGATGAAGTAGGACAAACAGGGCAGCATCAGCATTTAAAATTATTTGCTTTGTGGTTAGTGCAGCACATGTGGTTTTGACATAAGTGTCTAAACAGAATGGGAGCATCTCATCCTTCTTCCCCCTTCTTTCCCCAAAACCAAAAGTCCAGCTGCTGGGATAAGGAAAGGCCCATATTTTTATCAGCCAGTTTCGGAGCTAATTTTATACTCAAACTCATTTGTACTCTTCTCACTATTACATGCTGCAAAATTCGTTTGTGTAAAGTCTGCAGGCAACTTGTTTTACTTACACTATTCAAACCAAAATACTGTATACTTCTCTCTGTATGCAAGAAAAATCATGTCAGACACAGATACACAAAGGAAACACTGAAGCACAGAATATTGTCATTGGCAAAGCCAAGGAAAGAAGTTGACCAGCTGCCAATATTTGAGGAGAACCAGCGGAAGGGGCATTACTCCAAAGGACACATGCCTTAAAGTTCAGAGATGCAACAATCTTTCATGTTAGACAAAGACAAAGAAGAATGTTCCACCTGTTTCATGTGCCAAAGAAACAGCTTCAATTTTGTTTTTGTTTTGTATCTTGATGGTAGATAAGTATTGAAGGGGCTAGACAGTATGATTTTTTTCTTTAGGAAACATCCCTGCCAATTGAGAAAAACCTAGAAGAACAGAAGTCTTCTAGCAGAAGGTAGATCAGTGACAGACTTCCAGGTAATATCTAAAACTACACAATAACTTCTATACTTTTTTATTTAAAAGAATGTTGCTTTTTATGACCTGATCTCTTCCTTCTGCTCCCGATGTTCGAATTTTCTGCATATGGCACCACAAAGTGTCACAGGGAAGGATTGCAGTTAACTGGGATATCACAGCCCAATTATCTCATTGGTACTATACAGAAATGTGCAGGAGAATTTGTTTAAAAACAAAGCTGTTAAACTGATAAAAAGAAATCAATGAATTTAAATATTATTTTTTTAAGACATATTATGAAGTGATGATTTTCTGAAAATCTGGCCCCTCGTATTGGATACGCAGAAGCACCAATTACTTCTGACAGTCGGAACCAAATGGATTGAACAAGGAAAATGGTGTTCAGAAAATACTTCACTGGTGGTAAAATGCATGCTTGAGTTGTGTGTCAGTATGATGTATCAGTGACAAGTTTATTCATAGTCTAAACCATCTGATTGCAAAAATCCATGTATTAAAATTTTTAGAATAGCTTCTTTTTTTAATTTTGTGTGCAACTTTTGGATAGAGCAGGAAAGAAATACATCAAGAGTTTCTTTGAACACTTTTCTCTTCTTGACTTCTTGACAAGGATATCCCATGATTGTCCTTTTGTCATTCCATCACCATCTTGACAGTTCCTGAGCCTCAGTGCACCTTTGCTCCTTTCATCACCCTGCTAACTTTGTGTTTTTCTTCAAGATACAGTGACTTATTTTTCCTCACACCCCCTCAAAGATCACACAAACCAAAATCTGTTTGGGATCAGTTTATTACATTTCTCAGCCACATCGCTGTAGATGAACATAGCTGATCTGTGTGTGACCATGTTCCGGATATGGACTCTGACCATGCATCATCCATCATGTGTTCCTGCTGTTGAACATGATATTCCCTGGTTAGACCACAGACATTAAATTACTCAAAGATAGCTCAGGGACAGTCCACAAGAGGTTATTTCATGGAGTCAGTCAACAGATGGTAGTATCCTAAAGTTGTTCACTAGTCAGTTATAATAAGAATATATTTAGGGGGTATTTCAGGAATATTTCTTTTTATTCAAATATTGTTGTGCTGAATTCCAGTTCTGGATTCTGACCTCTTACCCTGCAGTATACTAAGTCCTTCTCATGCTACCTCAATATGATTTGGAGCTTGCTCTAGTTACCATGACACTTACTATTTTACAATTTTAGTGTTGTTATAACCCTCAGCCTAGCCTTCTGCAGTAACCCCTCCTTACCTTTCATAACTGACCTGCTTGATATACATATGGTTTTATACAAATATATAAATATATTTGATTTCCAATAAACTAATATTTTCTTCTAAAACATACAGTCATGGCAGTCACATTTCATTATTCTGTTGATATTCTTTAATTTTATACCAATTTAATCTCAATATAAGCACAGAATCTGTAATAAAATATAAACTAAAAACTACCCTGCTTGTCCCCAAAATGTCCTGAATTACCATGCTAAAGTCTCAAATTCTCCTTCTCAGATTATAAATCCTCCCTCAGCACTAAAAAAGTATCTTAAGTATAAAGACATACTTTTGCTATTTCAAGCCATTATGTTGAACTCCTGCTGACTACCTCCTGGCCCTACATATTCAATGTATATTAAGGGAGGAGAAAAAAGAAACAAAGTACCTTTAAAATTCAGCTACCCACCTTCCTGCTTGTCTTTCAGTGAAAATGATACTTCATTGTCTTACCTCTTTTCAACCCAGTTTTATATCCTGGCTAACAGTCCCTTATCAGCCCACCACTTAGTATTGCCCTAACTTTTTCTATGTGTTTGTCTTGAACTTGGAAGATAGCATATGGTATCTTTAACATTATTAATGCCATTAATGTCTCCTCGTGTCATCTTGCAAAGATCTGAAAATGTAATCAAATCTTTATCGTTACTAATTAAAAAAGCCTGTCCTGAAATGCTGATGCAACCAGCTATCTGCAAATAAGCAAAATGATTTAGTGTAAGATTATCATAGTCTTCACATCATCCTATACCGATGAGTGGGTTTCCTACTCTCAAATTTATTCTTCTGAGACTTTTATTTGAAAATCATTAGTTCAGTGTTGAACAGCCAAACTGGATAATGTCATCAAAGTTGGTAAGGAACAAACTGCCTGAAGAATACTATGGAAGTGCTGCAGTGTTATTTTTATTAGTTGGGAGTTTCAAAAAAAAAGGCAGCAAATTTAGTTACTTAACCCATTAATGTACATTTGTCTTGTTGACTCTGACTGCCACCTTAGTCACTATGTCATTAGGAATGGAAGCAAATTTTAATTACTGTAAATGCTATCAGTACATTATCTAAAGCAAATTTATTTTTTAGATTGGTAACTGGTCCTGAACCAGCTAGCTTCCATGAGATTTCACCATGTCCTTTAGTGAACACATTGCTGTGACCCACAATCTGAAACTGTAGTTAGATCTAGTTAGATCCTGGACATCTTTCATTGACTTCTGCAGACTCTGAAATAGGCAGCTGATTGCATTAGTATTAAGCTGTGCTGGAACCAGAATTTTCCTCCTATATGTACATTTTTCCTACAGATTTACCTGTAGGTAGGCTATTACTAAATAATATCACACTATAAAGAATAATTACATTATAACAAATCGCATTGAAGCCTAGCAAAGAAAAGAAGGATCACGGAGGGGCCCACACTCAGGTTTCTGACACAGTAGTAGATTCCTTCCTTCCTCCTTCAGCCCTCCATCAGCACTGTAGCTGCCAACTGCCACCAAGATGCTCACAGAGGGGAGGACTTTTCCAGACACAGGAAGTTTAGAACTCAAAATAAACTGGGGGTAAATTCCAAATGCATCAATTGCCCCTCGCTCATCCTTTGGTAACTACTTGTTCTTCAGCACAAAGTGCCTGGAGGTCGTTAGCACTATCTATTGAGTATGGTCCCTGGCCCATATCAACTTCCAGACTGGAGCCTAGGACGTGTTCAAGTTGGGTCTCAGGTTACATGCATCTGAGTTGGACTGAAGTGCTAGCTCTGTTTTCCTGGCAAATCCTGCAAGAGAAAGCCAGCGTTGATCTGTCCCAAAGTAGAAGACTTCAACCCGGCACACAGAGATACTGCTTTATCCTGCTAGCTTGAGCCAGAACGCGTACAGCTTGGCTGTGTCGTAACCTGTTGACAAATCAATAGCAAACAATAGCATAACTCTTTAAGAGGAGGTCTTCTGGCCCTGGGGAGACCTTGGAGAAACAGAAAGCAGCCTTGCCTCTGATCTGCTGAGTGACCATGGGCAAGTTGCTTTGCTGTTATGTGCATCAGTTTCTTGTCTTTCAACTGAGTGTTGTAATCATGTCTACAGCACCCTGCTTATAACGTGCTTTAAGATTTATTTGTCAAAGTGCTACAGAAAAGGAATGTGTTATTGATCATCCCTGTTTCATTGTTAAATAAATTGGACTACATTAAATTTAGGGTTATATTATTTTATTATCTCCCCAGTGCTAGAGAGATCTATAAAAGCAGGGAGTAAAATACTAATGTATTTTTAATACAACACATGAACCTTTGGTCCATCCACAGAAAGACAGGAGGAAAAAGGAGAAGTCCTGAAAATTATTTGACGTAGCTACACAGCAAGATCTCACTTCATGGGCTGTCACCCTGTGTCGAGAGCTGTGAAGAGATGAGGGACCAAGTGCAAGGCTTGTGCTCCACAGGTTCTTGGCAGCAGTGAGTTTCCAGGCTTTCTTGGCCCATGGGCAAGTGTACAGAGGAATGAATATGCTGGAGGAATCATTATATTTCACTCCCTGGCAGCCTTACGTAGACTATGTCCCTCTGATGAGAACTGGTAATGGAGGCTCTAGTATGCAAGTTATCTTTCAAGCCATGGGTTGTCAAAGACACTGGGAGGGCTTTTCCATAGCAAAAGCTATGCCAAGCCATCTGTCATGAATATCTGCGAGATCTGCACCTTTCACAGGCTTCAACATTTTTATTTTCACTCTGCAGTAGCTACAGCTATCCTCATATAAAGGGGTGGGGGACCAGAGGGAGGCTCTAGGCCTAGAGAGTGTAAACAACACGTCCAAAGCCACAAAATAGGTGTGGCAGAACAAGATCTGAATGTAAGCCTCCTGAGGGCAAGGCAAGGGCATTAATCATCAGCTCTCCTAACCTCACCCACCCCTCTTCTTTGTTGAATTATCTTTTGCTTCCTTTCCGTTCCTGTTTTCACTTAAATTCTGAGTCTGCTTGGACCTTGCTCATTTGTTTCTAGAAAGCTACTTCATTGTTTGAGAAGTTCTTAAGAGGCTTCCCTGCACACTTTCCCCCACCCCCCCCAAATTCTGCGTGGCCATTTTGTCTCAGGTCTTTCGGGAGATGGGGTGCTGTGGCTGGAAGAGGGCGGAGGTCGGAGGCGGGGGTGCTCCTGGGCACGCGTGCAACTCTGCTTCAGGGAACACTCTGCTTCTCGGGCAATTCCTTTGATGTCTGACAATATATTTTATTCAGGGAGTCACATTTCACCTCTAATATATTTCAGTTTTGTCTGTGGTTCAAGAATCACGATTAGAGTTGTTGCTTTTTCTGTGTTTTGGTCTTGGAGACCTAACAAAGCTGAAGCCAATAAAAGCTCATTTTTTCTGTTGTATGCCCAAAAAATATCATCATGTAACTAACAAATATCATATTTTGGTTACAATATCAGATGGGCAGAGCTTGTTACCTCCCAGCAGATTAACCTTTGAATCTTTACCGATTCATTAACTGTGCACATCAGTCACCCGATTTCAGTAAAATTTATTGCAATTAAGTATTGCAGTGCTGTGGAGGCTGCATAGGATTCTCCGTTATCAGTACCATTAATGGCTTTCTGAACTGTTGCCAGTTCATTCACCCCACCCAGCTTTCAATAATAAAATAATTTTGACAGAGGGCCCATGTTTCAACATTTTTAATAAAAACAAAATAAAAAAACCATCAGTAACAGAGCAGTAAAGTTTTCCCTCTCTTTCCTCTTTGCCAAAACTAACAGAAAAGAAAATGTCAGCCTGGCTTGGCTCCAGAAAAGGAGGAAATTGAATGGTCTTAGTTCTTGTTCTTTGACTAGTAGCATTGTGTACATAGAAGACTTGACTCTTGGGCTCATTTTGACGGATCTGAAACACAGATAAGAATGTAGAAGACTAGATTCTGTAATTTATAGCCAATGATTCTGTTTAAGATCTTTCAGTACCACATAACAAATCAATGTGATTTAGAAAATAACATGGTTTCTGCCATTGACATAAGCCATATGTGAAGTGCTAAGCTACTATGTGAGCCACAGCTATAAATTTTAGTCAGCAGGAGAGGAATCTTTATACTTTTCTGCTCAAAACTATTTAATCCATTATCAACATTTTGAATGAGTCCTTGCTAAATTGCAGTCTGGTAATGTGCTGGAATGTCTCTTTTATGTTAAGGGAAAATGGAAGGCTGTCTTCCACTCAGTTTGCTAGGTAACTCACTCACATGAACATTTCAAAGTAGGACGAAATTGTAACTTACAATCCTGTTAATATGCTGCAGTCATGTACCGATAACAGATTAAAAACTCACTGATTATATTGTGTATGATCTGTCCAAATAATAATGAATAGTCTGCAATGCATTCCCCCGTGAGTAGAAGAGCTAAGTAGCTGTAACAAGACTGAAACAGCAAATAAGTGGCCAGAGACTTCCCTAAAAAAGTTTGAGGTTTCAAATTCAGTCTGAACCTCTTTGTGAACTTCATGCTTGCTTGCGCTTCCCTTGCACATCTGAGATTTCTGACAGTTTGATGACATAAAACAAAAAAGTAAACATTCATATAACAAAAGTTTACACTGCCCATCTCTGAGGTATGCTTCTTTGGGCCATAGTCCCATTCCCATCTGACATGTGTGAGGCCAAATCTTCATGTATGTCATTACCTACCATCCTGAACTTCCACACAGGCTCATTTGCTCTTGCGTGTTTTCAGCAGATGTATGCAAACATTACAGGCAAGTGAGGTTTTTCTCTCACTGAGACCATATGAGCAAGCTGTGTGAGACTTCCCAACAGAAGGAGAAAATGTGGGATGGGCTGCTCCCACCCAATGTTAGACACTTTCCTGGGTTGCTCTACTCAGCCTCTGTCATTATTGATGAGAAACAGGTGCTATCGGAGAGTGATTCACGTCTTAGTTTGCTCAGTTACTACCTGGAGGCATCTTTCAGGGCAAAGAATTTCCCTGCTGAAGATGTCTATATGTAACTATCTTCTGTGGAGTAGAATAAACCTGTGCCTACAAATCTCCCACTGCTCCCCTAAACTGCAAGTATCTGAAACAGCGTAAGTAATCAGGGTGGGAAGGAGGGAATGGGATGTATCTCCCCTAAGCTTATCATCAAATGCTGTGGAAGGCGTCTGTCCTGAGGGACACCTCTTACTCCCTAATGGCTAGACATAATTGCAAGTACATCCTACCCAAATATTTGAAGCCCAATACTCAGTGGATCCACATCATTTAAATAGTGCTTGAGTCAGAAGTGCATAAAATAATCAGTTTATTTGTCCCAGAGGCACCAAGTTCCTGAAGGTGTGATTGTTCTTTACTTCCTGCGTCTTGGTGCATCTCCTCGCTGCACTGTGTTTTCATGCCAGAGAAAAATGAGGCACAATCCATCCCCGTTTCTGCCATACCCTAGCTTCTAAAGAAAAAAAAAATCCAGGCACATGAGGTGTTGGGAGCTATGACACACTCTGCCCTGGTCTCCTGTCTGCATGCATGGTGCTCTCCAGGTCTGCCATTGAAAGGCAATCCATGCACTTCAAACACAAAGTTGATTGCCTTATCAGGGTCACATGTTGTTTCTGATACAGAACTTCCCTAGCACCCTGTCCTGAAATAGGAGAGCCCAAGGGAATTACAGTACAAGCTAAGCCATGATTTCTTGAATCCTAGCTCAGCAGTCACTCAGCCGGGTTTCTGCATCGCTGGTGTACAAATCCAGCTGCATGCCGCATTGAAAAGGTGGTCTGCAAATCTCTTTGTGATGTGAATAAAATAAATAGCTAGCGCAAACTCAGAGTGTTTCTGGTGTGTACATTCATTTTGTTTATTAAAAAATCCTGTGCTTTTGTAACAAAGCACAGCGTTTGGAAGCAGATCTGGTGCAAGGAAATGAGAACAGATTTTCAAAGGTGACGGGATGCTAGGAGAGGATCTGTTATAAGTCTTAAACAAACAATACCGGAGGTCGAACATTTCTTTCTCATCACTGGTCCATGAAATATTTTTAGGATATGTACTGATTGGGAAAGTATTTGGTCTGGCCCTGTAAAAGTGTTACTGACCCTGGCCGTTAGCAGAATACTGGCTTTTACATTGTGGATGTCACTTTGGCTATTAAAATATTGGTATGAGCTATTGAGTGTTAATGCTGTGCAACTTCAATAGCTTGTGAAGATCAAAAGACAATTAACATTTGTGTCACTTCCATAGGCTAGGCTTTCATGAGAAGCCATTCCAGTCACATGGCATAATAAGCTCCTGGTTTTGTACACCAGAAAAGTAAAGAAGGAGAGAGATTTCCACGGATTAATTAAGTGAAGAAAATATCAGTCTCTCAAAGTAATTAATTTCAGAACATCTAATGCCCTGTGAAAAATGACATACACATTTAGGAAAAGATATCAGAAGGCTTAAAGTTGCAAACAGGTCTGTAGTGAGATTTTTAAAAATGGCAAACCTAAGAACTTCTGAAAAGCTCACTAGGTTCTTGTTTATATAGGTCTAATTCCTATTAATTTCAGCAGAACTTAGGCACTGACCAGTTAGAGGTCCAAGCCACAACAGATTATTGGAATTAGACCTGGAAGGAGAAGAAGAAAAAGAAAAAAAATGAAGCAGAGAAATAATTTCGTGTATTGCAGGGCTTTATATATGAATTTTTGCAATACAACACAAAGCTACAGAAAAAAAAAAAACCCTGACGCTGATACTTTTTTTTTCTAGCTTACCCTGATGTGTCTTTGCAGCTCCTGCTCAGGATGAATACAGGAACTGCTTACAAAGACAGAAGTACTATAAATAGTATCTCAGCCTTGTCTGGGAAGTCAACGGACAAAGAAAAAGAGCCTTTCTTGTAAAAAATGGTAAAATGTCCCCTTCGAATCAGTAAGGTTTGTATGTTTTCTGTGATAGTTCAATAGATTTTCTTAAAGAAAGTTTACCCTGCTGGAGCTTTAGTTGCAAATGCAGAACACCCCCTTGTAATAAGAGCTAAACAGTTAAGCACAGACCAGTTCATAAGTCAAAGCTCCAGCTCCTACAAACTTGTTGAATCTTTGCCCTCTATATGGTATTTACTACAGGTTTTGGTTCAGAGCAAAGCAGATAAATGGTTCCTCTTATTGAGTATTCCACGGTCTTTGTGTGATGTAACATCTGCCAGAAAGTTATAGACTGATGTTTCAGTTTTATGCAGTACTGTGGTCTTTGGCCTCAGAACTAAAACCAAAATAAATGTGAGCATTTTTGGACCTTTTTCTAAAACTACGCTATGCATTCCTTTAATCTTTCTTTCTAGAGACACTGTACAATAGTTTCCTTGTTTTAGACCTTCAGCATTGCTGACATTAATGCAATTATTTTTGACAAGTTGAAAATCTTCCTGTAATTGAGTTTCTATTTGACTTTAATGTTTGCCCCATTTGGAAGGCCCTGTTAACAGATTTCAAGCTGTGATAATAATATTTCCTTCCTCTATTATCAAACGTTCTAATCTGTTTTCTTTCCAGATCACCACTGCTCAAAATGGCCATGAGATATTTTTCAAAAGGTGGATAAGGTCCTCTTTCCAAAAGCTTAGAGTTTGGGGATTTTAAAAAACTTTTTTTAAACACATATGCAAATGACACAGTGAGTCTCAAACAAAACAAGTCAGTGAGACTGGAAGCACAAAGTTAGAACGTAACGAGTGTTTACTTAGCACCTTTCATAAAACAGTACCATTCTTTAAAAGTAGCCTCCATAATTACTATGTCATGTATTAACTGATATAGGTACAATGAAAAATAGGTTTGCTGAAAGCATTTTTCTCAGCTGTAGGTGCTATAAAAGCCATACAACAGTTAAATTTAAAATAACTTTCCCCACTACATTCTATGTCTTGAAATATTTTCCTTTGCTTGTATGATATTTCATATTTCTACACTCAAGGACACATTAAAGAATGCAAAAATTAAAGACTTCAATCTTTACCAGTACAAATTTCCTGAACTGTCACTCACAGAAGTTATTGCCACAAACTTTCTCTTTTAAGGCACACTGACAATAAAGTTATCATTTTGATTTCAACATGATTTTCCTTTTTTCCTGGCTTGGGGTTTCTTCAAGTCATTTATTGCGAGTTATCCATGCCAGAGTATAGCCATGTTACTCTAACAAATAGACTCTGGGGTCTTTGTGACTATTTGATAGTTTGAGTTTAAAAGTAAAATGTCAGCCTTCAACTCTGGCTGTAACCCTCTGCTTTTGGAACGTGCATCTAGGGAAACACTGTATAGATGTTAGACACAAAATTGTTTTTCTCTCTACTCACTATTCCAATCGATATTTAAGAGAAAAAAGATAAAGCAAGGTTTTAATAGCAAACCCTGCCAAATCAGCCAAACAAAGAGCAGTTTCATAGACAAGGAAGATCGTTTTTAAGTACTGCCTACTCCAAACCCTTGTTCTTGGGCTCCGTCAGCTGGTGATCACCTAGACCAGCAAGCTTGGCAAGGATGTATACTACCATTCAAGTATCACCCAAGATGTGCATACCAGCACTCATTTAAAGTATTAGTCAGATTTATTATGCATTTTTAAGGGTGTATGGAAGTTGGAACAAGATGAGAGAAGAGTAAGGTATGATCTCAGCTATTCTTTCATTGATGCAATTATTGGCAATTGCTCTGACGCACCTTCTCTGCAAAATTCAAAAGCAAATCCTCTCATCACCAGTGTAGAAAACCAGAGACATGACTGTAAGGACAAAATTATTATGTTCATACTCTGTGGGACAATGGCTACACTATGCTTAGGCCCTCTATGTTTCCTTTGCCTTGTACACAAAGTAATAGGAAGGGGAAAAGTCCTCTTGGAAGAGGCCTGGGCCAGATTTCTGCCATGGATATATAGAAGCAGTGATGAAGAACATTAAAACCTAAGGCTGCAATAATCATTGGGAACTGCTCTGATGATTCTTCTGGGGACTGTGCATAATCACACCTCTTTCCCATCACTCTGTTTCTCTTTGTTCCTCAACACACTGCCACTGGGCTGAAGCCATACACCAGAGAGGATGGCTGCCTTCGCAGGAGTTATAGCCAATATTACAGAAGAGCCATCAACTGTCCCCATGTTGAGGAGAAATACAGCAGTGAGACTTTTGATGAAAGGTGGAATTATAGTACATCACAAACCTCTTAAGCAAATGGCAAAATGGTAATGCACCATGTTTGGTTGCCACCTGGGTTTCATTAATATTGTTATAGAATGTGTTTCCATTAACAAATAAAGAAATGTTTATTTGCTACATCTCAACAAGTAACATAAAAACAGATTTGCAAATACATGCACAAATAAATGACTTAAATTTTGTCTGGCATTATTCATGGATTCATGATCTTCCTTATCACCAGATACTCCATTTCATCTTGGTATTCATGAAAATGCCCCCTGACAACCCCACCAACATGCACCAGAAACGCGCTGTTATTCATTCTTTGTTCTTTTTCTCTCATTAAAGGGGCAATTCTTCTGATGGAGGAGTGGGAAGCATGACCCATTCCATGCTGCGACTGGAGAGCTTGAGACCTTTTAGATCTGAAACCTGAGCAGGGAAGTGAGGAGGCGCAAACTGCACACAGCAAAATGAACCCTGTGTGACACAAGAATGTTGAGTTTCACACAGGGCTGGTACTGGCATTTTAAGGCTGTGATGAGTATAGGGAAAAAACACACCTTGCAGTGTTGGTGTAAAAGATATTGTCGTGGGTATTTTGTCCCACAAATCTACAGCTTATATCTGTGCTCTAATCAGTGTCTCCGTGTCGCACTTATTGCCAGAATTCATGTGTTGAAGCTTTCTTTACCACTGAACCCTAGAAATCTCAACTTATTTTTAAGCATTAAAATATGTTTCTAAATATCATTTCCATTGCCACGAGGTTCTGCCATGTAACCAGAAACATGCAGAAAAAGCTTTTCACAGAAGAAAAACAGCTGACAGAACTGATAGCCCCAAAGACAGCTATGGTGCCTGCCTTTCCTATTAATGGAGTGACGCTCTGTATAACAGCACCAGATAAAAGGGAATGTATCTTGAGTAAATAAGCATAGGCATGAAGACTACCTGGGTACAAAGTTTTCAAACACCTAGCAGTTTCTGGGCTGTGTTGTTAATGTATGCAGTAAGCTGCTGAAATGTTTACTATGCCACTCTTTGTAGCGTGGCATTGTGAAGCAATAAACACTTTTTCACATTATTTCTTTTTCTTTGTCTATTTGCGCTTTGAAAAATGCAGATTTCCATTAATGAACCAAAATGGGCACTCTGTACATGATTTTTTTTAACCTGCTGTTACTACATAAATTGCCCTTCAATGTCATTAATTTTCATTGGCACCTTCTAAAATACTCAGGCTTGAAATTTTTGTAATTTAGGATTCCCCGGAGAAAAGTCTGACTCTGAAGAACATTTATTTTAGCATTAGGAAAGATGAAAGCTGCAAAGTTATTACAAGACCTTAACAATAGGAGATATAACTTGTTGATTTTAAAAGACAGAGTAGAAATCTGAAATACGAAAAAATGGGGAAAACTGTTTAATGCACCATCAAGCAAAACAGAGCAACTCATCAAGCAGACTGGTAAGTATATTTGGCTACCAAAAATGGCATGACATGGAAATGAGCTTGTTTGAACAAATTTTTATGCTGTATTAGCTAGATGCATGAATATAACATGAATTTAAACAGTACCAGTACTGCTAAATTATGCAGATATTTCTGCACATTCTTCTGCATCACATGTTAGCCAATACAGCACTGGATATAGGTTATAGAAGTATACAGTTTATAATTTGTACTACTCTCCATTCCCTTATTCTCCTGCAAAAGCATGCAAGACAATCTTGTCCACAGTTGTCTCATGGGGTTTCCTGATTCCAGTGCCCCCATATTAGCTAACTGGTTTGTGATCTGAAATTTTGATTGCACGTGAGGTAACGCTGAATGATCAATAGGGTTACAACTGATACCATCATACACAAAAGAAGATAACAAGTAACATAGAAAGCTTAATAAATGGAGTTTTTCTGTAGATGAAAGTGGTTTGCCATTTTTGCCAGAGTAGCACATTTTATTCTGGTGTTCCTTGGTTTTTTCTTTCTTTTCTTTTTGCATGACAGCGTAGGTTTAACATTTGTGGGAAGGGATGGAACTGCTCCTATTACTGAGTTTTGCCACTGTATTGTGACTCATACCTGCATGTGCTGCTTTCCCTGTATAAATAGATATTTCAGTCTGTCTTGATTGTGTCTCGTCTTGTGTGAACTGAAGTTGCTGAATATGCAGATTTATAAGTATGCTTGTGATAGATAGCCTTAAATAGACTATGCTAGCTGTGCAAAAGCCGTAGGTTTTTTACAGTTACATACAAAAGCTCTTCAGATTCATGTCAAGGACTTTGGATCCAGTTGAAGTAATTTTGTCCCCCAGTAGCAAGGTGTCTTCTCTAAGGTAATTGCCAAGGCTCCATCTATAACCAGTGGAGAGGGACAGCCACATCTAGAAGGTGATCTGTCTCACATAGATGTCTTAGGTTATAGCTAGGTTTCAGACTTGGCATATATTGTTGTGTCCATAGACAGTTTTTAAGGGTCCTTTGCCACTGTAGAGGTTAGAAAGTTAGGAAGGTACAAAATCAGTGGAGTTAGGATTTCACTCTTCATAATAGTCATGTGATTATTTAACTAGAATGACTACTTGAGTTTTTAAATATTCTTTATTATCCTTCCCTGATTCTATCGCTGTGGTTGTCAGCAGCCTGATATTCTACATGCCATCTAAGATAGATTAGCAAAACTTACCTCAGAATAGATGATGCCTCAGAAGAAATGATTCTGTTTACTTCTTCCATGAAGCTCCCAAGTGGAAGCAGTGACTGATTCATGAACGTGATTTGTGGATTGGCCCTCTCTCTCGTCTTGGCTAGCTTGCTAGTGACCAGCTGTGCTCTCTACAAATACTAGTAATTTTTTCTCCATATTTCCACATCTTTTAAAATTTTCTTTTAAAAAATTTTCCTTAAAAAGGTACATTTTCATCTAATTTTATTTTCTTTGATTTTAAACTACCCAAGTAGGAGTGACATACAAGATGCAGGTCCAGTTATATCGGAAAGCCATGTGGCAATTATTTGGGCTGCAGTGCTTCATGACCTGAAAACATGAAGCAACATGGAAATCAGACAATTATTCTCTCAGATTTTGACTTTAATAAATGCATTGGCAGTTGTTTTGGAACACTAGATTAACCAGAACCAGGATTTGACCTCCTAAATCCATGCAACTGAGGCTGACTGATCCAGACTGCCTGCTCACCAACACTATCCTATCACTAGTCTGAGAGTTCTCTAAGGACTTTAAGTTAGGCACTAAATATCTCATCCTGAAGGGTAATAGGAGAATATAATACCTACCTTTTACAACACATTTTAGTGATTAGATTATTTACCTGCAAGGTCTGAGATCTAGGTGGTAGATCTCATCCAATTGCTCAGGCTTGAAAACACAACTTCTGCATCTACCCAAGATGGAGGGATAACACTCTCCATCCCTCCTGGCAAAGCTGTACCCCAAAGCCATAGGGCTGGGGGAAGAACATACTAAAGGAAAAACCCAGTAGCCCAGTGAACAGAGGATGAACTACTCCTGACTTACAGCCACAGCAGTTTTGCTTTGCTTTCATCCCAGGACACTCCAATGTAAAATACATTAATACTTAAAAGACAAGGGCTTGTGGACTCTGGACTAACTTCTCTCTAAATTACCATCTTCTCTCTAGTACTGTCACCATAAGGCTCAAGCTGTGTGTCTGCTGCTGGCTCACCTCTTCATGTTCCCTGATGCAATGGTACACAAAGTTTTAACAGTAAAGTAACATGTTCAAAAAAAGGAAGGAAAGGAAGGAAGGAAGGAAGGAAGGAAGGAAGGAAGGAAGGAAGGAAGGAAGGGAGGGAGGGAGGAAGGGAGGGACGGAGGAAGGACAGAGAGGTCAAATTAACTACATGACTTCA
>JAVJGI010000050.1:83586032-83660909 GCA_035590275.1 Ibycter americanus | reverse complement strand
GACCAGGTTGCTCCAAGCCCCATCCAACCTGGCCTTGAACACTTCCAGGGATGGGGCATCCACAGCTTCTCTGGGCAGTCTGTGTCAGTGCCTTGCCCCGCTCACAGCAAAATATTCTTCCTAATATCTAATCTAAACTTACCTCTTTTAGTTTAAAAACATTCCCCCTTGTCGTATCACTACAGGCCCTACTAAAAATCTGTCCCCATCTTTCTTATAAGCCCCCTTTTGGTACTGGAAGGCCGCTCCAAGGTCTCCCCGGAGCCTTCTCTTCTCCAGGCTGAACAGCCCCAACTTTCTCAGCCTGCCTTGCTAGGAGAGGTGCTCCAGCCCTCTGATCATCTTCGTGGACTCTTCCAGCCATTAAGGACACAGAGAGAACAAATGATTCCTGAATACCTCCATGCTGAAACCAAGAGCTCTGTTTGAAACCCAGCAGCACAATATAGCCCCTCAATAGCAAATCCAGCCCTGGAGAGGACAGTTTTAACTGGAAGCTTTGCTCCAGGGCTCACCTGTGTTACTCCAGGCCTGTAAATACAGACTGGAGATCTGGGTTTCTAGCTAGTTCATGCTGTTCCCCCTCTGGGAGATTCAACATTTGTCAATTCCAGGAAGGTCCAATAACATTTTAAAGGCAGGATGTGAAATTGGATTACGTGGGCTCAGCCTTTGAGCAGAGAAGAGGTAGCTCTCCTTAAAGGCCAACAGCAATCTTTCTTTTTTCCGTGCCTGGGACCTTCACTGAACCTTGAATGGTGCAGCACACAGTTATTCCATTTCACCTTGCAGCTGGCTTTCTGTAATTGATTATATTTGTCAGCTTTTTTTTTTTTTTTTTAAATGCCATGAATGGATTCATGCTGCACATATGTGTAAACCAGAGTCACTGCCCTGTAACAATACTTCCCTGTTATTCTCTGTTTTGTGCTCACAGTGGGAGAGATTCATCCAAATAGGACAGAAAAATATTGCTTTATAAACCTGAAGTAGGTGTGCAGCAGCTAATCCAGCCATCCATCATCTCCCTGCTCTAATCTGCCTAAAGTCAATGGGGACAGAGAGGGAAGGAGCAGGCAACAATCGCAGTATCATGGTAACAGTGAGAGTGATGCTGAAGTGGCTCGTCGGCTCCAAGAGTGCAGGGAGGGGTGTGCAAGCTCACACGCAGCTTCCCGGGCTGTGTGTCCTGGGTAAGCATTAATCAGATACAAAAGGGCACGTGTCACACAAGAATAACTCTGCTATTATTATGATTTATTTCATGTAATGCTCTAGCTCTTTAGTCAGGTCACAGCCTTGGTCTTTTCCTTCAAAGCCTGAAATAGCTGGAGGCGTGCATGGCTAAGAGTATATTCTGCACTCCCATTTTCAGCTCTGCTCAGGGATGGCACTTTGTAGTTGAACGGCTCCTGCCATGTCCTCAGCAGCTTGTGCAGATGGGAGGTCGCTGTGCCACCGGACGTGCTGTGGAGCCAAGGTCCCAGCTTAGAGAAAGGAGATGCGAAGCATCCATCCCTCCCAGCAGCCCCAAGGTATATTCCCCCAGGGCACAATGGCAGCCCTCATCCTGGCAGTGCTTGATGCGACAGTACAAAGTGAAATGTGGGTCAGATTAAAAGTAAAAATTACCTCTAATGGTTTCAGCTTTGCAAAACCTGCAGGTCTATCTGTCTGTCCATCCGTCCCCATCGTCGTGTGTGTGTGTCGTTCGTGTGTCCGTCTGTGTGTTGTGTCCCCCCCATAGCATTTCAAAAGGAAGCCTGGGACGAAGCAGCTCCTGCTCTGAGACCCGTTCCTGGTGTTACCACGAGCTGCTATCACAGCTCACCACTCCTACTGTCTCCTCCTGTCCTGGGATGTGTCCTGTCCTGGGATGTGTCCGATGACAGCAGAAGGAGGGGTGCTGGGCTGAGGGATGCGACTCAGACCTTCTACAAAAGGTACCACCTGATGCGAACTAAAAAGACGCAAACCATCTGGGGGTCTGCTTTCATGGAAATGGAGCATAAAAGCCAAATTTCCTCTCCTTAGAGGGTGACTGGACTCCTCTAGTCCTCTCTGATGCCCAGGCACCCAGGAAGGAACAAAGAGAATCTGCAGTAGGAATTAACAGAGTGCAGATTAATTACCAAGGACTAGGGTCTTTAGAAATGTGTCCTATAAAAACCAACCAAAACAAAACAAACCCCAAAAAACAAACCAGGAACACTTTGGGGCTTTATCCTTCTCCTCTCTCCTCCAATCTGTCACACGATTCTGGCTGCCCTCTTGCAAGAGGCTGCAAAGACAAGGGGCAAGGAGAGCTAGCAGAGCAAACACACATGCCCAAGGGCCCTGTTGCACTGCTGTTTCTCTCTGTGGCTTTGCAGGAGCTGCAGGGATGCGACAGCAAAATGCAGCAACTGGAGCTCAAGAGCTGACTGCATCATGAGCAGGGAGTGTGAATAAGGGGCACAGGAGAAGCTGTTAATGCAGGGTAGATGCTGAAGCAACCTTAATCTATTTGGCAAGTCAGTGCCTGACACTGCATGAAACTGTGCATTGAAAATAAATACAGTGTCTTGTTGAAGTTTGGCAGGGTGTGATTTGTGTTTGCTAATGTACAGTCTGTAGCAGCAAACAAGAAAAAAACTGGTGTATTCAGAAAGAGAGAAATCCTGCTGTAGTTCTGCCTCTAAAAAGAGGCATTTTAAGGGGTGCTCAGTCTGCATCTGGATGGCAGAGGTGGCTCCCATACTCTGCTCTCCTTTCACAACCCGTCTCTCCAGCTAGCACATTTAATTCTAAGGGCTTGGCTCAGTGGCAGATCATCACACTCAGTGGTTCATGGATGGGACTGAGCCAATATCCATTCTCTGTGGTTTGATACCCAGCTCTGCCTCTGCTATTAAACCTAAATAAAAAGCAAGTTCAGTGGCTCCAAAAGCTGCCAGGCCATTGCAGCTTTATTTAGTTGCATAGCAGGTGCATTTTGGGAAGTGGGTTTTGCAGTCTTCCCTCACACATGCATGCCCACAGCCTGCCTGTGAGGTTAACCCACCCCTACAGGATCAAGAGTGTGAAGACCAGCCCTTTCCTTCTCTGCTAGCCAGCTAGCTAGTCAGCTAGTCATCTACTGCAGGGAGTCTTTGTGCTGGAGGCATGCAGCTTGGAGGTGTCCCCTGGTGCCATTGGAGTGTCTCATAGCGGTTTTGAGAACTGGTGAACTGGGATCTGAAAGCACCAGAACTCCTGCATGAGTGGATGGATGGGTGGGTGGGTGGGTGGGTGGACGGAGATGTTACTCAGCATTCACCATTGCCTAAACTTCAGAATTACCACGACAAGGTCCTGTCCATCAAGGGCTCCACTGCAAATGTCTGGGAAAGGGACCTCTATATTTAAGAGGCATTCAGAATTTTGGGTTTTCTTTCAGGAATTTATCCAACAGCTCTATGAACCTGTGTAAATGCCTGCCCTGAGAAGGCAGCCGGTAGAACAACTCTCCATCTGAAGGATGTCCTTGTGTTTGTTTTCAGACTGCTTTCTGCAAAGTGCTGTCTGCCTGTCAGAGTTGATGCCTCCTTTTTATTGTATCAGAAGAAGTGGTGAAAGAGCTTTGTCTCTTCATTCCTCAGTGGCACTTACGGTTTTACAGATGTCTACTGAATCCACTCTCAGCCATCTCTTCTTTAAAGTAGTTGCATTGCATCATCAGGATTTCATTTCTGGCTCTAAGCCACAAGCGGAGAAATATTTGCAAGGAAGTAAGAACTGCCTTTGCAGTGCCCATGTTCCTGGCTTGTTACAGCCCACCCTTGCCTCCAACAGCAACTTGCTTTGCAGCCCTGTTCAAACCACTTGAAGCTGGATTCACCTCTTCTAACTCTGACTGTCTACATTTGAGGCATTTTACAAGGCAAACCTAGATACTTGCTTTAGGGCAAGGTAAATCTTTCTGTAGACTGTCAAGGGACTTCAGCCACCACCTCTTGCAGAGACACCTATATAGTTGCTGGCTGAAAGCCAGAGAAGGGCAGTGAAGCACAGAGCTGGGCAGCGGGGCTGGGGAAGGGGCTGGAGCATGAGTCTGATGGGGAGCAGCTGGGGGAACTGGTGGGTTCATCCTGGAGAGAAGAGGCCCAGGGGGGACCTTCTCGCTCTCTACAACTACCTGAAAGGAGGCTGCAGCAAGGTGGGGGTCGGTGTCTTCTCCCAAGTAACAAGTGACAGGATGAAACAGCCCCAGGTTGTCCCAGAGGAGGTTTAGACTGGGTATTGGGAAAAATTTCTTCATGGAAAGGGTGGTCAAGCATTGGAACAGGCTGCCCAGGGAGGTGGTGGAGTCACCATCCCTGGAAGTGTTCAAAAAATGCATGTTCTGGTCCAGGAAAGCCCGAGCCGGAGAGATTTGATGTTACACCTGGAGTGAGATAAAGATGCAAACAAGGTCAACTGCTGTCCATCAAGGAAGTTTGTTGGAACAGAGTGTTCATAAGAAAATAGTAATAGGAAAGGGAAGGAAGAATAGAAAATAAGGAAACCTAGCAAGCAGTCGGGATAGAGTTGAGAGAGATAGTCACCACCATGGATCCAGCGGCATCCCGTTGGTCCATAGTTTCCTTGTCCATCAGTGGTGGGGGTCTCCAGATCAAGTCCCTTACTGTTTGATTATGGAGTCTTTTCTAGGGTATTTGGGGAGACTGTTTCCCAGACAAGGGCATGTACCACACTACTGCGCATGTTCCCCATCTCGGCACGCTGGTTCCAAGGGGCACATGTGGCAGCTGCATGGTCCTTTGCCATGCCTCAGCAGGTTGAGGTGGTCCTTCATGTCTGGACATGTCCGCCAAAACAATGCGGCTGCTCCTTGACCCCGGCTGATATCTGGTTTCGGGCAGCTGCTTGCTCCTTGTCTAGTTCACAACTACTGAGTTTGGTTAAACCGCCAGGTAGCCTTCCACCAAGCCCAGCGGGAACGTGAACAAGCTTTGAGACAGGTCACAATATGGTCTCCCACAACATAGAGATGCGGTGCTTAGGGACATGGTTTCACTGTGGGCTTGGAAGTGCTCGGTTAACAGTTGGACTTGATGATCTCAAAGGTCTTTTCCAACCTAAATGATTCTATGATTCTATGCAATCCCACCCGTAGGGTTACAGCTGATAAACTCAGTCTCCTCCCCACACCTCTGATTGCCCATCTGAACAAACACAGGCAGCTTCCCCTCTTCATGGCATTATTTAGAAGCTCAATTAGTTAATGGCTGTAAAGTGCTGGTAAGATGGATAGCACTATAGAAACACTGTTCTCGGGAAGTACTTCCACTATTTTTTTTTAAATAAAAAGAAAGCCACCTGACAAATCTGTGGCTAGAAAGGCCAGGATGTCAAAAGAGATGGACAGTGAATAACCGAGAAGGTGACAGGAATTATAATTCATCTTCCATTGGCATTTGTTCCATTTTTATCTCCACTTTGGCTTGAATGCTCAAGAACAAGGTAGGAGGAAGGAGTTTTGTTACTGACTTACTAATGTCACTGGTAAGGGCAAGAAAGCTTGCAGTGCACAGCTGAAACACCCCCCCTGTCTATCTTCATATTGCCTCTTCTTCATGGATTTACTGATTTTAAGGTATAAAGCAGGCGAGGTGGGGGGGACAGCTGAAAAACACTTTCTCAGATTATTTTTTAATATCATAAAGAATTGGAAAGGGGCGCTAACCCTGTTACTGTTCTTTTGTGAGTCAAAACAAGTCAGGACGATGCAAACTTCTCACCAACACATATTTGCTGTGCTTTTGACCTGTGGTCCTTTCCCTTGCTGCAAGCCTGGCCGGCATCACTAACCAGTGCCGAACATAGACAGCACTTCAAGCTTCTTTGAGCTTTTTCTGCAGGCATCTGCGTGCTGTCATCTCTGCTGTTTGCACAGCTGAATGCCTGTAATACCTGAGTCAGGGCTGAGCGCAGTGCAAATCCCCCCTGCTCTCAGGAAATCCAATTTTATGGACACGGCTAAATTTGTGTGATGTGTTGGTGGATTAATTCATGAAGATCATTGCCTTCTCAGTACTGTAATTCAAGCTCTTTTCTTACAGGGGAGCGAGGCAGACACACGGATATTTTCACATCATGGGGCCAGTCAACAAGTGTCACAGTGGGATGCAGAAGCAGCATGTAAGATTGTGCTTGGCCGAAGGTCAATACAACTATTATAGTGCTGCATGGGACTGGTCAAAGGTTTTAAATGAGCAGTCTAGATAGGTTAATTCTCATTTCACGGATATTGGTAAGTCAAAAGGCTTCCAGCAACACTAAAGACTGTATGTATGTATTGTCTGTGCTGGAATTTTTTTTTGCTGGGTAGTTATAGACTGGCCTAAACCCATAAATCACATCTGCTTTGTGGGTCAAGATGGAGGGGAAAAGCTTTCATTTGGGAGGCTGCAGTCTGCTTGCACTGTGATACTGCCCCATGTCCTGCTCTTTGCATTTGTACAGTGCTTTTTCCCTCTGTGTCCCAGGAAAGATGCAGGTTGTTGCTGTGCCTTTCTGGTGTCCCTGGCCAACAGCACACCAAAACCCTTTATCCCTAAACTGGTAGCACCAGTGCTTCCCCTAGAAGGGCCTTCCCAAAACAAATATAGAGTCATAGAATCATTTAGGTTGGAAATGACCCTTAAAATCATCGAGTCCAACTGTAAACCTGACACTACCAAGTCCACCACTAAAACATGTCCCTACCATGGGGACCTACCATACCTACCCAATCATTCTTGAACTGGTAGAGTCCCTTCCATTAAAATGAAAGACCGAAAACTTCACTGTCCCCATGTAGGGCTGCTTAATGATGGCATCACTCCCAGAGATAGGAAGATAACTGATATTTTCATCCTCCTTTACTTTGATGAGGAACCTGAGGCCCAGCACAGCTGTGATTTGTAGAAGCAGCAGTATGGGTTTCCCAACATTCAGCATCCCTCCAACCTATGTTTTTCCATCTTTGCAGGGTTGTTCTACTGATCCTGCAGTGGGAGGACCCACCACAGTCAGCAACATCCCCAGCAATGTCACCGTTGCCTTCAGTCTTCTTCTGACAGACATGAGACATCTGTTTCCTCCAGCTCCTGACCATGCAGTATGTGCTGCACTTCCCTTTGTGCAACACAAAGGACAAGCTCTATATCCACCAAGAAGCTAGACACCCCTGTGTCAGTCCAGCACCTAAAGCATCAGGGTCACAAGTGGCTCATCACAGCAGTTACTGCAGTCATGCACCAGAAGGTGCCAAGCAACAGTGCAATGCTACCAATGGCATGGGGTCACCAATTCAGGAACCTCAGTGGGAAATCATCACTTACACATTGTATTTGTCTTTGTAATAAAATGCACATGAACAGGGACCTAGTTACAGGTGGTACTGGGGCTGAAGGGACAGCTCACAATTTTGGGGCCCCTCAGGAGCTCAACTCTATGGGATCCATCACTTGCAGCCTCCAGAGCCCCCACAAGTGAGGACTTCTCTGCAAGCAGAACCAGCAGTTTGATGTTGGGATAGATCTCAAAGCATATGACAGAGGATGAAGGAATAGCATTTCCTCTATTTCATGGATGGAGAAAAGCTGAGGGCAGCAAAGACATAATGTGTCTTAGCCTACATGGGATCAATTGCAGATTTGGGAATAGATCTAGAAGAAAGATGGTGCATGTATGAGTGTGTGTGTGCACACAGGGGTGGGTCCCACTGAAGCAACTAGCAGAACCTCCACCACCTTCTCCAGAGCAAAGATTTCATCCAATAGCTCAACACCTCTATGGCTTACATGAACATCCTTCCTCTACAGCCCTGATGATCAACCAGTGCTGCAGGTTCCTTCCTGCATCTCACTTAATACCCCCATTCCTGCACCAATTCACAGCATTCCACAGCATCTATGGGGAATCACTGGAGCTTTCCAAGGCTTGATGGGACTTTGGGAAATGGCAGAAGTGAAAGCCTAAAGAGGGTTTGACTTGATGTAAGCTCATCTTAGAGCAAGAAAGGAAAAAATGTGCATCAGATGATAGGAGGAAGGACCTCCTATCACCCTGCAAGGCACCTTAAACATCTTATAGACTGAAATACCCACAGGGATGTGGTTTGTTCTTCCTGCTCCCGGTTTATGTCCAGTTTCTCCCCACCTATCTCTTTTTTCTTTTAAAATCTAATTTCTCTGATCTTCTGGAAGCAGCCAGACATGGTTCAAAACTGACCTTCCCCCCAACCCCGCCTCCATTAAAACCTGTCTCCCGCTCCCTTTCTTCGTATACCTGTTTATATCAGTTTCAGATGAATGGAGGAGGTCCACTGAAAGTGGTTTTCTGGAATATTTTTTCACAAATTGGACCATTAAACCTGATATTAGCAAAGTGTGTGGTATTAAACAGAGTAGTATTTAGCACATAAATTCTATTTAGAGTATTAGAGATGGGGATTGTTTTCTCTTTACACTGCTCAAAATGTGTCGGAAAGTGAGGGAGAAGTGCATTAGCAGAAGGATCAGGTTGTGATTCAAGGCTGAAGAGTTAAAGCTCCCTGGACCACTGTAATTTTGACCCCTTCTCCAAATCATTATGCTAGGACATAGGGCCTTTCATTACTTGAGAATATAACACTGGACTTTGGGAGATTTAACTCTGCATTTTCAGGATTTTGTGGGTTTATATAATAATTTAATGTTCCATTAAAATAGTTCTTTTTGATTTTTCCCCCCCCCCCCCCCCCCGATGAATTAACTTGGAGAGTTTTTTGAAAGTGAAAGGGGAAATTAAAAATGTGGGGAAACTGGAGAGTATTCCCACACATTGCAATAATGTCTCTGGCTTGCAATGCAAATATATCCCAAAATGTACAACTTAGCAGGGAAAACAAATGTGCAGATAGCTGGAGGAGAGAACAGGGTGACAAAGCATTGCATGAAGATTGCATGGGTTATCTAGGAGCACATCTGGGTTTATGCAACAATCCAGCAAGGAGCTGTAATCATACCCTGACACTACAGAATCACAGAATCATAGACTATCTTGGGTTAGAAGGGACCCATAAGGATCATCGAGTCCAACTCCGTGCTCCTTGCAGGACTACCTAAGACTAAACCATGTGACTAAGACCATCGTCCAGATGCTCCTTGTACTCTGACAGGCTTGCTGCCATGACCACTTCCCTGGGGAGCTTGTTCCAGTGACCAACCACCCTCTCAGTGAAGAATCTCTTCCTAATGCCTATTGTTTCTGTTGTTATTATTTTTATCAACATTAACTAAATGTTGAGTACTGTCATTGATCCTTTTCCCACCAGCTGGACCTCAAAGTCTGCTGGAGATCTCAAATCAGAGGCTTCTGTGGTTTTCAACAGCCTTTGGGCCAGGCCATTTCACCCACAGGAAAAACCTGTTGCATTTCAGAGCCGTAACAAGAATGCCAGCAAGAAAAAGAGCAGAGAGAGAGTTAACAGAGTGATCTGCTGTGTGAGGTTTGGAAAAAAAAATATACTTTTGTGAAATAAATGGGGACAAATGTTGAGACCGCGGATGGTGTTTGCAAAAATGGCAGCCATTGGTCAATGTTCTCTTTCTCATTATTCCTCATTTGTGGAATAAAATCAGACACTATCTCCAGGGATGTTTTCAGATGTAAATAGATGACTAGGCATGTTCGGATGATTTTTGCCATCCCTAGTGTTTATGTTTCATATCATTTCACGGGCACACTTCAATCAGATTGCATCAAAACTCGTGGTCAGATCAGGGGTGTTTTGATTGAAATGAAGATTAAATGTTACTCAAGACGATTTACAGCTGTCCAAAACTAGATCTAGAAGGAACCTGAACCATTTGTCTGACACTTTTAGAGCCTCAGAGGTAGGAAATTCTGTGCAGATTTATATTTTTTATTTCTATAGTCTTACAACCACTCACTAACGAGAACAATTTCTCACATCCTTGGTGTATGTAGGATACCAGCATCACAGCCCTTCAACCACGGGGCTAGATACAAGCATGTTTACACCTGTGCACATCCAGAGTAACAGATGGAGCAACCAGAGTCTGATTCAGACCCACAGCTTCAGGTCTGCAGAGTCACTTACCAGCCATGTCCTCCTTTTCACCATCCAGGCTGTTTGCGCTAGACTTGGATCATACCCAAATATAGCCAAGCTTTGAAAAACCTGAGCTCTCAATTCAAGTTTTTCAAGCTATGTGTAGGTTTTTAGCATATTTTGTCTCTTTCTGTCTCTAAGTTACAGCAGGTATCAGGACTTCAGGTAACACAGAACATTTAAATGAGGATTTGTTAGTTGAAGAGGAGCATTAGTTTGGGATCTGATGGGCATCGCCACAGTTACGCCCCATTCAGAATTTCCCAAAAAGAATCACTGGTCAGGGGCTTTGTGGCAGGGAAGGATTCAGACCGGGTCACCATGTGAGCTGGGTGTTTTAGACACAGCAGAAGCACACTGTTTACACACTTTCCCTGGTCCATTAATCTTCAGATGAGTTTTGATGTTATTTGCTTGATCAGGTCTAAGTGAATCTTTGGGAAATTCCTTTCTTTCCATGGTGCATAAGCTGATAGCTGGACGAGGGGGAAAATACATCGTGAATTTCCTATGGATTTGGTGTCCCAGGGCAAAAGTGTAAGCTTTTTTGCCTCCTGCTCAGTCTGGTGGTACAGGGAAAAGGCAAGTTGAGGAGTCATGCAGCCAAAGGAGAAGCATCTTCTTAATTTGCTGTAACTTTGCAATCCCTGCACAGTGCCATGGGAAAGCTTTAGGACTTTTATAGCTTCTCCACAAGATGCGTTGGAACTATCCTCAGTGTATAACTGGGGAAAACCACATCAAAAGAGGGTGCCTCAGTGCACTGTGTGACTTCCTGGTAACTAACTTCAATTAGATTTATTTATTTATTTTATTCTGTTGATTCACATCTCACAGCACTTCGCTGTTCCTGACTCCCTGTCCTCAGCTGACGAGAACTGTCTTTCACTGCTGTTGCATGAAGCGAGTCCTCTATGTTGCATACAGATGAGACTTGGCTCGCGCCTGTGCGGCAGCCAGAAGGATATCCACAGGAATCGCAGCTCCCCAGGTGTAAAAGTATGGGGAAAAAAAAAAAAAAAGAATAACAGGCTCTCAGTCTGCAGAGAACTGGTGGAAGACACTAGTGCCACTCTGCCAGCATTTGTGTTTTTACTGCCAGCCTCACAATGTCTAGAAGTGTCCTGAACCAGTGAAAGGATTGTATGTTAAAAAGCGAATGCTCTGCAGTTGCTGCTAAGGAGCAAAGCTGGGACACGTGAGCCCTCAAGGGTGTGAAACCAGAGGGCTGTAGAAGGACCCCAGATGTCAATGCTTTTCTAATCCTGAACTCTTTTCTTTTTGCACTTAGGATTGGCAGTGGTAAGATTAATGGCTGGATTTTACCTATGTTCTCCAAAGTTTCTTGCTATAATATCTGATCCCTGAAGATTATCCCTACATCTTCTTCAATCTCTTTCTATTTAAACATTGCCTTTACAAAGTCTGCTTTCAACCCTGCATTTGAGAAAAATATTAAGCTGTTTTGTCAGAGAAGAGACACACTTCAGAAAGGGACTCTTTCTGCAGCATGTGCCTCAAACCTCCCCAGCTTCTATTTATGCTGCTTTTGAGCATAAGGATAGTTTGCTTTTATCTGTCCAATGGATTTCTGTCGCTGTGATCATTTGTCCCCTGGGAAAGGTGTCTGTGGCTCTTTCCACCACCACTGAAACACAAAAGACCCCTTTTCTTTTTGTCAAGAAACCAAAGTCGAGAATTTCGTGCTCTCTCACTTGGGGGTAGTGACTGACTTGGAAAGAACATCTCAATTGAGTATTAGTTTCCCCAGATGAAATATCACTTACCCTCTTCTTTGCAGTGCCAGTAATACGAATGGTCTCCAACCACTGTAATTGCTTCGCGGTAGATTGAAAAAGGAAGGAGCAGCTTTGCTGATTTGTGGTTTAGAAGAACGTACAATATATGTGTCTCCAACTGATATTAAAGATGACAGATTGAAATCTGAACCGCCAAAGATGTGCACTGCAGATGATGAATTGCCCTCCAACTTTGAGAAGAGCTGGATCATGGCTCAAAGTGCAAGGGGAAGGCGTACAATGAAAGCCAGAAGACCAATGCGCAGTCTCCACAATTAGTGTAAGCATCCATCCTGCATCTGCAGAGTGCTTTCTATTTCCATATGGATGTAAGTGAATTAGTGTGCTGGGGGCTGATAGCCCCATTAGATAGCCTGCTTTCCTTTAATGGTTTGATAAAAGGAAGGTGACAAGAAGATAGATAGAGGCAATACTCCAGGCTTCTTGCGGTAGAACCATTATCATTAACAGCATTAATTAGCCTATAATACACTGTACAGAAACACCAGATACAACCAGTTTAAAGGGAAGTAACCTGACAATTGTCCGTGACGTGATAGCTTAGCATTAGCATATACTGATCATTGAATATCTTTATCTTCCTAACCTGGCCTTTCAAAAAGGGAAGAATTCCCAAGGCTGCCTTGCCGGCAGCCTCTCTAGCCAAGTCATTAAAAAGACACATGATTATGGAAGTGAGAGCCACAACATTGGTTGCAGACTCCAGAACCTTTTGCTGTGCAGTCCAGTTTTACCCTTCGGAGACTATTTGCACTTAAGGGTACATTAAGGTGGACTGAATTGCTTCTAAATCTGACAGCCTTTCCCAGCAGAGACTGGTAGTACCTTTGGAGAGCAACTCAGAGAGCTCTGGGGAAGAGAAGTGCAGAGAACAACCCTGAGTTGGCCTATAGGAGGTAATACAGAGAGATATAGATAGAACTGGAGTACAGCCCTAGACTGGGGTGTTTCAGCCTAAAGCCAGCCTTAACCGTCCTGCAGTCTGGATGTGCAGACATGATAAAGTACCCTAAGGGAAAATGAAGCATTTTACTGTTACTCCTTGTGAGCAGCTAGCCGAAAACCCCAAGGCTCCTACTAAGAGAAGTTAACTGTGTAATCAGTGTTTTTTTAAGGTAATCATCTTTCTCTGCAAGGAATGTATCAAGCCACAGAATCACAGAAAGAGAGTTGAGTCCCCTGAACCAAAGTTGAATCTGGGGCATCTAGATCATGCTCAACAGAAGTTTATGCAAACCGTTCGTGAAAACCCCGAATCAAGGAGATTTTACAGCCTACACTTGTTAAGCCATTTTAGCGTTTTGTTGGGAACATGACTTCTAGTCTCCCCTAGTATCCACACTAAATGTTCTTTGCTGAAAATTAAGCTCATTTCTTATTTTTCTCCCAGTGGACTAGAAGAATTGCTCTCATCACTTTTTCAAGTATCTTTGGTCTCCTGGAAGACTATTATTCTATCTCCACTTGGCTTCTCTTTTCTTGGCTAAAGAAATACAATTCCTTCAACCTATTTTGCTGATTACAAAAGTAATCAAACTACTAGAGAGGGTTCCCTTGCTATGAGCACAAACCCTCTCTCAGCGAGGAGCCCTGAGACTTTTTTCATCAAGCTTTTCTGCATGCTGCTTCTTCAGCCTGTGTGACGCTTTTCCCCACCAGCATAACTGCACTGAAAGGAATATTGAGTTTTAATCTAACTCCTCTCTGTGCCTCGACAGCCTGAGGCACGTGGGCTGTGCAAACCCTCCTCGGATTCTGGGTAGGTCCTCAGGGGTTAGGCTGATATCTATGCTGGTTTATATTGTCTGACACCGGAGGTTATCACAGGACCGTGAATCAGCCACGGCTTTGAGACAACCTTCACACAGAGCTCCCAGAAAGAGACAGAAAGGACTTTAAACTCAGAAACCTCCAGTTTTATTTGAATAAAAAATCCAATTGATTTCTCAGCTAGAGGATGGAAAGAAAGTGACATCTCCAGGGGATGTTTCATCCCAGATGCTAACCTTTGGCTGGAATGAAACTCTCCTTTTCTGGAGGGACACTTAGGGTTTGCTCAGCCTTGACACCCAACCTCTAGATGGCCTATATTTGATGAGATGAGTTACATGTTTGTGCTGGTTTTCTTTTGCTTTCTCGCAAACAGCTCCAGTCCAAAGAGAAGGAAAGGATGATTGATTGATTGATTTGGTGATGGGGCAAAGTTTATGCTCCTGATTCCTTGGGTTGCAGCACTTTTATATCTAAAAGTATTTCTTTGGCTGCTTAAGCAAGTGTTTTGACCAAAGAAATCCTTCCAGATCTCTTCTTGAACTTACTGTACATGGCCTCAGGCAGACTCCAAGGTCAGCCATTCTGCCTGTCCATGCAACCCCCAAACTCCTGGGCACTACACACCCCTGATTACCAACAGGTACCTGCGGTCACCAATGACAGCCTGCTGGGATCATGAGAAATGCACCCATGAAAAGCCTCCAATAAAGGTGAGGGACAAATGAGACCAGGATGTCCTGCAGTGATCAGGTGGATACCCTTCAGCTAGGTCTTGGCAGCTCCATTTTCCAGCTCTTCTGTTTCCATACTGTCCTTCCAAGAGGGATTCCCTTGGCAATGGCAGGGAAGAGACGCAGTTATCAATACCACTGTTTTTCTTGGGAGTGCAGTCTCATGAGGAGTTGCAGGGTTGCCTTCAAGCCTCTTCATAGAAATGCCTAATTTAGATGCTGTAGCCAACTTGGCGTCTAAACCAGAGCTTTCTGACCTTGAATTTACAGCCAGCCAGTGTAAAGAGCTAGGGGTTGATAGCTAAGGTAGATGTCAGCAGTAAGCAGTGGCTTATGGCCCATAGCTTACCCAGGGACAGTTTCCTGACAAAAAGATGCGCTCCCACCTGGCACTGAAAGCAACCCCGGGTCTATTCCACCTATGCTCAGGAAGCAGCTGTGGAGGAATTTCTAGCTGACCAAATCCTCTCAGACTAACTTCACAGCCAAGGGACAGAAGTAGGCACCACAGCATGAAGTTCACCTGCCCAGGCATGGATGTCTCCTTTAGGATGAGATGATTCATGCCTGAAAGGTTCCTTGTGGTGCATGGAGTGAGCATAGGGGGTGAAGTTCATTGTGATGGTGCGATGAATCCCACTTCGGAGCTCACCTCTTGCAATGATGCGGCATTGACACTGGGAAACCATTTACACCAGCATTTTGTTGGCCATCTAGTAACTGCTTTAGAGAAGTGCAAAAAGAAATGCTGCCCATTACGCTTGGGCTAGGGCTTGGTAGGGAGGGAAGGGAGGAACAAAATCTTCCTTGGGGGATGAAAAGTATGGAAAATGAAATAGAGCAGGCAACAGAGACTGACAGCTGGAGCCTGCTGGATCTATTGCTATTGACCGTAAGCTTGGTTGAGGTGGCAGTTATCAGCTACAGTACCATCCCACCTAAAAGTGGAAAGGAAATATCAATACTGAAATGTTAAAGGCACAAAAAAAGCAGAGCAGAGAGAGAATGTGAAATAATGGGACTGCAATGATTAAGACAGACAGACAGACAGTGATGTTGCTGTAACACTCTCGGCAGTGCTGGGAATGAAAGTCTACATTTCATTGTGAGAAAACATAAAAGGAGATGAATTTGCTCTTGTGCTGCCTGCAGAGTTTGGTAGACTGCAAAACAGATTTCCTGGGTTCTCTGAAGGAATTGTTTAGAGGAAATGCCCAAGTCAGGAGGGTTATTCTCTTTTGCTTACAAAAGATAGCTGGATATAGTACCTACACCTCCAGTTTTGGAGTAAAGGGATGGATACACAACCTCTCCATACATATTATAAGGTCTGAAATGGCTTGAGGTCAGTGGTTTCTCAAGAAAAAAAAAAAAAAAAGGCATTTTATTCTTGCTGCTTTGAACTTGCTGTGTATTTCCCATTGCTTGAGGTGAAAATCTGCCCTGAAACAGTGTACATGCATCAGCGTGTGTATGCATGTGTGAGCAGGGGTCAGATGGGCACGCAGCATTGTTATAAATAAAAAGAAAGTGGCTGTCTTTTTGCATTGTGCTTGGAACCAGGGCTTATTTCCCTAGAGGTCCACATGTCCCATTTTATTTATGATCTCTAATGGCACCATCCCAAATGATGGCTGCTCCACAGATGGGCCTAGATCCCCAAAGGGAACTGTCCCATGAGCACAGCTTTTCAGCAGCACCAGCCACCTCTTCCTCACTATTTGGTGCCCAGTGGATGTGCTATTGTCTGTGGATACCTTAGAGGAGCATCTTGCTTTGGGGTAAGGCTCAGGTTTTTTACTCTTTTGAAGAAATACGGGGCATGCGCAAATCTTGAGGATACTTTTGAAGCACAAGGCAGTTATATTTCATGCAAAGCATTTCTTTGCAAAGAAAGGTTTTAAGATTGCAGCTCTCCAGGGCTTTTGTGTACTCAAGATCAGCATCCCTGGTCCATGGATCTCCTGTCTTACCCCTGTGGAAGCTCTAGATTTGCACATCTTGCTTACAGGGCAATTTCACAGAATCTCTTTTCCTGCTGCAAAGTCAGCTTAGGAAACCTCTGCCTCTCTGCCCAGCTCCTTCTTTCCGCATCCACAAAATGGACCAGGAGACCTGCTTGTGGGACCACACCAAAAAACATGTCACTGAAACATGTGGCCAAAAGACAACTTTCTGGAAGTTGTGGCTGATATTTTGGAAAGGGGATTGGGTATATAAGGGTTATTTTCAACTGAGATTATCTAGCAGATTTTCAACATCATCCCTACTCAAAAATCAAGCTTGTGATGGAGCAGTAGCTGCCCTTCCCTCCTAAGTTGGAAGCATCCACTGTCCCTTATTCTTGTACTCCCAGATCAGCCCCTGCAGTCCCAGAGAGCTTATAAATAAAAAAAATATATTAATGGTGACAGCAAGAAAAAGGGATCTGCCCTGACTATGCAATATCCCCCTCCAAAACCTGTGCACAATGCCTGTGGTGTTGCTGATGAGGCCAGAAGGAGCCCTCAGGAGAGCAACCCTTCCATCCTCATCCTGCTGAGAAAGCACCCACATCCCCCTAAGCACCCTGAGAGAGCCTTGATTCAGGTCTGGCTCATACTCTTCTTCTCAGATGAATGGGAAGGAGAAATGGGAAGAAAATCTTGTTTATAGTGGTGGTCAGAAGCAAGGCCAGCCGGAGAACGTATATATGCAAGACTGGTCACACACATCTAAGGCTTTACCTTGGTTGCCTCCTAAATAATGTCAAGAGGCATCAGGATGGCAGAAGGCAGCCTCAGCCATCTCCTTCCTTCCCCCTGCAGGCCTAGCTCTGATTTTCTTGCCCAGTTTTCAAGGCCATTTCAGGTCCTAAAGCCAATACTTCCTGCACCCTCCACCTCTTCTCCCTTTGTTTTTCACCATGCTGGGAGAGAAACATGAAAGCTGAGTTTCCTCTGCAGAGCAGAGAGGACCTGTGATTGCAATTATAGCTCTTAATCTAATGATGTGCAGAGACACTAGACAATAGTAGTCTCTGTCTGCAGGATGGGGAAATCCTGTGTTGTCCTAGCTCTCGGTAGCTTGAGAAAGAGAGAAAATCTGTTTTTAACAGGGGAGCATTTCCTCAGCTGGTATAAACCAGCATAACCTGATGCCTTTCTAAAGGCCAGGATGGATGACGATAGCCCCAGGATGATTTCCCGCAAAGCTTTACAGAATCTGAATGAAAGAAGGACAATTCGTTGCAAGTCCTTAGCAAAACAAGCACATAGCTTGGTGCTTAAATTTCCCCACCATCACTGCTATTTTTATGTACAGCCAGCCAGTGCCATATTTATTTTTCCAGCATCATCGCCTGCTTGTTTTACAAGAACAGGACTTAACATACAGGGTGTTGGGCAAATAACTTGCCCAGTGCTTCAAGAAGTCAGCAAGAGAGTCAGGAATAACAGCCTGGCACTATGCAAACAAACATATCTGTCCTCTGGCTACATGGAAAACTGCAGATGTGGGATTTAAGGAATCATGGGGAATTGGGGGCAGGGAGAAAAGTGTAAAAAAGGAGCTGAGAACAGTGCCTGCTCAATGAATGTATTTGAGTGGGAGTCAGTTAAAGGCTGGTTTATGGTAACTGCATCACACATTCACATTCATCTTTCTCTAAAACATTCCAAGTTTTCTTTACTCACTACCAAGGCAACTAATTCCCACAGGAAAACAGGGTGAACTCACACAGAGCAGTTGTAAACAGCAGCAAGCACAGCAGCACCACACTTGCAGATGCACAGTGGCCAAGTCCAGAGCAGTTCAGAAGATACAGAGAAAACTTCTTGGCATCTGGGAACTTCTCACTACCAACCCCTGGGAATGCACAGACCAACCGTCCGAACACGCAGTGCAGGGCCCACCTGCGCAGCGCATGGTGCATCAGATAGATATGCTGCTCGGATGCTGATGGATGCTCAGACATGTTCAGCTTCAGCGAACAGCACTGCTGATGCTGGCAGGAGTTTGCCTTCTCACATCTGACTCCAAACATCTCCCACCCTCTCCTCCGGCTCAGCTGCTGTGAAAAACAGGAAGGAGAGGTGGCCTTGGAGGAGCTGAGAGCAGAGAGCAGAGAGCAAGATACGCAAGGCATCTCTGCTCACACCATAAACGGTGTTGATCTGACTTATGGGCACTACAGGTGTCAGAGCCTAGACTTGAACCTTAGCATCCCACGCTGGGACAGGGTGGGAAGGAAAGCCTGTCCTCATATGTCCTGGGAGGAGCCCTGAGCCATGCCTCTGCAGGTAGCCCACCGCAACATGACAAGGAGGGGGGCAGCTTTGACGGTCACCTCTCCCAGCGAGGCTCACAGACATCAGGGAGGGAAGGGCTGGAGCTCAGCTGGCAGAGCCTTGGCTTAGTTACAACGTCGATGATGACCCTGTGGCCTTTGTGAAAAAGTATGTTCAGCCCTCGGGCTGGAAAGGTTGGACACCTCTGGCTGATTTATCCAGAGGCACTGACACAGACAAGCAAGGTCCCAGCCTGGGAAAGTTTGTGGAAGATGGATAACAAGGCACAGATATTAATGGTCCATAAGGGAAGGTGGCAGAAAATGTGAGGAAGCTTCTGGTACCTGACACTTGCCTTTCAAATATAATTGCCCCTTGTCTGGCTGATGGAGGGATTTAAACCTGGTGCTTTCTATGCTGGAAGCACAAATCTCCAGGGTCTGCATGAAAGAGCAAGGACATAGCTACACTGCTGATCCATCCCTTCTGCTAACGGCGAGGTCTGAACCTCAAGTCTTCAGCCAGACATTCACAATTAGCAACATGCAGAGACGGAAGCATTTCCATATTAACCCATTATTATTGTCTGCCCTCAGACAAACCTGAGAGCAACTGAGAGTTTCCCCACACAGCATCTACCTCCCCATTAGCTGAGCAAGTTTAAAGGCACCGTCGGCACAGCCCCTTATTTGCTGCTGTGCTTCAATCCATTGATGCTAAGGGTGGGGTTCCATCTCACCAGCCACATCCAAACTGATCACCTGGTGCTCCCTCAAGACAAATAACCACAAGTAAGTGCAACTTGTCTTAAAATAGAGATGGTAACCACATCAGGCAACCTGAACCCTGGAAAAGCTTGTCTTTCTCCATTGCCTAGAAAGGGAAAGAAGTCTGATTAGCTCTGATGCAATTTCTGTATCATCTCACTGTAAGACCTTAAAAAAGTGATGTTGCAGTCATGTCGCATGAAAAGGGAGTCCTAAGCCACAACATGTCAGAAAATCACACTCTAGAAATAATGTAGAATAGAGGTAGCAAGATGATGATATGACAATCAATAAAGCAGAGAGGTGCCAACAGTGCTGAAAGAGAAGCCCACAACTGAATGCAATGTGAACTTTCCACCCAGGTGGAGGAGGAGCAGTGGGAATTTATTACTCTGCTAGGCAGGACAGTATAATGCATCCCATCATCTGACTTTGACCTTTTCTTGGCAAAAGAAACTAGAGATTTTAAGGTGCTTCCTTTTCATAGGGCCAATTTCATATACCTTAAAGGGGATGGAGTTTCAGGGAGTCAAGCCTAACCCTCTGGATGTCAAATCCCCCTGAAGTGTTTCCTGCAGGCCACCTAAATATGAAGTCCTCTGAATTCCCTTCAAAATTGACTTCCAGTATCCATACTGCAGTCTACACTTGATTCTTCCATATGTACTATCATCTGTAATGTCTGACCTTTTCCAAGGTTGGTCCACTGTTTCAACTGGAGGTTTTGCAACAGATTAAGGACAAATGTCTGATTCCTACACAAAGTGGGCTAAATTGGCTCCCTGGTTTTCAAAGGGAAAGGAGGAGGAAGGTGCAAAGAATGACTGAGTGTCTCAAAAAGTTTGCACGGAGCAAGAATGGTCTCCTGCACCATGGCCTTACAGGTTTAACCAGGCAGGTCTCCTGTCCTTTGTCTGGGCTCCTCCAGCAGTTCTCCAAAGTCAACAGGCAGCCATCAGGTGGTACAGTTTCCTAGTATGTTGTAATCTCTCCTTATTACACTGTACTATCTCTACTCCTACGTCTCCTGGGGTGCTGAACACTTTGGGCAAGGCCTGCCAGTTGTACACACACCCAGCACCCATCCAGAGTACCATGGATTTGGTGTTATCCCGTACATGTGCAGGACTGAACCCTCGCCGCTTACCTCAGGAATCCAAGGAGGTTTTGAATGCTCCCTCGACCCCTTTTTCTGCTGGTACTGTGATTTGTCTTTCCTGAGGCACACAATATTTTGTGATTTTGATTTTCAGATGAACAATGACAATGAAGAAGATAAGAAGAAAAAGATTCACTTAATTTTCTCTGTTAATATGATACATTTTGTACTTCTGCCTCCCTCCTTCTCTTTACTCTGAGCTTTCACTGATTCAAGGATCTGTTAGCACGTACTTGTTGGAAACAGCTCATCTCTGTTTACTGTCTCTGCAGGAGATATTATTGCCTCTCACAGCTTAAATTCATGAAGATTTTTTCTGCTTGTTTGTCTTTTTCCATCTCCAACCTTCCTTGTTGCCTGCATTTCTTAGTTGGATATTCAAACTACTTTTGAGACAAATCTTACTGTTTATCCTTAGTGTGCAAGGATTTTAAACATATGTGCATGACAAGGGATCGCGTTCAGATAGCCTACTCTAGGTCCTTGCTTTGGTACCACAATGATGGAGCACCACCAGCAAAGGGCTACCCAGCAGCTCACCTCCACTGTAACCCACGGGGTCAAAAGGAGAAAACCATCTGCAATTTGAATCACTAGTCTGAATATGAGACCTGACTTCTCTCCCAGTGACAGTGGTAACTGATTTTGATAAGACCAGGATGGTCTTCTAGCAGAGAGGGAATGGACAGCTGCCCTGGACACTAGACAGAAGACCTGACAGTGACTTCCTATGTGACCTTTGTGGGCACCAATGTATCTGCTGTTTTTCCACATGTAGGATTTCTCACCCCAATCTGCCAACAATGAAAGAGTAATATCACAGCAGCCTTTCCTGGGGAAAGGTAGAGCTTCTTAGGAATTGTTGAGACCTCACTGTACAGAAGTGACCTCTGTGAGAAGGGGAAGGCTCATGCATGTTCATGCAACAGCATAAGGGACCCAGTGCCAGGAGACCAGGCTGGGAGAACGAATCATTGACTGCATGGCTTATTTTGAAACAACAGTTAAGCTGTAGCTCTCAGTTATCAGCTTGATCACCATTAATATAAGAGCATTATACTTTTATATTCCTTTCTTTTCTTTGCCCTGTGCTTGCAACTAGGAAGCACTACTCACCAGGCTTTGCAGGTTTTCTAGGGTCAGTTCTACAGACTGGGTTCATGGCCAAGACCATCAGGATGGGCAGCAGCCTGCTCTCCTCCTCCAGCATCCAGTTGTCACTGTGCCAGAAGCAGCTCACCCTGATTCCAGTAGGGATGATGTGAATGTAGCACCAGGCCCAGTCTGAGGATTCTGGGTGAGGCTGATGGCGAACAGCCTCAGCTGCTCATGTTCGCCACTACCTCAGTGCCCCTGCTTTGGGTGAGCTACTGTTATCCCTATCTACAGACACTTTCTGCAGTGGTGGATGGAGGGGCGATGCTCATTGCAGGGTGCCAAGGGGAGAGAGCAAAGGGGTCTCACGGCCACAGTAGAGCCAAGCGGACAGAAATGGGAAAGCTCAGCAGAGAAACTGCTTGTAGAAAATGGGCTGTCATTGTCTCCACTGACCCTTTCCCTCTGCTGAGCCAATATCGCAGTTTTCATTTCCAGGCAGCAAGCTGGAAATGTTTCCTTCCCTGCCTGCAGATGCCAGAGGTGCCCAAGCCGAGACAGAAGCTTTCAGGGTGGCTCATCACAAAATGCACCACAACAAACACTGGCAGGGCTGGAGCCGTGCTTTTCTGAGCACCGTGCATGCTTTCCACCTTCCTCCACCACACTGCACAGCAACCTGTCAGGAGCGGGACAGCCACAGCCTTTGCCTGTCAGACTGTGGGATTTCTCTCTGTCTCCCTGTCTCTGTGCCTTTGGTGCAATGCAGTATTTTCTGCTCTAGCTGCTTTGCTCACTGGAGCCCTGCAAGTGCTGGAGGAAATGAGGGGGTTGCTTTGCAAAGCCTCCCTGCATGCAGCTATTGTTCCCACCTTCAGTGGGTCCATGCTCAGCCCAGTGATCGAGCAGGAGCATGAAGATCTTTTATGTCCCAGTTCTGCTGCCTGCCCTTAACAAAGTGAAGACTGGGAAAGGAGGACCAGCAAAGATGTCCAGTGGGGGAGCCCAGTTTCTGGAGAGTTTGTGTCCAGAGCACCAGCGTGCAACTCAGAAAACATCTCAAGATGTTTCTCCTTGTGTCAGCTGATATGGAGGGGGATTACAGAAGACACTTAGAGTGCATAGCTTGTCACGTCTAGGATGGAGAAAAAACAGCTGGGTAAATTCAGACTTTTTTTGGTCAGTGATAGGGAAAGGCCCATGTGCACTGCCTCACGGCTAGCTCCTTTATGGTGCGTTGGCCATGTCCACACCACAAAGCACCAGATCCATGGCTTGTCCATGACTCTAAGATGTAACAATTATATTTGGGTGGATTTTATTCTCCAAAATGCTTGAAATATAAAAGCTATCCCCAGAAAGAGTGCTCAGGTTTTGTCTTAAAGGCACAAGGGGATTTGCACACAACTATGAAACAGTAAGTGAGATAAGAGACATGCACTATAAGCAGTTGGGGACCGGAGAGGAGAAGCTGCTCAGGGAGCTAGGTTGACAACTGTAGATGCACCTCTTTGGTAGAGGCTGCAACCCCGAAATGCCCAGGTAACCTTAGGGAAAAAAACCCCATGGATTGCTGTTGCAACCACTGCTGGCAGAAATCCAGCCCTGCTGTGTTTTGTGTGCACAGGAATTCAGAAAATGCATAAACTGTGCTGTGGTTTCCTGCCTTTATGTAAGAACTTGCCTCCATCCCTCACATTGCAACTACTCACAGCTTCCAGCCAGACCTACAGAGCTTTGTCCCAGGGTAGCAGTACTCCGCTCCTGCTCTACTCCTTGTCCAAAGGCCCAGAAAGCAGCTTTACACCTCACGCAACACTCAGATGTGCTCAGCAATGTGTTTAATGGGCTGTGCAAGGCCCAGAGCAGCAAATGGTGGGTTATCACCAGCTCTGCATGCTCGGTGGAACTGTCCTCAATCACCCTTGCTCTGCAGAGTGAAGGAAAGGGAAGGAATGAGGGCAGGAAGGAAGTAAGGAAGGAAGGGAGGGAGGGAGGAAGGGAGGGAAGGAGGAAGGAAAGAGAGGTAAAATTAACTACATGACTTCATATCCTTTTAATATTTACAGAAGTTCAGTGCATAATGCCTTTAAAGCCTCTGATGCTTAGCATGAAAAAAAATCTGCGTTTTGAATGCTTCTCTAGTAGCAAATTCTTTAGATCTGAGACAGATGATCAAGCACAACTAATGAAATGGCAATTTTGTCTCTAGTTCTCATGCCAATTTCAGAGCTCTTTTTTCTGTACTTTTACTATGTCAAACAGCTATCTCCAGTTGCTAGATGTCAGAAGTCAGGCAAAGTTGAAATAATGCTGGTGAAATGAGTAAGGCCCATGCTAGCTGACACAGGGATTTTGGCTTAGGACTATGAGATGAGTCTGTCTGTGAGGCATCTTCAGAAGTCTCTGGGAAACAGTGTCCTATTAAATGTTAAATGTATGTGTTAAATTGGCTCTGCTGTTTGCGGTGTAAGACATTTCATAACAACACAATTCTTTGCAACACAACCATTTTGCAACAGCCCGGATGTGTGCAATTCCAAGTGTGAGTTTCTCAAAGTGTTAATGATAATGGTACTATAATAAATGTCTCTGCCCTTGAGAGTAGGCATAGGCAATGTTCTGAAGACCTTCCTGCCCTTTAGTCTGTACTTCTTTGTCTTAGTGTCCAGAAAATCAATGCAGCTATTTTGATTTATATGCACTGTCTCCAAACTAAAATATTTTAAGTGTGGATGGGAATGACCTTGATCCTTGCAATTTATTATATATAGATTTATTAGACAGAAATGCAAGAAAGATTTCAAATGGTGATTCCTATGAGTATGATAACTTCTAATTCCAAAAATCAAAAAAGGAGGGGAGATTTCAGTGTCAAGGTTCCCTCTTTGTTTGAAAGACCAAGCATGACTCAGAGCACTTTATCACTACTTTGTGTTAATAGGGAGACCAAGAACACAACTCATTTTGGGGGGTGATGGGAATGCCTTACGTTAGACAGTTGAATGCTCACACACACACAGAGCAGAATTGTAGCATTAAAGATAAATTTACATGAAATACATTTTAAATATGCAGTGTTTATGCTGTCTCTAGTCATCTCATCACATCACCATCATGACTAGGAGTCCAAGCAGTGCAAAGAGGTTATTTTCAGCAAGCAGCTGACAATGACTCACGAACTCAGAGGGAACTCTAACAGTGGAGCACAAAGAAGGATATTGCTAATCTTCATGTGTTCCCACAGATAAATTCAACATCTTGCACAGCGATAGACTGCGTACAAGGATGCCTCATACCCGGCTGCTGAGGTGGTTTTCCTGCAAAACAAAGGCTGGTTAAAACACTATGCAGATCTCTAAAAATCAAAGGCCTCTGGCTTTATAAGCCCACTTTACAGCCTGATTTTGAAGTTTTCATTTTCAATGCCAGACAGGTTCAAAAAGAATGTCTGTTTTCATTTCAGCTGGGCTAATACATACATAACATCCTTTCCCACTACTTACTAGACTGCAGCTATCAAATGAAGATATGATGTCTGTGTTTGGGTTAGTTGGTTTAAATTCTAATGACCATGATGTAATCACCATAATCAAGCAAAGCTTGTCTGTCTTTGGATTTGGGTCTCTTTGCCATAGGCTTTATGTTTCTAGCGTTGTCATTAAACTAACCACAACACTGCCTGATTTTCAATTAGCAGTGATCTTGCTCTACGAAGTTGTGTGGCCCTAATTTAAAGCTGGCTTCACAAGGTTCTTTGGTCTTTTTTAACAGTGTACTAATACTTAGATAAGCAACCTCAGTTTGCAGTAGATGCTTTTTTAGATTGAACTTACCCTGGGTTTTTTTGGTGGTTGTCATGAGGGTTTTTTTCCAAAAGCGCTCATTAAGTCTCCTCACATCCAGTGTAGGCAAGAATTTTCAGTAGGGTTACTCAGGAAAAGCTTCATTTAAATCAGTGCTGAAAATGTCTAAGAAAAACTAAATTACATGAAGCTCTTCTAATGCCCCCGTTCCTCTGTATATTTACTTTTGTTTATGGAAAATTTTAGATTGTATATGTCATGCTTTTATTAGGAGAAAAGATGGGAACTCTGGATAAATTGCAAGTCTGTTGCAATGAAGGGAAGAGAAAGAAACAGGATTCAGAGTATTTCTTTGTTTAGCCTCATTTGCCTTCATCTCCTTTCTGTCTGAAAGTTTGGTTCCTTGCTTTTGAAATTAAAATATCTGTATTTTTTACATAATTTCTCTGTAGCTGGTAACATTGGAGGGGAAAAAAAAAACAACCAAGCTCATTCAACACAACTTTTACATCATTCCTGCTAATTTCTCTCAGGTTTAGTGCAAAAAACTGAGCTGATCAGAAAATAGTGACACAAATGTTCAGTATGTGGAGATATAATCTAAGAAAATATTAACTACATGCATGTAGTTTAACAGAACTGCACTTACAAGAAAAGCTTAAGAGTAACTGAAGATTAAAAGAATGAGGAACGAAAATTTCCCATCTGCAATGCACATTGACACAATAAGCATTAATTAGGTAGGACTCAGATATGAATTTATGCTAGGTATCAGGAACATATTCCTGCCAATGAGATGTTTTCAAAGAATAATCAGCTCAAGGAACCATCTATTTGGGAATTTAAAACTACATAGGAAATAAATTCCACAGAACAATTCTTCATTGGGATAGGATGGGCTGATATACTGTGTCACTCTGGTTGAAAACCTCAGGTGCCTTTTATTCTCTTACAGTTATGGCATAGGATTTCTGTATTAGCTTATCCCCAAAGTGTGTCTAGCCTGGAACCCTGTTTCTGACAGGAACACACTGCGGGTGCTTAGAAGAGTGTGTCAAAAGAAGGCAGATTTAAACGATTTGATTAAGACTTAAAAAAATGAGATAAATATAAATAGTGAGGAAGTTATGTGCAATTTCTTTTTATTGCCACTTGTTTAGCAAATCCTGACTGAAGCGTTACCATAATCATTAAACATTCTTCATTTCATCTTTGTGCAGTACCGATTCCTTTTTAGGAAGAGGGGCAATTTTTTTGACTGAAACCAGCCAAGCTGATGATCAGTCTATAGAGGGATTATTTGCTTATGACCAGCCCCAGTAAAGGATTTACTGTAGGTTTGATTGTCATGTTCTCTGAGTGTCTTACAATTGTTTGCATGCATGTAAGGGTCTTTCCTGGTATCAGATTGCTCAGCCTCTGATATTCACTTGGTATTTATCTTTTCACTAAAGTCTATTTCATTTCTAACTACAAATATTCCTCTAGGGGATTAAAAATTGCATATTAAAGCTCTCTGTGACTATAATAAAAAGAAAGGGGTTTTATCAGTCTTAAATGAGGTTAATTTTTAGCATAGCAAGCCACGGTCAAAATTAAATTTGTGAACAGCTACACTATTGCTTGCAAGTTATGCAGCTACACAGTTCTTTGCTAATGTATGCAGCAAGTGTAGTATCACTTATGTCAAAAATTGCTCATGTCTGATTCCGTTACTTTGTGGAGCACTGTTCAAAAAAGGGTCATCATTAATGTAAGGCTGGGAAAAGGTACGTTGAACTGAAGTGTGAAGAGCTGTGCTTGTTGCACCTGCTAAGGAGAAACAGCCTGTCCCAAGATTTCTTTTCTGATTTTGAGACTATTTAAACTCCAAGGCCCATACTGCAGAATCAAGTAAAATCATTGCACAGGCAGGTAAGCACTTATCTAGCTCTGCATACATAATGATGAAAAATGCCAGAAGAAACTAAACTAAACTGAAAGCAATAAAAACGAAGAAGACACTTGCCTGGAGTAGGCTTCTGCCCATTAGCACAGTGCAGCCGTGACTCACTGGGCACTCCTTAACTGCAACTCCCAATGAACAGAGGTTTTGTAATGTCCCCAAGGGCTACACTGAACTTGTCACTGACTTCTCTGTTTCCAGGCCCAGGGCAAGTGTGGAGCTACCAGCCAGCCAGCCAACAAAAAAAGCCTGCCTTCCAGATTTCCCCATGCCCAAATCGCACTGAGAATGCCAGCCCAGCCAGCAGTAAGTCCCTCTTTCCTGGCCCTCCCATCTGGAAAGCAGTGAACATAGGTGCTTTGCAGGCCAGCCAAATTTGAAGTGGCTGCACTAGCTGAAAAATAACTTTCCAAGCTGTCCAAAACCCTCTGAAATCACTAGGTGAACTTCTTTGACTATCTTACTCCTAATTTTCTAGAGTTTCCAGAGGCTCGGGGGATGATCATAGATATTTATGATGTCCCTTGTGTAATGCAGGAGCAGAGCTGGCTGCACACCAGCTGACTCCCCTCAGTTTGACTGTTGCTTCCCGTATACTGGGTTATGTTAAATTCCGTCCTGCTGGAACATTCCCAAAAACTCTTCCCCCATGGCATGTGCCAATGTTTTATTTTTTACCTCCTGTCATGCCCTTGTTGTTGGACCATCTTGGAACTGATCACACCTCATTTTAGCCACCTAAAATTTAGCTGTCAAAACAGATGTTCTCTGAGCTCCCCCCCAAAATCCATGAGAACAAGTAGATGCATACAATGAGGATTTATCACACCTGTCTTCAAACACTTCTCTTAAAATGGGACAATTTTTTCTCAGGAGGTGCTTAGTATCCTCTCCCAGCTATCAAAGAAGCTTAGATGACTAATTTAGACTAGCTGCCAAAGTTTTAAGAGACAAATTTAGAAGATAAGAATCCAACTCAGATCAAGGGTTGAGGAGGAAACAGCAAAGCAGCTGAAACTGTGTGCTTTGTCATGTAAACAGACAAACAGACTGACCAGCTGACAACTTCTGGCCCCAAAAGCTGCCAATTGGTTGTTGTTGCAGTTTTAGAGAAAGAGAAATCATGCACAATGGCAAAGTGCCTGAGAAAAACAAGAGTAATAGACAGCAAGACTAATGGAAAGAAGTGGGAATTCACGTCACTTGCCATGAGAATGTAGCAATTGCAAGAGTTACTACTCGACTGAGTTTAGGGGTTCAGTAACTATTGGGAGTATTAGAAGACTACTTCTGTGTTGTGCAGATCTTCAGATGTAGCTTATGTGTAGCCTCTGACATTTTTCAGGTAAGGATATTGGTAAGAAATAATTTCATGTTTTGCAAAATACGTATATGTATACACCTACTGCAATGTATAAAGATACATAAATAGCTGGAGCATATCCCTCTCTTTTTTAGATTTAGTTTACTGATTATCTACCTACCTACCTGTCCTAAAAAACTATGATAGCTTGGTTGCACCACCTCTGAGGACATAGGTGTGCCCCTTTTAGAACAGAGAACTGTTCAGGACAATCCCAAACTCAAGTAGCCAGTCCCAGTCACCTCCCAGGGAGGCAGGAGGAGACTTGCTCTAGCCAGATATGGAACCGCTGGCCCATAAAGGATGATGAGGAATCTTTCATTTCTTACCTTAACACCTGTTAATTAGAGCTAAACTTATCTCTGTTGCAGTCTCACTGCTTTCCCTCCACCAGCCCTCATGAGACACGACATTTTGCTGCTGCCACAGCTTCTAGATTCATGAATGTTTTTATTCTTCTAGCTCCATGAGTCCAAGTACTAACCTGAGTAGCCTTCCAAGAAAATGAAATAATTTAACGGGAGTGATGTAATGCTGTGTAAGTGTGTTCAGGCTCTTATATACCAGTGTCCTGCAAAAGCCTTTCCTCCCAAAGAATAAATTATAGATGATGAAGTCTGCTGCAAACCACCCACCCACATTCAGCCTTTCTCTCCTCCTCCATATCTACTTGTCAACAAAATGGATCAGAAATTAGCCCATGTTTTCATTGCTTCAGTCAACAACAATTGTGTGCGTTACTACTATGCTTTTGAAAAGTAGAGGACATTGTAAACAGAACAACCTAGAACTTCTAAGGCCAAATATTTGTACATTGCTTTAGGGTTATTTTTACCTATAAAATGACATGCTAAATGTGTTTTACTTAATGTGTTTTACTCAAACTTTATTCACCTATAGACATCTGTGTTATATGGCACAGTATAACTGTAAGCAAAATCAAGATGAGGAAGTGGAACATACTCATTCATGTAAGTGTTTTTTGGTTTGTTTTTTTTTTTAGAAGCAGCAAGGAAATACTTACAATTTTTCTCAGTATTAAAGCCAACAGTTTAAAAAAAACCAAAACATACAGATGTTGAAACAAAAACTGTGATGTTTATGAAGAATAGTAACTATTGAATGAAGGTAAAAATAGAAGAGAGCAATGTTTAAAACTTTTGCTGGTTCTTATTTTAGAAGATGACTACACAAAGCAAACCTAAAGAGTGGGATAGGATTTCACGTTTTATTGGCATTTGGGGAAACTTTATACTCTGTCTCTGGAAAATCAGAAAGGGAAGTGGTTGCAAGGAATCCACATAATAATGTATGGGAAAGCCAGCTAGAATTTACAAGGGAGTGGATGGTGCTGGTAAATCAAAAGGTTGCCAGATCACATGGTTCACAATTAATAATAGCGGGGTGTTCCACCAGCAAGCAGTTTCTCCATTTTCTTTTCCTTTATTGCCATTTTATTCCCACTAAGCCACTAAATTATTTTTCTTAACTATTGGTGCAAAATACATGTTATTAGTAAAAACATATCAGGTATATAATGAGAAGCAAATAAGCCTATTGCTGTTTCATAAAAAGCCAGGAAAGTTCTAAACTGTAGTGTTTTGTTTTGGTTTTTTTTCTTGCTGAGAAATAAGATTTTATGGCCAAATGTTATGAGAACCAAGTATTCACAAGAACCAGAGTTTCAATGCTCAGTTTGGAGGCTCATTTTTAGCTATATAGTACAATCTCGCAGTCTGTGCTCTTGACTTGGTGCCAGATCTCCAGCTACAGTCCCAGAAAAGGATGTTTAGGGACAACTACTGACAGGATCTAACTAAAATTTGGAAATATTTTAGGTTCAATTCCACAACACCAAATATCACAAATGTCACCCTTGCGTCCCACCACGATTCCTGAGGAACCAACTAAGCAGTATCATTAAGCAAAACACATTGCCTTATAAAGTGAAAAGGAATGCCAGCTGCCTATGTGATCCCAGTTCCCCTAACAGTTTTGCCCTAAAACCAAACTATTTTGATGTATTAAATCTGTCTCACATTTATTTATAGATCAATATCCAAAGGATTGTGTTAGGCAGAGAACCGGGTAAAGAGCACTTTGCAAAGATTGTTCTGGAGTACAGCAGCAGGGAACACACACAAGAAGTTGAGTATCCCAGGAAACAACCCTAGAAACAGGCATTCTCCACACAACTGGAATTTGTCTATCGAACGATTCAGTCTTACATGGTTCAAAGTGCCTTCTTATTGACCACAGGTAGTGCACATTTATGGCTCCTTTGCTTTAATTTTAAGTAAGAAGTGAGCTCTAACGAAGCTGTTAGATTTTGGGTTCAGAGTTACTGATATAAAGGACCTACAAATATTCTTCCAAATACCAGTAATAAAAACTTCAAAGTGAGCATCAGAAGCAATAATACTTTGTGTTCCCATCTCAGCTCTACAGTGGTTTGCTCCCAGAAAAGAAACAACAGTTTGTCAGAACTCATGTTGGTTTTAACAAAAAAAAAAAAAAGGTCCCTAAAGTGTAAGAAGTGTAACTAAGAAAATTAATTCTGAATATATTTCTAGTCAAAACTGAGCTAAATCATTCTTAGAGTTTGAGTGAAGTATTCCCCCAAAGCTCTCAGATCTCCCATAAAGACAAAACTCCCATTGAATTCAGTGGAGAGGAGGTTGATACTAGACATTACTGTATTTATAAGATTCACGCATATCTTCATTTCTCTAAAACTTCTCATACATTGTATGAAATGGCAGCAAGCCATATGGCATAAGTAATTTCAGCATACATTTTCAGAGAGACATGGCAGTGGTGTTTTACACATAATTCAGAAACACCAACAGGACTGAATAACTCTCCCCAAAATACTTATAGCTTTAGAACCAACCCTGCTGTCTTCCATTTCACTGAATGCAATTCCTCCCTACTATGCATGTTTTTAGCAAGCTTAATTACAGCAAACTTGGGTAAGAGAGGAGGTAAGGTAAACACTATAATGCTGATAAGACCAATGATTATACAGACCAAGTTTTGGATTGAAGCTAGTCAAACATGGGGAATGTACACAAGAACTTGAGAAGGTTTATTGATTAATAACACTGTTTCATCAGTTAAAGACAGCATGGTCCAAAGAATGAACTTGCATTTTCAGACCGGAAAGGAGACAGAGAATTTCTCATGTAACTTTATAGATGGCTGTTGTTTATAATACAAAAACAAACATGCGAGTATCTTTTAAACCTACAGCACCTTTACTTCTATGGAATTTTAATGTGCTTTTTTAACTCATTAATTGTTTTATTCTTTCTGGAAGGCTGCTTCATTAAGCATAACATGTAAGACATACTTCACACTAGGTACAATATGTACAAGAAACTTTGTTACTTCCATTGCTCTAAAGCATATTAGATATGCTTAGAGATCTCAAAATTTATATACAAGAAAATTTAATAGTTAACTTTGGTTTTCACTTAAAGTTCTATGGGATTTGTGTATATAAGAATAAAGTAAAAGCAATCATATTGTAGAGATATGTTCCAGAACTGTTAAAATTAGTATTTCAGTGCATATTGGAGAAACAATAAGAATATTTTAATATGGATCACAAGCTCACCATGCATACCAACAGAGAATAATTAACTGAAACTGGCATGGGGAAGCAGAATGCTACCATTTTTAAAAAAACAGTTCAAAAACTAGGGGCAGAAGCTTAATGCATCAGGAGTCAAAGAAGGTTTGGAGCAGAAATATTTCATTCAAAGAACAGTAAACTTGTGGAGTATGTTGGAAAGCATAGATGAATTCAAGACAGCTAGATGCTTTTATGGAGAGAGAGATAAGAATAAAGAATTCAGTGACAAAGTAGGAAGTTAAAGATAAAATTGAATGGAAAGATACAAAGTTCTTATACAGCTCACTTCGTATTGAAATCTCCAAATCGTGGTGTAATTATCATGTTATTCAATCTTGAGAATCTATTTTAAGAAATGACAGTATCTATAATGACACAGGAAAACTGCTGACTGAATGTGAAGTGTCTTGTCAGAATATGTTAAGAGCAGGATTTACAAAAGTGCTCAGTAATGAACTCTGTTCTTATTGAAGGTAGTGAAGCAGAGTTAAGCTGATACTTGGTTAAATCCTAAATCTAATGCTCATACTGTATCACTGCAACCTCTTCCCATTTGCCTGAAACTTAACCCTAACCTTAGACGTATCCTCAGCAAAGTAACCTTGGCCAGTATCAGTTCTAAACCTAAACAGAGGGTCCTAAGGCCATCAGGCAGAAATCCAGTCAGTCAGCATGTCCCAGACCCAGCCTTAGCCACTGGACGTTGCCAATGAAAACATGGTCCTTACTCCAGACTTAACCTTGGCCATTTTGCACACCTCTGTGCATTAAACTGGAAAGGTGGATCCCACAAATCTAGTTTAAGAACCAAAACTGAACCAAACTCAAAACTAATTAATTCTTTCAAGGTCAAGGACCAGCAAAAACAGTCTATCATAGGTCCCAGGCTTTCACCTTAGTCCAGCTTAGAGTGCTTACCAGCTCCAGACCCAAACCAAAGCAGCTTCTCCCTGCCAGCACCATTATCAACTCTTTGCCGTTGGTGTCTCTTTACTTGATGTGGAACTTTAACCTTGGTCTTGACTGTGGCCACATCCCTTAGCTCAAGGGCTGTAGGCAAGTCTGATCAAGTGACTTTTGACAAGACTAAACGAAATGGTAATAATCTCCCTCCCTAGCCCCATGTCCCCTGCCACTTCCAGTGGCATTTTAACACCTGTTTCTCTTCCAACAGCTGCTAAACTGGCAGTACGACTGCTGAGTCCATAACCCCACCTGCTCAGTCCCAGTTTTGGCGTTAACTTAATATATCCTGACAGCTTCAAACCTAACTCAGACTAATGTCTGCTCATATGGCCACTAAACTCAGATTTTGCTGGGTAATTTAGGCCTAAGGCTTGGAATTATAGCTGTGCTGACTACTCTTGACCTTATATATTGAGTTCACAGCTGAAGTTGGCAGAAATGTACTGAGCTAATGTGAAGGCTTGGTTTGGGCTTATGCATGGATCAGTGAGGTATCTTGCTTCACAGGGAGCTGCCAGACTGGTTTTGAGACTAACACTGGAAAGAAACAAGGAACTAAGTTTTGATTTGCCAGGACGGAGGAGAGACTAAAATCTGCAGTTTGGGCTGATTTTATGGTTTTAGCTGTACAGTCTGATCAGTTAAATTTCTGTTCAGTGAACATCTGAACTGGCACTTGCAACCCACATGCATAGGCATGGGTCTGAGAAGTCCAGAACTGCCTTGAGGTAGAGTAGGTTAAGGATTAAGCTACAGACCACATTAGCGCATATGGCATTTGACTTTGCAAGAATATTCATTGGCACACTGGGGAAATATTTAGCAAAGGCAAGCAGATATCTTGGAGATATAGCTGGAGAGAGAAGGAACCTCTGTTCATTACTTCTCTTTCAAACTTCCTCCAAGACAGGCTCTTAATCTTATCTCTCCAGGCAGATGTGATACCAACTTTAATTCACCAAAGCTTAAGAGATAAAACCGGAACACCTCACACTGCTCCTCGTGGCAAATACATCTCAGTTGTCTGCAGTGGAAGCAATAATGGGAACATTCATTTAAAACAAGTGCAAGAAAAGGAAGCCTGTAGAAGGTTAATCAACATTGATAATATACAGTTGTGGGCTTGCTTCTGGGGCGGTGGGTTGGCTGATGTGGATAATGTACAGCTGTGGCTTGTTTGGACTAAGTAGCTAAATAGCACTGAGGCGCCCAGAAGAGGAGGAGTGCTGGTGGAAGGGAGCACTGGGTGAAGAGAGAGAGGAAACTGGATGAAGAAGAGCCCGGGGATGTAAGAGAGGCCCTGGGAGAAGCTGAGAGAAGAAGGGGGCCTGAATGAGCAGAGGCTGGCTGGAGGTGCAGCCAGGAACCTGGACGCAGCAGAGGCAAGAAGTAGGGTGGACTGGCCTGAGAGGATGAAGAAACAGCACAGACAGTAGATGAACCTTTGGAGGCTTGTGTGGGAAAGCCTTGTTGCAGCCGGCTAGTTTTGTAGTGCTGCGACAGAAGCCCAAATTCAGATCTTCAGAAACCAGAGGAAGCTAAATGTAGCCTTTCATTCCCAGGCTAGCCAGAAGCTGGCTTTTTCCAAATGAATGTTATTTGTGTTTGCATCATCACTTCTTCCGTAATAGGCTTTTGATTGACAGATGATTGCGGGAATATCCAAGAATATGACTGCTAACACACAGTTTTGTAATAGCAGGCTGCAATCAGAGCCAGAGCTCAGCCTGAGTCATTGTTGTTTATGAATTTAAGCCAGAAGCACTGGAATCTTTATTTAAGAAGAGCTGAAGATTTTGCGGTATCCTTCTGGCAACAATAGCACATCAGAGGTATATCTTCAAGACCATGTTGGCAAACATGTTGTAACATTTGTGGTAGCCACTTGACAATGGAAAACCTTAGGACGAATTTTCAGCTCATAAATAAAACAAGAAGGGCTCATGCTTACACTATCATGGCTGTTGAACCTGGCCATCTGTATAATGTTCCCACTTGCAATGACATTCCTTAAGATGAGCAGTCCATCATTATAGCACAAACACATAATTATGGTTACAGACTTGTTTTGACAATATTTCCAACATTACTGCAACCTGCTCCAGAATGTCTTTATATCAGCTGATCTCGGGCATTTCACAAAGGAGATTTTCTAAACACATTCAGCAGCTACCTTATCTCAAAAATAAGGGTGGGCCAGTGTCATTTACCAGAGTCACTAGAAACTGATTTAAAACTGATTTTGTTGTACACTAGCAACAATGTTAGTGGCTGACTTCTAGTGGACAGGTTTTGAGTCTGTCATTTTGTGAATACAGGCAAATCTATGAAAGACATTAATACAGTAATGCTCTCACTGGGAATTATTCAGGGTACTCAATTCACTACTTGCCCTAGAAATAGATCATACGTAATTAAGTTCAATATATATTGAAGGATACCCTTTTGAAGCACAATGTTTTATTGCCTTGTAGGAATAGAAATAAGACCTTCAAATTGGTTTGAGGGGAAAATTCTCGTTCCCCATAAAATGCAGTACATAGTTCAGTTCTGTAATGAAAAAAAATTTTTAAAACATATAAAGGCCTTTATAAATTTGTATGACATCATATGAATTCTTTATAATGACTTACAGTAATTAAGACACATTTCAGTAGAAAAATAGTCCCAAGTACTTTTTTAGAGATGTTTATATATTTGCAAAGGTTTTTTTCTCTAGTGCATATGACATGTAGAGGGTATTTGACAATGTGTTATGGTTTAAAGATCTTGTTGGTAATTGCTAAGGGTGAGACAGTCCTAATTTTATTACCCATGAAGCCATTCCAGATTCCTGCAGCCATTCCAAGCTCTATCCCTTACATTAATAACATCTTTCTTCCACATATTAGGATATGTATTTGTTATACTATTTTCTCATTGGTAATTTCTTGCTCTTTTCATTACATGTATGCACATCTGTGTACAAGAAAGGTGTGCCTGGGAGATATGCATACTTCATATAAATACATACATGTCTCTGTACTCCCTTTCTTCTATCTGAATACATATTTAACAACCTTGCACTGAATATTTAAGACAGCCTAGGAGACCAATGCTTGAAGATAAAATACATGAATACAAGCTAGGTAATTTAAAAGTCAGTGTAGTAGCCATTAGTAAGTATTGGCTTTTTATAGTAATCAGAAATGTCTCTGTTTTATTTTTAGTTGTTCCTGTTGTAATCTTACAGCTTCCATTCATAAATTTCTGGATTGTAACACTTTAAGTCATTTCCTTATCATACAGTGGGCCTCCAAACTTATTTCCTGACATAAAACTCTTAGTGTATTCTTATTATTTTTTAATTAAGTAGCCTTAGCAGTCATCAAAGTTTTGGACAACGGTCCAGGGAGTGTGAAATTCCAAATTTAAGCACCTCCTGGGTGGAACCAGGAAAGATTTGCAGATTGTAATGGCATTTTTCATAATGGAGGATCTTTTTTTTTCAGCAGGAACTAAGGCTGCCAGCTCTGTTTAGATCTGATTGTAGCTCACAGCTAGTGATGTGGTTATATCAACTTGCCAAGCCATCACTTGACCTTCTGTCCTTTTCCAAGGCAAATTCCAGCTTTTATTGTTAACAGGCTACGCTCCTTTAATTATAGATGGCCTTGCAGGCAGCCTTTATGAAACACAGGGTTATCCATTTGACTGACTGAAGTTTCTGTTAGTAAAGTACACTTACTTTTTGGCTTCTACTCACACTACTAGTAAAGTGATATAAGCAGTGCTGTTAGGAATGTTATTGTTGAGGAAACACCACAATTTTAAATGTCATATGGGTTTGAACCTGATTTTGTTCAAATCGGACAGTGTTGAATACTGGCCACCAGAAGTTTCTTTACTTTAGGTATTTCAACTAGTTACTCCATCAGAAGCAGTGATCTGGGATCTGTTAAGGTCCTGGAATGGATTTGCACATCCACACAAGCCAAAATTTACTTATTAACTTATTGCATACTCCCTTGCAAAATCCATTATTTAAAAAATAACTCAATAGAATGTATCTATCATGAATGACTAGTGCATTAAAATATGTCATTCACATCATGCTATCTGGCAATGCATGGGCCCTTCCAATAAAAAATATAGCGTGTTTTAAGGGTATTTAATTTTAAAATAACCTAAGCTAAAACTCAAGACATATTAAGACATTACAGATACTTTTGAAGTAGAAAAGAATATTGTTTTTATGCAGCATCCCCTGAGCTAGACATATCCCTTCTGTATCTTTGCTGAAGCCATTTTCTATTTTATCATTTGACACACAAGAATACAGTCATACAAAGGTTTCAGTTTTTATATGGCTTCAGTCATGTCACCTGAGCTTACTGCTTCAGTTACCAAAGCTGGAAACTATATAGTTATTACTCTGTACTTGTCTCAGGAGAGCTTCGTGAAGATTCAATTACTGTCCATTGAGTTTAAAGAACATACAACCCCACTGTCATTTCACCTAAGTGGCTGATTCTTCATGACTGTTGCTATTACAGAGTTGGGCCTTCATCAACTGCTTTGATGACACTCTTGCTTCTGTGAGCTCTGACTGGTCTAGCACAGTTTTCTGTGCTCATTGAAGTGTTATAAGGGGTTATATACTAAATACAGACATAGCTCTTCTCTATGGCAAGACCATATAAAGAACTTCCTATTTTTCACTTTCTTTTGGCCATTTATTCCACCTCCTTTTGACAGTTTGCTACTCCTGCACTCCTATGCAATTTTTTGTTAGGTGTACATGGTATATTGGATCAGTTTATACTCCTGCTTTTTTAAACCTGGGTCGTTTCCCTGCTCTACCTTACAGTGCAGCCCCACAAGCCAATGAATTAACAGAGTCAAATGGGCAGTAACCATGTGGTTGGGAGGAGAACATGAGAAAGCAACAGGGAGGAAACCTCTTACACTGGCTTACATGCAAGAGTAAATGCTAGTGGAGCTAAATCACAGGATTTAAAACTTGCGTTGTCCACCTGCGGAGGGAATGTTGTAATTGGATAACTGTTGTACTTAGCTTGGTTAGAAAGTAGTAACTGTATGCTTTGCACTCACCTTTAGATACATGTTTTAAAGATAAACCCTCATAAAATATCTGAAGAACATCAGCATTTTAAAAGTATCTTAAAAAGTTAAGAAAATGATAGATGACATCAGGTAACAGCCCTGAACCAGGGTGGGGAATTCATTAAGGACTGATTTCTGAGGTACTATATTAGTAGTTTGCAGAGGTCATCTGCAGGGTAGGACTTCAGATCAAACTCAGAAAGGAACCTTGCAAGACAACATGAATAAAAGGCAAGCTTGCCCTCAGACTATGTAGGAGAAAAACATCAAGACAGGAGTGCCTCATAAAGTTTGGATGCCAGGTTATGGCTGACAGGCTAACAATTTTTTAAGTGAATGAAACTGAGTGTTTCCTTGGAGCTTATGAACAGGTGTGGCTTAAATTTGGCTTTTCAAGTATTTGTTTCAGAATATAAGAACAATGTTTACACTTGTCAGCTTATAAAATACATCTTTTTCTTTTTCCTTCTTATTTCCATATAACAGTAATCTAGTAATCTGAAGACACGTAGCAGCTTTTCCAATACTTTTCTTCAGGGCTGTTGTCTTCCCTTTGTATGATCCAAAATCCTCAAACTGGATCACACTACTGAGGAGCTTTTTGAACGCTCCTTTGCGAAGACCTCAGGACTAGTGTGGGACAGGCTGGCGCGAAGTGAAAAAATGAGGACAGGTCCTGGATCCAAAGGCACATAAATGAGTCTACTCAGAACTGGAACCCACCTAGCTACTCTGCTCCTGCCCGTTTTTTCTTCCCTTTCATATTATTTTTTATTCACTGTTCCACTTGAAGGTCACCCAAGGTGAGAAGAATTCACTGTGCGAGTTTGGAAGATTATTGGATCGTTGAAGGAAAGATGCAGAATAGGACACATCCCGTTGAAAGTTACAATGAAGACAGTGAGAAAATATATACTATGAACGCTCCCTATTAATCAGGAGAAAGCGTGTGAGTATTTTAAGGGGCGGATGGGAAGGAATATAAATAAGAAAAGGAAACGGTGAGGCAGTTGTAAAGCGGTGTAGCTGAGGTTCAGTGAACACACCTGCCTGAAGCAGATGGCAGAGCAGAAATTTCTGAAGTGTTTCTATAACATGTGGTGTTCCTCTGACTAGGACATTATCAGAAGCATGACATAACGTAATGCAGTCCTGTGTAGTCCTAGGGAGGAACAGGGGCTTGCTCAACCTTGGTACCATTACATGCTGCCTCACAGTGTTCCATTACGAGAAAGAGTGGAAATTCATTAAAACACACGGTGGTCCAAAATGTGCACAGAAGGCAGTCACAGAAGGAGTTACTTTTACTAGGAGTAAAATTTTCTGTGTAATATAATATTTCCCAGCTTCACTACCAAAAGGGCAAGAAGAATCTAAATGGAAAATGTAACTGCATTCAGTGTGCCACATCTGTGTGCATATGCACACACACTCATTACATATACCGAAATGGGGGAAAGAGGTTAACACATGGGAAATATACCATATAAAAAACTTATTAGCAAGGGCTACTCAACATCTGTGGAAAAGTTGACAAATTCTCAAATAATGGTTCTATTTTATGAAAAGATTGATTTATTTAATTTTTTTTTAATTTGCAAGCAGCTCCTTGGGATTATTTAACAGCATAAAAGAGCCATTGCATTGGCAATGTATAAATATTTCAAAGCAGGTGCGATATAGAATATAAAGGATATAAAGGGTTACATCCTGGTGCTACTGATTTTAGTATGCACGTTCTTACTGGCTTCAGGCACAGCAGTTTTGACTACACAGGCATCCATTCCTCACACCGAATAAATGAGTCCTTTTTCCTCTCTAGTTCATTTTATTTCCATGTTGACAAAATTGGCTCAGAAGCATCAGGTTATGGACTACAATCACAGCAAGCTCCATACTGTTCCCTGCTGTTCCCTACAATGTTTCTTTTGCAGCATTGTTTAAAATGTCCATAGATTCCTGATTGCTCATGACAACCCATTTTTACCATTTCTGTATCAATTTCCTAAGTTCAGCAGCTGCATCATTCCACCGGTGATTCTCTGAGCCCTGAAATAGCTTGTTCATTTTTTTTAATTAATAAGGGTTTATTGCATTTAAATCATTTGGACAGAAAAGTGACGGTGGAACTTGTGATAATCAATGTTTGTAAGGAAGTGGAAGAGACTCTTAATTATGTTTTTCAGTACGTGCTTGCTTAGCTTTATCCTTTTGATTTAGAAGTGAGTAGTACATATAGCGGCAATTAAAAATCCTGCATAGTCAGATTGTTTGGCATTCTTCTGCTTTCCGATATAAGCCAGAACCTCAAAGGCAAATAATTACCCTAAGCAGCAAACCACATAGTTTTAATGCACCTCTGGCATTGCTGGAAAGCAAATTTGGCAATGAACTGATTTACTGTTTCATAAAGTCCCAGAAGATTCCCAGGTATACGTGTGCTTCATTATTCATAGAACTTTTTCTTTGACAGATTTGAATGGTAATGCAGTTTTCTGTAGGTTCAAAGTTGCTTTTGAGTTCATGTTTGCAAATCTGCAGTCTGGCCTTTGTTAATGGATTTATGATAAGCTTTTTGTCCAGCATAAATATGATATTCAGTGTGCACATTGTCATATACCAATGACTGTACTATTTTAGCAGATAGGTTTTCTTTAGATTTTTATCTCTCATTCATCCATGTACCCCATAACGCTCTACTTTCCACCAAAAACATATTTAATGTTTCATTGAGATACTTCTACATGTTGAAATCTTTGTTACACAAGAGAGTTTCAGGCCAGCCATTAGTTAAAGCCCTGCAGTAATATTGCCTGGGTGTAGGACATATTTCAAGTTCCTTATCTATAGCTCTTTGTTAGTGAAAGTGATTCTATCTCCTCGTTGGGTATGTTTCTGTTTTGTTAGCTTCCTGAGGAAAGGATAAAGGTATTTTATATTTGCTGGTGGCAAGGACAGTGAAGAGACTGAGTGACTGCAAAATAGAATACTTCAGTTTGCACAGATACAGAGACGTGGTTTTGAATTTGCAGAGTGCAGAAGCCTGAAGACTTTTTTTTCAGGGTCCATTGTGGTAGTGGAAGAAAGTTCAAATTTGTGTCTTCTCCCATCAAAGTCAAAAGACTATTTACTTGTAAAGCTCTTTTGTTATAAGAACTCCATCCCATCTGACTGCTTACCCTAAGACAGTGAAATAAGGACTTTTCTGTCAGAGGAAGAATATTTGAACTATGAATAAACCTGCTGGCTACCTTTACAAATAAAGCAAACAATTTTTGTGTGCTAAGAGAAGTAATACTGTGACCATCACAAATGGTGGAATGAACTCTAGACAGAGGTGTCAAACCTCTCTATTCAAGATGAGATCTTTGTAACTCAACTTAGGGGGACAGGTAGTTACTTTTCAGCCACTGAGGTCTATATTACACAGACAGTATCGTTTTTACAAAATAATATTAAAAAAAAAAAAAGCGGTAATCTAGCAAAAAGCTTGAGGTTATGAATTTGAAGTGCTTTGTTGATTTGAAGACAATGGATGAAGTAATGATACCAGTGAAGTCAATAACAAATATTTTGTCATGCTAGAAGTGTTGAACTGGGCTTTCTGTGGTGAGCTGTTTATCAAGAACATTTCAAACAATTGATACCACAAAGCTCCTTTGCCATTCTAGATAGTCTTCCTGAATTAATGATATTTTTTAACTTTCTGCTAGGTTTCAATTTTCAAGCTACAAGGCATATAAAACATATAAATGCACGATTAATCATTAAATGGCATGTTAATTCCCTGCCCCCACCCCCTACCAGTGGAACTTTTATTGATATATTCATTGGTAGCATTTCTTTGCTGTATTTTTTTGCCATCACTTTGCTTTCCTGACTTCAAAGACAGAGGGGTAGAAGGGTTTTCATCATTCTTTTCTCAGAGCTGAGCACAGGAAATGGGGGATCTGTGCATTTTATCAATTTGGCGTCTGTGTCACTATGGCACTGGAGGAGGAAGAAATGCCATGATATCTAAAACTGAAAGTCCTAGACAAGTAGATGAGCCAAGAAAGGATAACTAAGAATTCATCCTAAAATGAAAGTTTGCTTTTCATTATGATTGCGTTGGGGAGAGAGGGAGAATTGAAGTTTGCTGTAAGACTCTAGGCTACAAACTATTACAGCTGTGCGTCTGCAGTCTGATTCAGCTCCCACTGAAATCAGTGAGAGGAGTCTTCACATTGGCTTTACTGGGCATAAGTTCATCATATTCCTCAGTGGTAATGTCTGTCCTACTAACTAATCAATTAATTAAAGCTATAAGGGATTTTACTGCTTCTGAATCAGAAGATACAATGAAAGCATATATGATGATGCTTCATTCACACCATTTGACTTGTAACACCAACATTCTTTAAAGTACTGCTATGTTTTAGGAACCTATATCCCATCTTCATAATGATATTTAGACAACTAAGAACCTAACTACGAAAAATTAAATATAGCTACATCCATTATTTGAATGACTTGGAGTATTCTTCTGTAATTTCTGCTCTCTTAATTGCTGTCACTCCCATTTCACCATGCTTTTTTGGGGTTTTTCAGTCTAAACCAAAATTAATTATCTAGTCTCCCACAGCAGTAAATGAAGAAAGTCAGAAAATCCATGGGCATAAAATAGGTATTTAGTATCAGAGAGGAAAATCTTCTTCTGGAAACAGTTATCTTTCTCTGCTAATGACTGAGGTGGATTTGATGACTACCTTCAACCAGACAGTTAACTTCCAGACAGCTGAAATTAGAGGACATGAAATCAAACCTTAGTGTATATGAGATGACATAATTCAGAGTTGAGCTTACCCATTTCCTGTTTTTCAAGTGATTTATATTACCCACCTAATGCCCCTTCAGCTGTGTTTGACTAGAGCAATATATTTGCCTAAAGAGGCAAGCAAGAACATTCCAAAATATATCCTGAATAGTGCTTTGCACAAAGTCCTTATTTCCTACTGTAAAATCCTGTATTTCTATATGAATTTTAACTTCAATTAGCTCTGTTTCAATACATTTATTCTTGTAAGATATTTATACTGTATTGGGAGTTAATTTCTTGCCTTAAAAATTGTACAAAACTTGCTTGTAGATTCTTTTGTAGTTTCTTAAGGGATGAAATGAAGTAAGATGAATCTACTTTTTCTTTAGGTCTCACTTCAGCAGTGGGATAAAAGCGGGTATGACTAATGCACATATAATATTTTTTGGTTTCTTTTAAACACTTTTTGTCAGATTCCTCTACACATTCCTGAAAGAAATGCAAAAAAAAAAAAAGATCCTTTCATATTTAAATTCAATTTGCAGATTAATGGAGGTCAATTTTTAGCTAACCAGTCAGTTCATGAAAAATGCATACCCTGTGGCAGTCATTCGATATACCATCTTTACATCATTTACTGTTATTTTCTTCACCTTGGACACTCCAAATATTAATGTCTAATTTCCATAAACAATTTCCTTCCTCTTTATATACTCTTCAATAATTTCTTTCATCATATATTTTAGGTCAAGACTTTTTAGTGACGCCCAATTTTTCCACCCTGAGTATTGCCCTCCAACATTGAATCTCCAAGAATCTTTCCTTCAGTTATCTTCTATAGATAAACTTAGAACTTTCCATTTTTGGACTTACGATTCTCAGCAATCTCCCTCAGAGACTCTTTACAAAGGTTTGAATATTGCACATACATATGTATATAATTAATGTGCTAAAATATATTAACATTCCAAAGTCAAATGCTAGATTTTTGTCAGAAAATGTATGTCCTATTGTGGAGAATTTTTCTACTGTTCAGCTTTTTCTGAAGAGTGATGAAAATTTGAAGAAGTTCCCCACAAAAGACGATGTCATCTCAGGGCAGTCTTTCTGCACCCTGCTCCAAGGCTGCACACCTATTGACTCGTAAAGCCAACCTGATATGATGGACTGAGTAGCAGAGCAAAAACACAAGCAAGAGGAGTATCATTATGCCTGGCCATCAAAAGTCTTTCAAGACAGGTGGAGAGAAAAATGTTAGAAGAAACCATCCTCCTCCAGTGAAGTTTATTCTTTCAAAGAATTTATATTTAAGACTGATATGTCCTCATATTCCTGTTTATGTGGGCTTAAGCCCAAAGATATTCAAATGCATATTTCACACCTAGCCACCAGGCTCTTACAGCAGGGTTGATCAGCCACCCTTCCTACAGGAAGTGTTCCCTTACAGAAGTTAATTCAGGATTCACAAGACCACCTAGGAGTGTGGTTGAGTAGTTCAGCTTTTCAGGTTCTTTTCTGGTAGGCAGACTCTTAGGCTCTGGTGCTTTCTCTCAAAATCATGTATTTTGTGCAGTGATCGCTTCATGTAAAAAACAACGTAATTTCTCCTATTATCAGTCAGAGACAACTGTCTTTTCCCAGGCAATGCATAAGAAGTGTAACACTTAGCTCTGGCTTCTGAATGCCACTGTGAAAATTGCCTACAGTTGCAGCATCGGTCTCCACTCTGCAATGCCAAAGGCTTTCAACTGGATCTTACCCTGGGTCAGGCATTAGCTGCTCCACTGAACTCATCTCAGGCTGATGGCAAACGATTAATTCCATAAATGTTTAGGAGGTGTTTTGACATGGAGGGTGGGCTGGATCTCACACTGCTGTGAGAGACAACACATAGTGCCATATCCACAGGGACTGAGTCTGCATGTCCCACAGCAGTGCAAGGTTGGATGCAGAGAACGGGCAAGGCAGCCTCCTCTCTCCCTTTTTGACCAACCTCATTCAGACATGGGGTGAACTGGCAGCAGGAGGTTGTCCCCACCAAAGGGGCACCAGTTCCTCTCCCCCCAGCACACCCAGGGGCTCTCGGGCTGCTGAGGCTCCCAAGGCTGGGTTAGTTCAGCTCTCCCTTGTGCAGGCTGCACCTTCACTGTTAGCCCTAGCCTTAACATTTTGGCTCTGGACAGAAACTTCAATGCAGAGGTGTCAGCACTAAGCCAATTTGAACTTGAAACCAAGTATTAAAATCCTGAGGGATGGGGGGCAGGGACTTGAAATGACTGCTGTCATGTAAATACATGAAACCCTATAAAAATATTTACAGACACAGCTAATATCAAGATAACATTTTTTTGGCCATTGTAAAACTGACTCATCAATATAATGGAGTATTTTTTTGGTTACTCTATTTTAACTTTCTTTTTTACAGTTAATATTTACCAAGTCTCTGGGGCCTGAAATTACCTCACCCTTTTGCTTCAGGTCTACAGCTGCAGTTTCTTGCCTCACCATAGAAACGCCTGGAATGCAGCGTTGTGTTTCCTTTTCTGGTAGGAAAATAAGGGAAGCTGAAGTAGCAACTACCACCAAGAGACAGATAAATGCCTTTATAAGTGACTAATTAATAATTTAAAACTACGTTACTGGATGGAATGTAGGTGACTTTTAGGTACTTCGATACTCCAGCAGGCAGTAAGTACAGTACCTGGTGTAACTTACTGTGTCCTCAAAATACATGTCCATTGGGGTTTATCAGATCAACAACAGCTAAAATTCTTTTTTCCTAGTTAGTCTGGAGAACTGCTTGGCTTTTCAAAGCAGCCAGCGATTATAAGGTTTTCTTTATTTGAAAGTTCAACATAAAACTTACAGCAGATTTTGAATTTCAACGAGTCAAGTTGAGCCTCCAGACACTAAGGCACTGAAAATCTTGAGTTCTTTTAGAAAATCTTGGCCCCTTTTCATTTAAAGATTTCTGAAGCAATGTGAAAGCTCCATCTCTCTGAGCCAAGAATTATATCTTCTGAGCCACGCCAAGAAATGAGGTAGAAAAAGATGAAAAACGTTGTAGTCCCAGAGTTGATAGGACTTGGCTTTGAAATGGCTTCTGTGATCCTTCCCATTACAGTGCCGTATGACTGGAAGGAACTATAAATACTGGTATCTTTCAATAGTGCACAACAACATCTTTTTGTTGCTTCTGTTACTATACATGAAAATCACAGTAACCACAATGTCATATTCTATATTTCTGGGATAGAGGTTATTTCTATACTTTGCATTTGAATGCAGAATTGGTGCTAACTGCTATTTGTCTTTTGGCAACATTGCTATAACTTAAGCTTGACAGGACTTGGACACAGAGTGAGTGCTGATATCAGAGCATAGTACCATAGAAAATGAGGTTCCTAGGAACATAAAACACTTTTCATTATTTAGCTAGTCTCAGAGTTTAATATAGGGCAATGACATATATAACCATATTAGATGATCTGTAACTGTTAAATTATTCTTATGAGAGTTGCATGAAGAAGAAATAGAGAAAACAATATTATCTATCTGTGACATTATTTCACCCTAGTTAGAACTGGGCCTATGCTACTCTCCTGAGTGTACAACCCACAGCCTTCAAAGCTAGAAAGGGTCAGTGTTAGACTGAAGAAGCGCTGCAAATGAGACCTGCATTTACAGCTGTATAACTTTAATCATAGCAGGGTCAACACCCTCGGTGTACAATGCAACAAAATAAAGTCATGCAGCTAAATCTCTCCTGCTGTTCTCCTTACCTGTTGGATGGTTATTGCTGTCAATGAACAAAGAAATCTGATCTTCTTGTAATTCTGCTTTTGAACCATTGTAAATTTCCAAACCAGTATATAAAGACAAACTAAAATTGAAGTCAGGCTCAGCTGGAAATTGCAGGGGTTCAAGAGCTGATTCACATTCTTGTCTCAAAAGCAACAACATCTGTCAAAGAAGCGAGACAAACAGCTTCAGGCAGCAAGAGATTCTAAATTTAATCTACTACCTCACACCTGTTAGAATCTTTTTTTTTTTTTTTTCCTGGGCAGAACCTGTCTTAGGCTTTGCCTTTGGTTTGTCTTAATCAAATGCAACTCCAACAACACAAATTCCTCTTTATTATAGTGACAGTAACTGTGAAGTAGTGGAGAAATGCATAATGGCTTGTTACGAAAACCCTGCACTCTGGAAACATTCAAGGTCAGGTTGGACAGGGTTCTGAGCAACCTGATCTAGTTGAAGATCTCCCTGCTCATTGCAGGGGGAGGTTGGACTAGATGGCCTTTAAAGGTCCCTTCCAACCCATAATATTCTATGATTCTATGAATGATTGAAAAACTCTTTTCAATGAGTATGGATCCCTGAGCCACAAATGTCAATGGGACCATACTATTGGTCTTCTTCATGTTTATCCACCATAAAAGCTAGCATGGGACAGTGGTTTCACAGGACAGTTGACTAGATCTCAACATTTCATTGACAGAAAGAATACAAAGGAGTTGCTTTAGCACATCTATCTAGTCAACATGTTATATCTTTATTCACATGGCTGGGGTAGGTACGAGAGGAAGGAAGACCCAAGGCTAATATACCTACCATACCAAACCAGGATGTCACATATAACATCAGCAGAGTAACTTTAGGTTTGCAAAACAAATCAGAATATGGTCAAGGTGTGTGTGGGGATATCATGGTTTAACCCTGGCTGGTAATCAAGTACCATGCAACCGCTTGCTCACTCCCCCCTCACCCAGAGGGATGGGGAGGAGAGTTGGAAAGGAATGTAAAACTCGAGGGTTGAGATAAGAACAATTTAATAATTGAAATAGAATAAAAATGAAAGAGCAATAACAATAACAGTTATAATGAAAAGGAAGGAGAGGGGGAAAAGGAATGAAATCCAAAGGGAAGGGAGAAAAGAAAACAAGTTATACACAATACAGCTGCTTACCACCCACTGTCCGATGCCCAGCCAGTCCTCGAGCAACAATCAGCAGGCCCTGGCTAAACCCCCCCAGTTTATATACCAAGCATGACATCCCATGGTATGGAATACCTCTTTGGCTAGGTCAGGTCAGCTGGCCAGGCTGTGTCCCCTCCCAGTTTCTTGTGCCCCTCCAGCCTTCTCACTGGCAAGGCCCAAAAGCTAAAAAGTCCTTGAATTAGTAGAAACATTACCTAGCAACAACTAAAAACATCAGTATGCTATCAACATTGTTCTCACACAAAGCCAAAACACAGCACTGCACAAGCTACTAAGGAGAAAATTAACTCTATCCCAACTGAAACCAGGACAGAGGGGTATTCTTAAATTAATAATTTAATGGTAAGAAATGTCTCGTTGCATAAATACAATATAAAAATTGTAGAAGCAACAAAGTGGAAGAGAATTTACTGTCTCTACTGTTCAAAGCATTGAATATTTACATACACGTGCCAACAAAGAGGTGAAGCAAGCACTGGTATCAAATTCTGAGTCAGGTGGATCAGATCACTGTTTTTACTCTGTAATAGACATCTCATATTGAATTTAATTACCTATGATGCTTAAAGTACTGCCAGCTACACTTTTAACTCAAGTCACTCCACAGCTGACTTGCCAAAACTGTTAAAGCGTTTTTTTGTAGTGTACCATATTATAGCCTGGGAGATGGGGGTAAAGAAATCACACTACATGAAATAATGTATCTTATTTTCACACAGTCCTGGACTAGAACATTCTTATTTCAGACATAGAATCAGAATTGTCACAGCACTACAAAACTATCACGCTGCAACAAGACTTTCCCACACAAGGTTCCAAAAGTTCATCTACTGTCTATACTGTTTCTTCATCCTCTTCAGGCCAGTCCACCCTGCTTCTTGCCTCTCTGCTGCATCCGGGTTCCTGGCTTCTCCTCCAGCCAGCCTCTCCTCATTAAGGCCCCCTTCTTCTCTCAGCTTCTCCCGGGGCCTCTCCTTGTCTCTCCTACATCCCTGAGCTCTTCTTCACCCAGTCTCCTCGCTCTCTTCACCCAGTGCTCCTCTTTCACCAGTGTTCCTCCTCTTCTGGGCTCCTCAGTGCTATTTAGCTACTTAACCTGAAAAATGTAGCTGTACATTATCCACATCAGCCAACCCACCACCCCAGAAGCAAGCCCACAACTGTATATTAAAAATGTTGATTAACCCTCTACACAGAATCACAGATTTGTTTAGGTTAGAAAAGACCTTTAAGATCATCATGTCCAACCACTAACCTAGAGCACTGCCAAGTCTACTGCTAAACCATGTCCCTAAGTGTCATATCCAGGGATGGTGACTCCAACACTTTCCTGGGCAGCCTGTTCCAATGCTTGACCACCCTTTCAGTGAAGAAATTTTTCCTAATATCCAATCTTAACCTCCCCTGGTGCAACTTGAGGCCATTTCCTCTTGTTCTATCACTTGTTACTTGGGAGAAGGGACAGACCCCCACCTCACTACAGCCTCCTTTCAGGCAGTTGTAGAAAGCAATAAGGTCCCCCCTGAGCCTCTTTTTCTCCAGGCTAAACAACCCCAGTTCCCTTAGGCACTCCTTGTAAGACTTGTGCTCCAGACCCTTCACCAGCTTCGTTGTCCTTCTCTAGACACACTCCAGCACCTCAATGTCCCTCTTGAAGTGAGGGGCCCAGAACCTAACACAGTATTCGAGGTGCAGCCTCACCAGTGCTGAATACAGGGGGACGATTACTCCCCTAGTCCTGCTGGCCACACTCTTTCAGATCCAAGCCAGGATGCTGTTGGCCTTCTTGGCCACCTGGGCACACTGCTGGCTCATGTTCAGCTGGCTGTTGACCAGCACCCCCAGGTCCTTTTCTGCCAGGCACTTTCCAGCCACTCCTGCCCAGGCCTGTAGCACTGTGCGGGGTTGGTGTGACCCAGGTGCAGGACCCACACTCAGCCTTGTTGAACCTCACACAGTGGCCTCGGCCATCAGCCCAGCCTGTCCAGACCCCTCTGCAGAGCCTTCCTGCCCTCCAGCAGATCAACTCTCCCACCCAGCCTGGTGTCACCTGCAAACTTGCTGAGGGTGCACTCGATCCCCTTGTCCAGATCATTGATAAAGACATTAAACAGGCCTGGCCCCTGGGGAACACCACTTGTGACCAGGCCACCAGCTTGGTTGGACTCCATTCACCACCGCTCTTTGGACTCGGCCATCCAGCCAGTTATTTACTCAGCGAACAGTACACCCATCCAAGCCATGAGCAGCCAGTTTCTCAAGAATGCTGTGGGAAATGGTGTCAAAAGCTTAGTACAGTCTAGGAAAACAACATCCACAGCCTTTCCCTCATCCACTGTGGGTCACCTTGTGATAGAAGGAGATCAGGTTACTCAAGCAGGACCTGTCTTTCCTAAACCCATGTTGACTGGACCTGATCACCTGGTTGTCCTGTACATGCCATGTGGTGACACTCAAGATGATCTACTCCATAACCTTCTCTGGTAGCAAGGTCAGACTGACAGGCCTGTAGTTCCCCAGATACTCCTTCTGGCCCTTCTTGTAGGTGGGCATCACATTTGCTCACCTCCAGTCATCTGTGACGTCCCCGGTTAGCCAGAACTGCTGATAAATGATGGACAGTAGCTCGGTGAGCACTTCTGCCAGCTCCCTCAGTACCCTTGGGTGGATCCCATTCAGCCCCATAGGCTTGTGTGTGTCTCAGTGGTGAGCAGGTTGCTGACCATTTCCCCTTGGATTATGGGGGCTTCATTCTGCTCCTTGTCCCAGACTTCCAGCACAGGGGGTCAAGTACCATGAAGGTAATTGGTCTTGCTATTAAACGCTAAGGCAAAGGAGACATTAACTACCCCAGCTTTTTCCTCGTTTTTTGTCACTATGTTTCCCCTCACATCTAATAAAGGATGAACAGTCTTCTTAGCCCTCCTTTTGTTGTCGATGCATTTGTAGAAATATTTTTTATTGTCTTTTACGGCAGTAGCCAGATTAAGTGCTTGCTGGGCTTTGGCCATTCTAATTTTCTCCCTGTGTAACTCATGGCATCCTTGTAGTCCTACTGGGTTGCCTGTCCCTTCTTCCAAAGACCATAAACTCTCCTTTTTTCCTGAGTTCTAGCCAAAGCTTTCTGTTCTGTCAGGCTGGTCTTCTCTTGTCAGCTCGTCTTTTGGCACACGAGGACAGCCTGCTCCTGTGCCTCTAAGATTTCCTTCTTGAAGAATGTCCAGCCTTCCTGGACTCCTTTGCCCTTCAGGACTGCCTCCCAAGGGACTGTATCAAAGGTTTCCTAAACAGCCCAAGTCTGCCCTCCAGAAGGCCAAGGTAACAGTTCTGCTGACCCCTCTCCTTACTTCTCCGAGAATCAAAAACTGTCATTTCATCTTTGCTATGCCCAAGACAGCCTGCAAGCATCACATCACCCACAAGACCTTCTCTGTTCACAAACAACAAGTCTAGCGGGGCGCCTTCCCTAGTTGGCTCGTTCACCAGCTGTGTCAGGAAGTTATCTTCCACACACTCCAGGAACCTCCTAGACCATTTCTTTTCTGCTATATTGTATTTCTGGCAGACAACTTTCCAGCTGGCGAGTTGAAGTTCCCCATGAGAACAAGGGCTAGTGATTGTGAGACTTCTCCCAGCTGCTTACAGAATGCTTCATCTGCCTTTTCATCCTGGTTGGGTGATCTATAACAGACTCCCACCTTGATATCTATCTAGTTGGCCTTCCCCCTGATTCTTACCCATAAACGCTCAACCCTATCATCACCATCATTAAGCTCTAGACAATTAAAACACTCCCTAACATACATGGCTATCCTACCACCTCTCCTTCCTTGCCTATCCCTTCTGAAGAGTTTATAGCCATCCATCGCAGCACTCCAGTTGTATGAGTCATCCCACCACATTTCCATGATGGCAACTGTGTCATAGTTCTCCTGCTGCGTAATGGCTTTCAGCTCCTCCTGTTTGTTGCGCACACTGCGTGCGTTGGTGTAGATGCACTTCAGCTGGGCTATTGATTCCACCAGCTTTTTAGGGGAAGAAGCCCTAATTCTTACTCGACCATTCTCAGCCACTTGCATGGTTTCTAACACATCAATAACCTTTGAATCTCTGCTGCTGAATGGATCTCCATCCCCTCCCTCCACTGAGACAGAAGACTGAAGGACCTCACTAGCACACTGTTCCTCAAACACTGGCATGCTGCCTCCAGGCTTATCTCTAGCAAACCTGGTTACAAGTATATGATAAAGCATATGATCTTATTTCTACTGGAGCTGAAAGCAAAAACAAAACAAAGCCAGTTCAATTTGAATTCAAGTAGAACCTAATTCATACTTGGTGGATATGTCTATAAGTAGATATCAGCTGACTGAAGCTTTGCCACATATTATTTATTCACCAGCTAATCTTGATCTTCAAAATTCCATACAATCATTCATCTCCATCACACCTTTCTGTGGTGCTTTTGTCTAGTTACTTTAGATAGAACATAAGGCAGATAATTGAAAAATTTATCCAAATAATTCAGAGGAAATGGAAGAGCCAAACACTGGAATAATGTGGAGCTGGGTAAAGCCACCATGTTTCTTGAGACTTGCACTGGACTGTGTACTCTTCACATCACCAGACTCAAAATAAAAGTGTCACCTGTCACCTGTTTCTTAGTTCCTGTCTTGCTGTTTGGAAAGCTCAGCACTAATTACTCTTAGTCAAGCTCCTAGACTGCATCCTCAGTCCCAAAATGGGTTCTTACATGTTTTTGATTTTGCTAATTGATGGATAGACAACTTCTTCCTCGTGCAAACCCTTCTTTTACAGATATGCTTAGCTCATGAAAACACACTGCTGGATAGGTCTGTGATGCAAAAAGACAAACCTTGTTTCTCTCTATGGTCCACTTTACATTGGACCCTTATCTTTGTCCCTTGTGTCTCAGAATTACGATAGAGGCTTTGATTACATGACCATTTTGCGCTGGGCAATGGCCAATATTTTTCTTACAGATATGAGTTAATTGGGCCAGGAGCACAGACACATTTCCTACACTGATTTCAGTAAGTTATCAGATTGCACAGGTAAATTGACATCCAGGAATTTCCCTATCAGAAAGTCCTATCTTAATTCATTTTCACAAGGGACCCAAGATAAGGGTGGTATGGGAAGCAAGATGCAAGAATACTGTCGAGACCAGATCAGGGAAAGGGCCTGAGATTGAAGAAAACTTATCTCTGAATTTCTTGACCTCTTCTGGCTTAGATTCCGTTCTGAATATTTCATATTTGTAGCATTTGAGGCTGAACCTCCTCCTTTGTGCTTTCTTTACAATAAAATAAAACATAAATAAAATAAAATAAAATAAAATAAAATAAAAATATTAGAGGGAAAGGAAAGAGAGAAGTTCAGCAAGGAAGAGGAAGTAGAAAGGTGGTAACTTTCTCCAAATCCATCTCTAATAGAACTATGAGCTTCCTATTTAACTTGCAGTCTCTTTTTTTTTTTTTTTTCTCCTCTTCAAGAGTTATTCAGTACATCTATAAGCAGATGTATAACCAGGATAAATTAATAAATGCAAGTCCTACTGGACAGGATGCCCAAGCCGTAACTGATTTCAACGAGTGCAATACTGAACTTATCTAACATGACACTAAACAAGCCATCCTTCAAAACTACGTTTCACACCTTTGTCTAGCTACTGTTTCAAAAAAATTACATCAAACGCATAACAAGGTGAAAACCTACATTATTATAAAACCACTGAGGTGAGTTATAATAGTCTGTAGAGAAGACAGGACCATGCTGGTTGGTCCTTTCCCTGGAGTGGCTTGCAGGTGTCCTGCAGGTGTTTAGACCTCTGCCCACACTCCTTTGGTACAATTTCAGACAAGTTGTTTACAAAAGCTGACACAGTAAGTAGAAGTCAAACCCAGGCTTATTCTTAATAGTTAGACCACTACTGTTATGTCTGCAACCCCCAAACAGGAGATTCTGCTCACTCCTTATGCGGCATCTGGTCTCTTGAGACCAAGGAACACCAAGTAACAACCAGTAAGCAGAATCACAGCACACCAATGTCATTTCCCCTTGTGGATTTTTTTCTAGAAGTTTCCACAAATATACCACATTTCTACTGTTAGCAGTGTGGGTAATAGATCCATAACCTAATGTGCTCATCAGCTTTGGGAAGATGAGTGTTATAATCTGAAATGCTTTGATTCAGGACAAGGAAAACTCCTTTAATGTGAGTACAATCAACAGCTAGTTGCCAACAGTCAAGCATTAGATTTTTTAAAGTTTCACATTTTATAGGGAAGCAGAAAGCACATAGGTCTTTTGGCCTTACTGAGGTTTGTAGGAGCATCTCAATCCCATGAAACAAGTGAATGAAAAATCATTGTAGAGTTCCTGTGTATTTTTGTTAGTTACTGAGTTACTTCATGACCCAGTGCTCGCTTTATTTGTAGTTTTTTAAAAATCATGACCTGCAGGCCAAAGGTTTTAGCCTCATGCCGTAAAAATAGAAAGCTAAAAAAGTGCTGAACACAGCTTAAGATAACAAAGAAAGCAGTAAGGCTCATTTAACACAGCAAAGCATCCTTCCTCAAGAGAAGTAGAAAAGGGTTAAAATCTTTCTTGTAACACAGAATTCCAGTGTAACCAATTACTTTATATCAGTGGAGAATATGGTCCTGTTAAAGTCAACTAGATAGAACATGAAGTGGAGAAAAACACTATACTTACATACAGCAGAATGTCCAAAAGAAAGCTGTTACAGAGAAGGCGGTAAAATTCCAGCTGATGCGATGAGCAGAAAACACTGGGTAGAGGAAAGCTGATTAAGTACATGTCAATTGGAAGACCTTTCCTCAGGCATTCAATCACACAGAAAGTCCTGGGGAAAGTCCAGAACAAGAGCTCTCCGTGTGAATTGCCAGGAAGGGGGAAATGTACCCCTTCTTGGAAGGCATATTGTCAGACTGCCAAAACTACTAGAAAAAGTAATAAAAGGGAGAAAGAAAAAGAAGGAGGAAAAAAAAAAATTTAAATCCCCAAACAAATAAATTGTAGAGCATTTTGAATGAGTGGGTATATAGAAAATTTGAAGAATGATACAGGTGTGGCAGGCCTTTACAAACCATCTACAAAGAGAGAACAAAACAGGGCCACTCGGGAAAGTTCATCTCAGTGAGAAATGACATAAGCTACTATGTCTACACTGGTGTTTAATTCAAATTAAACAATCCACTTGAATGAAATATGAATTTAAGATAGCTTTTCTAAAAGACATTATGGGAGCAAGCCCTAACATAAACACACAAAAGGAGAGGAGCCAAGAGGAGAAGGACAACATTAGTGTAGTGAAAGACACTATGGAGTCAGTTGGTTGCAGGCCAAAATTTTTTATTACAAAAGACCAGTCTCAAAATAGTGGAAAAGTAGTAGTCTGTAGACATCAGTTCTGGAAGTGATGGGAATCCCGTTGCTTAATGAGTACAAACATTGTATGTATCCTTCACCTATAGAGCAAATGGGGTCTCCACGTATGCTTTTTGCTGTCTGTGAAGTAGAAGCACATGACAGCTTACAGGCAGACACAGCAACCAGACAGCACACAGCTGCCACAGATGTTGAAAGAACAGCTACTTTCCATAGAGCAGAGAGTATCTGATTTCCATATTGTGCGCTTCAGCGCTGTACATTTCAGTCAAAAGGAGATGATCTATGTCAGTGGACATCTATTTATTTTGCATCCTGCACAGTGCTAATCACCAAGGGGCACATTCACTACTAATACTTTCTGCCAATGTACTCGCATACAAATTCTTTAAGACTGTCTTCACTAAGAAGGTATAACATGGATTTTCTGGTTAAATCAGCTAACCACTGAGATTGTCTCTTGAGTCTCAAAATTTGTACTAGTTTTCTTAAAGAGCCTGTGCCTGGCAATACATGAGAAAGTGAGAATTTCACTCTGCTTATTTGTGGTTCTAGAAAAAAAAAACTTGAATATCAGACACAAATAAGTTGTGAAGAGTCTGGTATACAGAGGCAAAGAAAAGAAAACCCAAACTGCATTATACGATGTTTCTCTCAAAATTGTGAGAGGCTGACCTGGAAACCAGTAACAAGCTTGTCATCTCCAGAAAAGTAAACAAAACTGTTCTGAGGCAAAACAGAATTAAAAGCTTCTGGATTTTACTGGTGACCTATAATTTATGTTGGGGAAAAAAAGTTTCAAACTACTTCTGCTTATGTTTTAGAGAAAAGATTTTATAACTCCATTAACATGAAACTGTGTTTATCCATGCAAGTATTTGGTGGTTTTAGGTGCCCCTTTCCATCTAAACTATTGACATTATTATCTGTCCCTTAGAACAGCCCAGTTTTGGGGTCTTTACCTGTCATATTTATGAGGAAGAGGAAAACACTCTTAAGCTGTGAAACAGGCAAAGCAACAATTTCATCATTAATACTTTCCTGTCCTTTCCCTCAGACTCCTAACCAGTAACTTCACATTTAGAACATTCTAAAGAATTCAATGAAAGCTTTCAGTGTAGATATGAAAGTAATAACGGTAAGTCATTAATAATAATGATGATTAAAGGTGAATGGATCGACATTTTTCCATTATGTGTTATAGTCAAGCAATGGCTGAATATTTAGGAGATTGTTCCTATATCCCTAATTTTGACAAAAATGTTGGCATGAATGACTGTGGGAAAAAAAGATGTCCCTACATAGATAATTTATTTTTTCCTTTCTGAAAATGTACTGTTTAAAATATTTCAATCATCTATTCAGACAGTAGCTATTAACCTGTCCAGCTTGTCAAATGTGCAGTACACTGTATGTAAAGATGTCCCATTATCAATCAGCCCATTATTACCCCAAATATCTGTTCTGATATGTAGTCTACCTGAAACTGTATTTGTCATTGATGCATTATTTTTTTCCCTTGTGGTGAAGAATGGAGTGAAAATAAACAAGAAGCAAAGAAACAGCATCTGTGTTCTCAGTGTTGTAAAGAAAAGCTTCCATGCAAGAACCGATCATAGATGGTGAATTGGCATCCACCTGGGCCTGGAGACAGACCTAACAGAAATAGCAAAATAAGAAGCTGGATCATCAGTTCTTGAATTCCACTTCCAACTTGTTAATGTTTTTATTAATTATTTCAGTGTTTTTTATTTTGGTAAAAACAATAACATGTTGAGTAAGCGCTAACCTGAGAGAAAGAAAATATTGTGAGGCAGGAGAACATACACAGGGAAGAACAGATAATAAAATAGATGTCTTCATTTTCAGATTAAAGTAAAATTTAAGGCATCATAATTTTGTGTGGGATGGCAGAATTCCTGTCTTCAATTAATATGCTGTCTAGAAGAACTTGGCGCCTCCAGCATCCCCATGGATTTCTGGTCAAATTACACTGTTCATAAATGTAAGCTCCACACTAATTTTTCAATCAGCTCTAATTAGAATAGTTTTAATTTACAAGAGCCCTTTGAAGATTCAGGACTAAATTAACTTGAGATAAAGTAAGTGCCATTCCCTGAAGACACTGGAAGTGTGCCTGGTCCTAATAATAGCGAATATGATTCACCATGTTTAAACCTTTACAAATGACAGTCTAGTGATTCTGTTATTTAGCCATCACTCAGCAGACACTGGCCTTCAAATGTGCTAAAAGCCAAGCATCGCTTCATCAATAATGCCAATGGATGAGTTAAAAGTTCCACTGCTTGTTCATGCTGAAGGAAAGCCTCAAAGAATTCAGTACAAATTATAGCTAAAGATTCCCATGGCTCACTCTCTCCTAGTGCTTAGCAACAAAAATATGGTGCTCCACATAGTTGCAGGGCCACTGTGCCAACATACATAAAGTGTAAGGGGTGGGAGGGTTAAAGGAAGGATGTCAGTCATATTTTGGGGAAATAATGACAGCAGTGGCTCACCAGAAAGTGTTATGGCTGACAGTCTCCATCATTATCTTATTTCTTAGTATCATAGTCTGTAATTAGAGTGCAGCTGATGTGCTGAGAAATATCTTTTCCACTGTTTACAGAGAAGAGGGAAGCACTTATTCAAAACCTAGTCAGGTTTCCAAATGATTTAAGTCCCATGCTAATTTCCCCAGATATTTTATATTAAGAGAGATGGATAGGCTTCTAAACCAATACTGTTTGTATGTCAAGAACACATTTCTATTTCTACATTTATATTTATCAGTCTGGGAAAAAGTATATAGGTGTCACTTGGCAAGAAATATCATGCTCATCTTGTGAAATCCTGAAACTGCTGAGGTACAACAATAAATTTATTTTATGTGGTATAATGTTAAAGATTACTTACTTGTCCTAGAATTATAAACATACATTTTACGTTATAGATAGCTTAGAAGGTTACATCTTAGTCATGGTCTTTCTTCATCCATTTGCAGGCATCACTTTTGCTAGCAAACCATTTTTATTTATACGGATATAATGTCACAACTGAAGCAGCAGAAAAAGCTAGTCCAAAACACCTCAGAACCCCCTCCATTACAAGAGATGAGATTTATAGTTCCAGGGTGAGCTCACATAAACACAATTACCATATGAACTGTCTGAGACGTAGATAGTGTTGCCTAGGGCAATTATCAAGGGCCTCTTTACCTTTTTTTTATCATGTCCCATACTGTATCATGTCTCAAAAATAATGAGACCTCAGCAATCCCTGCAGAGCCATTGAGACAAGAAAATAATAGAAGCAGAAAGGATTGGTTAATCCTTTCTGTAAGTTAAAAGTTTTGCAATTTGGCACAGACTACAAGCAATGATATAATGAATTCTGTACTTACATGATACATGATCTAAAAGGAAGTCCAAAAGTTAAGAGCATACATCTTTTGGGGGTCAGGTTTGAACTCCCAGGACTTTCAAGACATGAAGAGTGAACAGCCTAACTACTGAAACATGAAACTTAGCATTATCATCATGCATATCCATCACTTTTGTTTGTTAACCTATCCGGAATGAGAGAAATTAGAAGGAGAGCCGTGATGAGCATCTGGTATGTACTAGAGTAGCCCAAGCACCTTCAAAAGAACAATATTTTAAAGAGTTCATGCCAACAAAGACGAACTAGAACGGACTCCTTTAAAATGTAATTCAATCATTAGGTGACTAATTTAACAAAACATGTGGAGTCTGTTTATGCCCTTAAGAAGCACTGATTTTATTATTCCAAGCTTTACACATAGTTCTGAGCCATGAGGACTCAATATATCAGATCAACCATTCAACAGCTGGGAGCTGGCACATGCAAATTTTTACCAGCTGAAGTTTTTCCAGTACATTTAGGTTTAGGACCCCGAGTTGATCTTCATCTCTCAAATGACAGTTAATGTTCGCTGAAGTCATTAGGTACAGAGAACACACATACCATGCAGGACCTCACTACCACTCAGTAACTCAGCAACCCATTGGTACTGTTCGTATGTGCGACAATGCTGTTTGATCATCTGCATAAGCCATTTATTCAATAGGGTCAGTTAATCAACAGGATGGAAATCACTTTATACTGTAGAGGATCATCTTACAGATGAGTTAAGCCCCAATTAAATAAATCCCACACAGTTCAACTGTCTGCATGGTCTTCTCAAAGTTCACATTTTTAAATTGGACTAAATAACTACATAGGAAAAAGGAACATGCATGGGGAAACTTTGACATGGAACAGTCTCACCCCTTCAGCCCTCAAGGTTTCAAACCTGCCATTCTAACAGGGGGATGTCAAGTTGCACACCTCTGCTCAGTCTATGTCTTTCCCCTTCAGGTTAGCCTTTGAGCAGGAACATGAGAGATTATGTCTTCCCACAGGAGCCACTTCTAGAGATTTTTTGATCTCCTCCTAAACAAAGATACCATGAAAGGTCCAAACAACCATACCAGCAATTCACGTCAAAACTCTTCTCATAGTCTTTTGAAATAAATCTCCTGAGATCACCATCCATGGATTATGCATACTGCTGTTATTAATGAACTATTATAAGTTGCTTATTTGTGGTGACACAATTTTGTGCATAGTCTTTTATGAATAAGAGTTTTTCCTCTTTAGCCTGCTGACTAGGGACCCACAGAAAGTTGGTATGGGAAATTTAAATTAACTGCAAAACTTTGCAACATTTTCTGACGGATCAGACAAATGAAAATATTTAATTTTGGGGTTGAAAAAAAAGAAACCAGAACTAAATCATATGGCCAAGTTCTGCTCAAGCCCAAATTCTCATTGAATCCAAGCATCTTTAAATAAAAATGCCTGATTGGATTCATCTTTAGCACTAAGGAAGTCATTGCAGCTCTGCTTACTCAGTGAAACAGCAACACTGTGATACCACACTCTTGGAAGACTCACCACCTGTGCAATTAATAGGAAGGGATATAACACAGATGAGAACATCTGCTGGTTTTGAATTCTTCAAGTTGGTGAAAAAGAACTGGAGCTGCTAATATTTAAAATTATAAATAGTGTGAATATGAACATACTTTACCCACTTTTAAGGCAAGTAATGTCAGATTGAAGTTTTAAAATTCTATATTCTCCAAATAAAACATTTTATTAGTTACATCAATATTATTAGGCGAACCCAGCTGCTTGCCATAAGCGAATGTTCATAAATGGTCACTTGGATAAAAGCATACAGAAATCAGTGTCCATCTGCCCATGAGGAGTGAATGAAATCACTTATATTATAAGGAAAAGCACCCCCTGGGCAAGGAATAGTTTACAAACACACTGATGAAGAGAACCAGAGCTAAGGGAAAGGATAGAGATGCCAAGGATGCCTGAATGAGGCAGGTTGCTGCTACTTAGGGCATATAGAAACTATACAGGAGCAGGTATCAGCTGCAGAGAGCCTAAAGAAAGGAGGGATACCTGCAAAGTAAGAGGAGGGAGACAGGTGGTGGAGTAGAGAGAGAGAGCTGCAGGTGCTTAAGTGCTATGGCTCTTCTGGGGATGCTACTGGGTGGTGGAAACATTTGGTTGTTAATCCTAAAATAATACTTCTCTTATTCACTGGAGTGGGGCAAATATGACATGATTTTCAATGTAACATTTTTATTTTAACAATGCCTTAAGGCAGAACTTGAGCCTGACTACATAGAGGCACTGAACAAAACACATAAAAAATGGCCCGTCTCAGGAAACATAAAACCTGTTAAAGCTTCCTGTTCTCCTTGGATAATATTCTGAGGAACGACAAATAGCAATGTGATCAAAATGTTGTTTATTTAGAAGTCTGTATGTCCTTTCTGAATCCAGCCAAACTTTTTACAAAATTCCAGTCCACCACAATTATAACCCCTTTTTCAAAGAATCCTCACAGAACCACAACCCTTTCAGCAGATACACTACTCATCCAAATACATGCAAACAGAGATGCGTACTGGAACATAATAAATCCCACAGTAAAGCTGCGTGTATTAACACTGAGACAAGAATTTATTCAAATGCTGGGAGATCGTAACCCTACCTCTACAATTTTCTTAACTAAATTAGATATGAAAGTCTCTAGCTTCTTTCTAACAGTTATGTGGTAGCAATGAAAGGAAAATCCCAGCCCCTACTTAAGCTAAAATTCATCTTCAAAAGCCTGCTAAAATTAAGCTTTTGTTCCAAGGCTTCCTCTTTGGCTGCTCCTTGTATTCAGCCCTGAAAGTTTCTAGAGCCCTGGTTGTCTTTCCTGGGTTTAATCCAATCCTGATGGAGGCTGAGAGAGGCCTTTGTCCCCTTCCTCCCCTCCCCTCCTTTCTCCAGGGACTCTTCTAACCCACACTCAAGCTAAACTACGCCAAATGCAAGGCATTGACAAAATTTGTTTTACACCTGACTGTAAATTACCTACTCTGCATAATGCATCATGATGGGCACCTTACAAATATGTTAAGGGACCAGAGCCAGAGCGATTCCTACTTTAAAAATGTTAACTATATTTGTCTCTGCTGGATTAACTGTACAGAGGAGGGTGTAGCTGTCTCTCTCTCACACATACCAGTTTGTTTTCTCTCTTCTCCAAGTGGTTAGGCATAAATCTTCATCAGTGGTGTGTGATTCTAAAATGTTGGATAGAAATAAGAACTGATGTGCATAGCATCCTTCATGCTGGTAACTGAGCTATATCAACATGACACACGTTCCCCCTTGTCGTCTTCTCACATTCTCGCACAAGGCCAGCAGAATTTTTTTACAAAGTATTTATATAAAATAAAGTTCCGTGGATATCATCAAAGAGAATTATCTGATTCTAATTGAGCTCCAGTGGTTATACACAGCCATGCAATTTAGAATTTTGCACTGAAATATCTGACAGATAAAAATATTGGTAAAAAGTCAAGGTTTTGTTCCTGTTCATAGAAAATTATTTTCCTGGAGATTTATCATGAAAAATAATAATTCTGCGTTCAATATCTGATGTGACTGTTCTACATGTCATCTCATTATCTTCCTAACAGAGAGAATAGGAATGTAAATATAAAAGAACTATGGTTTTTGACTTAGAAACCATGCATTTTGCTGCTTGTACTTCTGAGCTGTCTTGAAGTTAACCCAGTCTGTTGTGTACATTAGAATAGAAATCCATCTGGGCAAGACCTTGTTATATAGTTGATTGAGATCCAGTTCCCAGAAACTCAGTTCTTCTAGTCAGTAGGCTGCTCCTGAAAGGATGGTAGCCTGTCTTTCAAGGATAAACATTTAGAAGTGTGATTACTTAGTCTATGGGAACAGGCTCTGTAGAGAGCTTATACTTCATATAGCTGTTTTCCCTGGCAGGATCCTCCCTGATATTTGGTAAGCAAGACGCACATTTCTAGCTACCTTGCTTACTTGAAAGCAATCCCTAATATCCTGCCTTTCTTAGGTGGATAGTGGATGAAAGTATATTTGCTTATATTCTTGCTTGTGCACAGAAAAACCTCATGTGTCTCTATTGATTCATTTCTTGACTAGATCAGTTTACATTGTTTGTGCTTTCTGAATTCTCGGGATAGAACTTGGCATGTGTGCCAGTGGCATTCGTAAGACCAGCTTCTGTGGTGTCATCCTGCTGCAAATCATGGAAATAATGGAAAGCATTTCTGAATTACATCCTTAGCCAGTACTGGAAACCTGGCCTACTGTTTTCCATAAACAATAGCAACTATAATTATTCCTCCTGTGAAGAAGTAATTCCATTCTTGATTTGTCTTACTTTTCCCCAGGATATTCTTATTAAATTTGTATAAGCATCCCTCTGTAACGGGCTGATTACAAGGGAAGAACTGCATTTCATCCTGAGCTCACGTGCAAATATTTCCTCAGTTAACACATCTCTCCATTCCCAGTAGGATTAGATCATTGTACCTCTAATATTTCACAAGAATTTGCTGCTGGTATGATAAATTGAAAAGATGGCATCTTCCTGCCGCAAAGTCCTTTGCCCCACAAAAAAGCCATACTGTAATAAATAATAAATATACACTACAGCTTCCTTAGACAGATTCCAAGAATTTTATATGCTGTAATTTAATCCTTAGAAAACCAGAGGATATTAAATGAACTAAACTGTCTTAGCCAGAAATCTCTGATTTGGGCTGCTCTTTGATGTTTATATCTGAAAGTCTTTGATGTCTTAAAATTGTTTCAGAAATTAGAAAAAAATCTTGACTTTGTAAATCATTTTGTGATTATATAAATGACAATATGATGATGAATGGCACAGAGTTTACAAAAAATGAATCATTTTTCTGAATATTAAGTTAATCAAAAAACCAAGACTGTCCAGAATGAGCTCCTAGTACGTTAAAGATCCTTTGGCATTCCAGATGCACAATGAAAAAAAAATAGTGTAGACTTATTATGAGCACCTTTCCACATCTGCAATCCTGTTATACAATAAACTCTTGTTCTTTTGTAGCAAGATTGCACTGGGTTTTTTTCTTTCTTTCTTTCTTTTTTTATTATTAATTTGAAACATGTGGGGAGAGGGTAATCCAGTAAGCCATAGGCATTTCATATCAGAGGTTTCATGCAATCATATGTAACGTCAACCATCTGGGTGGAAGGATAGATAGAACTTAGTTTATATCAATAGACTGTGAATGATAGGAAGGAGCAGAAACAGTAGAGTTCAAATGAATATTATATATATATATATATTCACAACTATGAACATAATACTAGTATTCACTTGAACATAGGCCTGCTGATGGTATAAAGTGGTTTTCCTATTAAATAAAATACCAAGTGCCATACAATAAGAATGTTTGTTGTATTTACAACACTTTGACTGTATAGCATTGTTTGTAAGTGGATGCAAATGACACATATGAAACATCAAAGAGAACAAATTTTATGCATATACATGTGCAAAAAAAGACATTTTTGTCAGCAACATATCTTTCTGATTGGTAAATAAATGCCGTTTTGAAATTCCACAAAACTAGTGATTAGGTAGACAATTAAAAAATAATAATTTAGAAACCAGATGTCTGCTTTTATTTTGAGCAAAAAGAAAGCATTATCTCTGAAAACACATTCATTTATTGTTCATTTTCAAAGTGAACTTTAAAATTAAATTATAATGTTTGGAAGAAAAAAATTAAATAGACATCTGAAAGAAATAGAATCTATTTATAATTTTACCTTTTTGATGTCAAAAGATATCCTAGTGGAAAGCCTTAGGGATATAAATTCTTCTCAGACTTACAGTAAAGGCATGCAGTATTTTAAGATGCATAATCCTGTATCAAAGTTTTGTGAAAACCTGATAAAAATTCAAGAGTTCATGCATCTAAAAGATTAAAACCAGCAACCAATGCAAACATTTAAAATTATTTACAGTCCTGTGAAATCCAAACTGCATGCATGTGGAGCACTCTGTATGTTGTAAAAACTGCAGTTCAGTCTGGAATTCTGCACAATAGAAGCAGAGAGGAAGATATATGACACGCAATATCTTCACATGTATAGTACAAATCAGTGAGTTTCCACTCTGTTTAGGTAATGCATCATGTAATCATTAACACAATTTTATGCTAATGTTTTCTTTTAATGTAGCGTTCCAGATGTTTGTTCTCTGTTCTTTACAAGTGACTGAATAGGAACAAATTCCAAGGTGAGAATCTGAAATGATGTTCTGCTTGGTTGAACAGTTTTGTAAGTCAGTCATTAAAGGAGATATTACCTTCCAGGTTAGTTTTTTAGATAGTTAGTAGTTTTACATTCATTACTTCATTTTAAAGAAGAATGAAAACCACAAGCCAGCAAATCAGTTAAGCACTTGATAACTTCAAGTTCTCATCACACTTGAAGTGAATGGTACTACCTCTGTATGGATATCTATGAACACAAATAAGTGGTTTACCTGTTTGGGATCTAATCATTGACTAAAAAACTCAGACCTATTGTATCAAAATATTCTGTTGTGTTTCATGTATATTTTCTCAGATGCCATGATCACAAATGCAGCCAAGAGCTTTTATCGGTCATCTATCCTAAATAAATTCTCTATGGAAACTTTTTCAGGACCTGAGGACAAGGGGACATGTCATCTCCTCCTATTGGGAGGAAGTACGCTCTTTCAAAGGAAAAAGGTGTCGGGGTTCAGACTCTGGATTCCAGGAATCGCAGGATTATAGGAATGCTGTTTGTATGGGACATCTGGAGGTCTCTCCCACACAAAGTTTACTTTTGCTAACACTAGATCAAGTCGGACATATCTTAGTGCTGTCCTGTCTAGAAAAACTTTCAAGGATGAAGATTCCCCATCCTCTCTGGGCAGCCTGTTCCAGTGTTGTACTACCTGTCTGCCACAATTAAGATGGGTTTTTTTCATCTTTGCTTTTCCCCTTCTAGTAGCTGCGGATTGCTAGGTTGCTAATAGAACATTCCTTAGCCTCCTCTTTGTCAGGCTAAACAAGCCCAGCTTATTCAATCTCTCTTCACGATCATCTTAAAAGTGCACCACTGCAAACTCTTGTTTCTCAGCATCCCTCAGGTCTAGGAAACCCCAAACTAGGCTTTGATTTCCTTATACAGCTTAATCAGTGTCAAGCAGAGGACAACAATAACTTCATTCCGTCTGCTCCCATGCTCTCCGTAACAGAGTCCAGTACATGGTTTTCCTTATTTGCAGTTTGCACTACTGGTTTATATTCTCCCTGTAGTCCATCACAATCCTGTCCTTTGCAGGAGACTTTGCTCGTTTCCCAGCCTGTACTGGTACATGAGGTTATTCTACCCCAAGCTCAGGATCCTCATGATATTTATGCCAGTCCAGTTCTCAAGGACCCTTTCAATTAAAGTTTTCCTGATCTTCCTGTCAATCATTCCTCCTAATTAGTACTACCCACAGATTTACTAGAAAACATAACCTGTGTCACCATCTAAGTTGTTGATGGAAATGCTGAACAACAGGACTCCCAGTATCAAATCATAGGGTACTTTGCTCACGACCAACTGGAACCCAAATAATTGATTTTACTACCCTTTTACTGTGGTGGTAAAGTCAATTTTCAATGCATCTAAGACACTGTGTTTCCAGTCCTGACTTCCTCAGCTTCCACAGGGAATCCTTTTGGGGACAATGCCAAAAGCCATCCTGAAGACCAGGTATCCATTGCTTTCCTCCTGCCCAGTCAAATATCATCTCATGATAGCAGGCAATCAAGCTGGTCAAGCATTATTTGTCATTGTGAAGTCTGACCTAGTTATTCCTGATTGCTTTCATGTGTTTGGAAATGGATTCCAAGGGGACGTGCTCTACAGTCTTCACAGGGATTAATATGGCCTTTAATCCCCCAAAGTCCTCCTATCAGTTTTCTTAAAGATGGTCACAGTGTTAGACATTTTTGGTTGTGAGGCATCTTCCCTGATAATCAGAGTTTTTTCCAGACACAACAACCTTGCAGTGACTGCAGCCAGCTCTTTCAGTGGCCTTGAATGAATCCCATCCAGCATCATTATTTTTAAACTTCTCTCCGTAATACTTACCCTATTTCTACTGCATTATCGGGTTTTCCTCTGTTTACCAAACTGCATTGTTCCACATAGAGGTGTGAGATCAGGCTTTGCCTGTGAAAACTGAGACAAAAAAAGATGAAGCCTACTTCAACCTTTTCTGTGTCATGTCTCACTAGGTTGTCTACCTCATCAAACTCACATTTTTCCTGAACTTTATTTTGCAACTAAGATATCTGCAAAGTCTTCTCTTACCACTTTTTATGTCCCTGACTACTTTTAGCTCTGACTAGATACTGGTCTTCACATTCTTGTCCCTAAATACCAAAGAAAAGTACTGTAAACTTGCTTTTTCAGCTGTTTTCTTTCTACTTCTTGCATGTTCCCTTTGCATTTTAATTCATCAGAAAGGTTCCTGTTCAGCCAAAAGGAGAGCTAGTGAGAGGTCTTAGACTGCTCAAGTGGATGCATAAGGCTGCACTGTTCTTGATGTTCCAATCATCACTTTCTGACTTGTGAAGCAGAAACGAGGAAGGATTTCCATAGGCTGATGGACAAAAAGGGTTCCTGTGCCTTCATGGTGCTTTTCTGTAAGATGAAAAGTAAAATGGGAAACAGTAGCAGATAAATTTGGAAAGTCCAAGTTCTGGAAAGGATCCACTGGATCTTTTCGTATTCTTTCTGAATCAGTGTTAGAGAACTCTCTGCTGGAGAAAAAAAATGTTTATTTTTAAACCTTTGACTTTTTACCCTCTTAACTTCCTTTATTTTTTCTAGATTTTGCTGTCAAGCTGAAGATGGGCCATAGAGCAATAAGTCCTATCACTGACTGAAAACAGCACCTGTGGTTTTAGCTGCAGAATAGTATTGCAAGTTTTTTCTTCTTTTTCATCTCTCTTGGCAGAACTGTTTTGTAAAAGGCCTTATATGCACCACATATGGCCAGTGGGAAATTTTCCTGAGTCCGTTGTCACTGAAAAGAACACTGGGCTTAATACATCTCTTAGTAACTTCATGCAACTACCTAGGTCTACAGCTGCCTTTATTCAATGATTAATTTTAGTTTAATTACTGATAAGATGGTGGATTTGAATCTTAAAGGACTATTAACTAAAACTCCCTGTTCTCCCAACTCTTTAAAACATCGTTGTTATGTTTGTCTTTGAATCATAAATCAAATAATATTAGTTCTTTCAAAAATACACATTTTAATTAAAACAGATGTGGTTTAAAATATTCTGAAGAAATTAACTCCAGAACTAAACAGTAAGTGAAAAAAAATTACAAATTATGTGATTGCTCCAGAATGCATTAAGAAACTCCCTTTCAACACAGGCTTAAAGGAATGAGTCAAGAAATCCTGGAAAAAATCTCTCACAGCAATAAAGACTAAACTAAAACCACCATGGCTAATCTTTAACATCCTAGGACACTGCTCTGAATGACTACTGTGTGCAGTTGTATGTCAAGTTTTTAATTCACAATGATTATTTTCTACGTGAGCTAAGTAAAATGAGATTTATATGTGTCCTTTTTTATTTCTGAAATGTAGGAAGGAAAATAGATTCGCCCAATTATTCAATCCTTATGGAGCTAAAGTTAAAAGGGATTGTTCCATTCCTAACTTATTTTCTCTGGATCTGGTCTCACAAATGAGATAATCCCAGAGAGGTTTAGCTTTGAAAGCAAGAGTGATTTGACTTACCCTGAGTTTGTGAGCCAGGATTACCTAGCAATTAAAGAATTAAACTAGTAGACCAGAGACAGTGGCGTTTTTCTTAGCTTTGCAACTAATGTATTTTGGTAATCCAATGCAAATAATTGAACCTACTACTTTTCAGTTTACCCTTTCACAAAGTGATATACTTACAGGTTTTCCAAGTGTATCATGTACATGCCTATACTTGCAGTTTAGACCATTCTACATGATGTTTGAAGAGAAGCCAATATGAAAAAACAAACAGAATATTGTTACTCTCTACAACTCACTCACTCTAGTGTTAGCAAAACATGCCATAGCCAGCACCCTGCATTTATGTATATAGCAGTAAATTGTTGCAGGTCCCTTTTTAAGCGCTTACATAATTGCACTTGCAGTCTGGGGCTATTTTAAATGCAAGGATGAAGTTCAGGTGATTCACCATGTCCTTTGTGCAAAGGAATTGACACTTGTTCCTCATTGCTAGCCTGGGGACAATCCCTAAAGGAGGATGAGACTGTGTTATTCAGGAATTCTCTGAATTTGGGCAAATCTGTAGCAAAGATGACCTAGGGGAGAGAACATGAAGAAACTATGCTGAGATCAGTGAGTTTACAGAATAGGTGGAGTATGAATTCTCATTTCTCACTCTCCAGCCTTGAACATTCATTTGCTTGGATTCATTTTTTATTTACTATTTGCTTTTAAAATTTACTACTTATGTATGGTTTTATTTACTATTGTTCCTTCAAACCACTGTGTCCATGAGTAGCAATACAATAGTTGCTACAATTTTTAGGTTCAGCCTTTCCTATGTCATACTTTCCTTTCACTGGACAGAATTTGGAATTCAAAAAATTAAAATAATTTGCAGTTCCAAGACCTCTGGGCTTCATCTGTGTATGATAACCTTCCCAGAACTAGCTCTAGCTTCCTTCCAAATCTCCAGCCCTACTGGTGCAGTAGGAAAGGGTTCACCTTCACTCCACATCTCTGCTGTCAAGGCAGTGTGTACTCATAACTCCTGCTTCCCCTTCTCCAGCCAGGCTATGGCTCTGTTTAACTCTTCCTCCCTTTAAAATATACTTTTTTTGTCAAGATGTGCATGAAAGAGGATCTTTGCCTCATTTTCTGGTAATGCTGAGAGAGCCCAGTGATGTCTGGGCTTCCTCTCTTAGTAGTCACAGCAGAAATATAAAGACTCAGTTCTTGCCTGGAAGATTTTCTAGTATGTGTTGGGAAGCAACACATTTGTGATAAATCAGAAGGCATAACAGAAGAAAGTCTCCCCTTCCTCTTGATGTTGGGGAAAGAATGGGAGAAACATTTCACCTCCATGAAAGTAATGTCTGGTCTTTGATAGTCAGGGCCAGACCCGCATTTTCCCAGGTATTAACATACTCAACTGCTCCTTATCTAGTTCTAAAAACCTTCTACTCATTTATAGTAATTCCTACATTATAACTACTGGTAAGCTCCATCATATTGATTACCATCATATATAGATTTATTCTGATGATATATAAGAAAAATCTTCAAGTAACTATAGCCCCCAGCTTGACATTTCCTTGCATTTTACAAATTGTGAGAAGTGGAGGAGAAAAAAGCAGTAATTAATGGCTCTAGTACATAATTACATAAAAATAAAATTAATTAATTGTAATAAAGATTTAGGAAAAAATCTAGACTGCTAGGTAAACAATACATATTTTTATTGCATTTCATTTGCCACAAACAGTATTTATATATAAAAATCAAGATGAAAGAGGCTATGTTTAAATAACATTACATTTTTTCATGCACACTGATAAAAAGTCAGGAAATTCATCAAGTTGATGTTCCAATCTTAATACATGACTTGTTCTCTCTCCCTCCCATCCTTAAGGTTATGATTAAGGAAAAAAGTGTCATTCATAGAACTTTGCAAGCATAATGAATCACATCACACCCTAACCACAGATGTTAATTTCATTTGTCTATGATTTACCCAAGGCTACCCTTTCAAATTTATCTTCATCTTTTAGTCCCATATGGGGAAATATCAACAGTTGCTTCTTTAAACTCTTCAAATGGTGCATAATAACAGCTGTAAATAGAAATGAATTGCACTTTACTGGCAGAACGTACCTAGTTTTACTAGGTTTTGCCCAAAATATTGAGTTTTGCTAACTAGTTCCTGTGTCAGGGAACAATGATGTTACTGAGCATCACATTTTTGTCATGGAGACCCAAGTTGTGAAACCTGGTCTTTATAAGTAGGTGCTTGTACTCAAACTGGAGTCCTATTAAAGACAGGCCATGACACAGGAATGCATTCATACAGTCAGATGCACATAGGATCAGTGTCTGAAATTACTTCTGGGGCCAGACTGTGATCCTTTAGCTTCAGGTTTATTCTGGTTTTAAGAACAGAACTAGTCTCTATGCTGGACTGGTACACTGGACTTCACCTGTTTTGTGAGCAGAGGGTACTCACATATATCATCAGCATAAAGTTAATGCTTATACTTCCTATACAGGTGAAGTATTTGTGAGGGGAAAAAAAGATTGCAAAGAGTTCTTATAGACTCATATTCTAGTTACTGCACCCAAATATATCCAGTTGTGTTTGTCCACATACTCTGGATATATATCTTACTGGATATTTTTTCAGTGTTTATTCATAAACTGCTAATTCTAGAGCCAAGGTTCATCCCACAGGACTGAAGTTATCTGAGTTAGAAGCCAGTATCCCCAAGCTCCTTAGACAGTCTGCCAAGGGAGACAGACTTCAAGCAGACTGCAGTCTACTACAGGTGCTTACATCTCTGCAGAACTCAGAGTGTCTCCACGATAAATTGATACTTGGATAAGAGCCAGCAGATAGATAAGTACATTTCTAGTATCATTTTGATTTTTCCTAACTGATCAAGACAATCAGTTCTTTCCGCCCTTGAGACCTGCAGAAGTTGAAGTGAGGTAACCTTGTCCTCATCTCCATACACTTCACCCATCTCCAACACACCACAGGCTTCCCCAGCTGTTTCAGCCATTAAGGCACTGCTTTCTCTGGTACACATTAGTTTTGACTTTGACTTCAGCAGTCTCCTCCTTTCTGGTTTCATTGCAAGCCACTCAAAACAGTACTGACCAATTCATCTGATACTTCTTGCTTGGCTTCCTTCAGCTTCACAACTGACTCAGACACAAACTCTTTAAACATAAACTCTATCACAGTCCGGTGCTCCCTACCTATATATAATCTCATTATGCATTGAGACATCAGAGGTCTCCTCTACCTTTCCAGTGCTACCACATTTGATCACATTTTGCTCTGCTTTCATCTGAATATCACTACATTCTTCTAGTATCAAAATAACCAGTGTTCAGCCAGCTTTGCTTAAATACTTCCTTTTAGTATTAAATCATTGGTGGTACCCATAGTGCCTTCCTCTCTACCACTGACTGAGCAAGTATCAACATAAGATACTGTCGAAACTATCCATTCCGTTGCAAGTTGGCCCCATCTCCACACATGTATACTGCACCAGTCTGGTCTGGTCTGTCAGGAGTGCAAACTGTGATCTCAAGAGGACAGGAACTGCCCTGTGTTTTGAGGTAATTAAGTCCTGATCCACGGACATTACTCTAATTTTAAGGTTTAACAAGAAGATCAGACAGCTGCAGTGTCAGCAAGTTGAGAGAGACAGCATTAGTCTGCTACACACTACATCTGTTTCTGTTATTCAGACCAGAGTTTGAGAATGATAGCAACTCTCTATTAATAGATCAATTAATGGAGAGATGATTTCTCCCATTTTACAAAAAAAAAAAAAAAAAAGTGTGTAGAAATTTTTTTCAGTTGCATATCTAACTTTCTGTGGTTTCTAGAGTAGACAGCAACTTTCAGCCCCTTCCTTCATATCTGATGGACAGTGCCCCCTTATTTCAGCATCCCAGGATCACCACTGACTGCCAGTGAATTTTCCAGTAAAGTGTAAGTCACTGTTAAAATCTGTAACATCTCCATCAGTAATGCTAAGTCATTAGAGTAGCTGTTTTTTGCTGTGTGAGAATGTGGAAAATTATCAGCACAGGGTTATAAAAGAGTAAACCTATTTCCTTAGAAGTAAGCTGAATTAAAATGCATGTTGCCCTCATTCCTGCTAGTACAAAGGATATTGGATTTGTTATATAGGGAGACTAGTTAAGAGATACTGATTTTCAAGATTGTTAACAACTGGGACATAATCAGGGGTAGGCAGAAGAGGATATATATGTTTTTCTGGCAGAGCTAATAGATCAGAAAAGATGTTATGGTTTGAGTTTTAAACCCAAACCCTACATGAGCATCAAGAATTATATCATAAATATTTCTGAAGAAAAATAATTCTGGAAATAACTGCAGAGAGGCTTGAAGACGCAGTTGTTAGTGCTCAGCACCTGTAAACATCTTGTAAGCAAATTCTTTTATGACAAACAAGTGAAATGAAAAGGTAGGATAAGAGGTGGGTGAAGGAAGGTAAACAATCATAAAGCAAACTTTATTCTTAGTCAAAACAAATCTAGAATGCACATTTGAGCACCTAACCTGGTCTGAGATTTCAGAGTATAAACCAGGCTCTCATGAGAGTTGGTCCTGCTTCCCCTGCATTGTTGCATTGTCTGTGCACTGCAAACCTGTCCCCTGCAGCGCTGGATATTCATCATGCATTTCCTCAGCTCCTCAGTTTCCCCAATGTGATAAAAATAATCAAATATAAAAAATGTTCAAAAACATACCTCCAATCACGGTTCATTGAGCTTATTGTACATAATTTAAAATAGTTAATATAAAAGAAAAACCAATATTTTAACAAAAATAAGGGGGGGGGGGGGGGGGGGGGGGACACACGACATAGACACCAGAAAACAAAGCAGCATAAAAAGAATCAGTTTGACAGGACGATTCACCTTGACTACAAGTCTTCATTTTCTGCTAGGACCTCCCAGTCCTGGCTTAGTCCTGGCTTTAGTGTTTCCTTTAAGGATTCAGTGACAAGCACCCCCTGCATTAATCTTTTATGTTTTACATTAGATCGCTTTGCAGTGCAGCACTGACTCAACAACCTTCTCCCTTTATGTTCTTGCAATATAAACCGCTTCTGGTTCCAGTCATCTTTGTAGTTCGTGTCCTGCAAAAATCTGAAGCTAGACATATGAGCAGGAGTTTCTTTCTGAAGACACCTTGGTGAAGGACTGCTCTATCATCTTCTGAACACTGGTTTCCCACACGATGGTAAATTTTTGTGAAGATTGACACAGAGATGATGAAATCACGTTTCTCCATTCATTTCTTTCATTATCTGAAGTATATGTATTTCCCCGATGATTTTGCACCCTGTGGTGACACATCTTTGCTGGCATCTGTCCTTAATTTATACCTCCGTGTCTTTAAACGAAATACTTGCAACCACTCCTAAAAAGAGCTCAAATAAGTTACATTCCTTTGCAGATCGATCATAAATGTCTATCTGATCTTTCTTCCACCAAGGTTTTCATATAGCACTCAACATGTAGAGCTCTTCAACTCACTGTTACTTTTGGGTGCTCTCTAGTCAACGCTTCTCTTAACAGACGTTTTAGAGCTCTTCTTTGCCTCATTAGTTCATTCACTAGGTGTTTTAATGAACGGTATTTGTCATAAATAAGCACGTCTCTGAGAGACTGTCTCCCTGCTCGCCAAGAAACCTCTAGGAAGAATAAAAGCAGTCTCCCCGCTACTCGCTCTTTATTTAGCCTGAGGCATGCCATGGAGTCATTACAGCAGACACGACGCCGCCGATCCGGTGGTGCGGCCGGGCGGGGAGAGGTGGGGAGGTG
>JAVJGI010000050.1:83571982-83582598 GCA_035590275.1 Ibycter americanus | reverse complement strand
GTCCAGCGTTAAGTGCCAGCACCGCAGTCTTCCTACAGTGAAGTAGTGCCACACTGAAGGCAGAGCAAGGCAAGGTTCAGATGGCAGCCGTAAATGGGTTTTCTCACTGCCAAGGTCCAGGCTCACCTCTCGCAGGACAGCTTTTGTCTCCACTGCATAAAATTTTCGTGATATTAGTGAAATCAAGATTTACCCTGGACACAGGCTAGTATGGCTAAGGTCTAAATTTGCACCCTCACGTCCCTTTGATTTCTTCTCTCATGGTCAGCTCCTGTGGTGATTCCTTTTCTTTTTCTCATTCCTTTCACTTTAATATTATCATGAGTGATCCAATATCCTGTATTAATACTCTAATATTCTTCCTCTTTTCACTTGTTTTCTTGGTTTCTCTTTTCCACTTGTTTTTGTTGACCTCCCTGACTCCACACACTGCATCTGCTTTCCGGTTGTCAGGATGCTTTTCTTCCAAGAGGCAGTTGGACAGTTAACACAGCTGGATCCTCTCTAGAAACTGGGGTGTTTCACCTCTTCAGATGGTTTTGTGTTTGGTTTGGTTTTGTTGTTTTTTGGTTTGGCTTTTTTTTTTCTCCTAAAAATAAAGTGAAAAAAAGAACTAAGAATGAACAATATTCCAAAATCAACAACTGTCCACATGACCCAGATGTATTTTACTGTTACCACTGTCTCAAGCAAAATGATGAAGACAAATTCTTTAAGGACAATGAAATACGCAATTCAATACTCACTTCTTAACACTATTGCTCTGTGATCTCTATACAACTGTGCTTTCCACAGCATGATTATATATCTTTTCCTATTTTTTCTTGCTCATGTCACTGGATAAAATTAGAATTCTATAGCACACAGAGTCTTAAGTTAAGAGATTCATAACATAAACATGTCTGTAACAGATAATTCAAAAATTATTGGTTTTCTCTTCTTGGTTTAATAACAAAACATTGGAATTTGTTCAAGATCCAAGGTTTTTCCATACTTATGTTAAAGCAGAAAAAAAAGTCACTTTTTCTTTTTAAATACAAATCAAAATCTGCGTTATGAATCCTGATTTGTAATGGATCCCTGGAAATTTTGCAGCAGCAATACAGAACAGTAGTAACATTCTTATATGAGCCACTGATTCTAAAAATAACATTAGAAATTAAAAAAATGCAGTTGCAGTATAAGCCAATGAATGCAATATAAAAACAGCACAGATAAAATATTGAGATGCATTTCGTGTTGCGTCAAATATTTTGGAGGAGCCTCTCAGTGACACATTGATTTATAGGGGCTAAGAACTTGATGAAGGGGGCTTTAATTTTTTATGTTTCATGCTTTTCCAGAACTGGCAAAGATAAACCAGAACAGTAGTCTAGATGTTTGGTTTTTTCTTAGACACCTGTGTGAAAACTAAAGCACGTCCTTATGCCCATGAAGAGCTCAGTGGAACAGCAAGATACCATACTGACCTATCTCTTGGCCCATGCGGGTGTGTCAAAGTCCTGGAAGCTCAGTCTGCTGAGAATATAAACAAGTTATGGAAACATCGCAGACAAGCTTCTTGCTGGAGCGCAATCCCGTCTCTCTGAAATAACAAGGCTGTGGGCTCTCTTCTCCCCTCATCCTCATCTCAGTCCAAGACAGCTGCATCCTGGTCTGCGGAGTCAGGTGCAGTACAAGAGCATGTCAGGTTTGGGAAGCCAGTGAAACCCTGGGCCTAATGAAGTGAGTGCAAAAGCACTGCTAACTTTGGTGCGGCGAGGGTTTCACCCACTGCAGTGAAAGGCCTTTCCCTTGCTCAGAAACCCTGCTGCCACCAAGGCTGAGGCCAACCCGTCCTTGGTCTCCCCAAAGCACCATGCCATTATCACCGCATTAAGAACAAAAACTGACAGTGTCAATTACTTCTGGGAAAAGATAATAAGCGGTTTTTAAAGCCTTAGAGCTGTTTGATCATAGCCCATTTTCAGATCCTGGTCTGTGGCGGGTTTGTTTATATTCTCTTTGCCCACTGAAGGCTGCCTTTTGGTAGAAAGCTGAGTTCCCTTGAAGCTATCATGTTACAATTAGTATTCAGACATGTAAACCAAAAAATAAGCCTAAATGAAATCATATTTGAGAGACATGTCCAAGCTTTCTAAGAGAAGTATAAATAATCAAATGATTTTGCAATCTATAGTCAGGCTGATCTTGTTTTACAGCTGCTCAACCTGAAAGCAAGTTTAAGCAAATTAGTGCTGGAAACAGAACAAAATATTATGATAGCACTGCAAACTCCTGCATCCACATTCTGACCAGCTACTATGGCCCCATGATTGGTGTTTATTATCGCATTTGTCAGCGTTTCCATTATAAACACTCTAGTGTGGAGGGTTTATAACTCAGCTATAAAAATTCCCTCCAGGATGAAACTTGATAAGTGAAGTCTTAGTCTAGAAACACTCTTTTTTTCTTTTAGAAACTTTAAAATAAATTGGTTTTTGAAGTCATGGGGGTACTAAGCACAAGTGACGGAAAAGAGTCTTTGATTTATTTTTGTTCTCCTTCAGATCAGTGGTGCTTCTCAAAGAGATTTTCTGTGTAGCCCTTTTGGTCCTTTCAATGAACTTGGACCTTTTGGGTTTGATTTTTTTTTTTTAAATTAAAAATAGCCAAAGTACTGAGGCTTAAAATGTGACTACTGTGCATGCTGAGTCCCCATTTGCATAAGAATTTGCTGGGTTTACTATGTTTGAATACTACCAATCTGCAACAATGACAGCCAAGCTTTTCCTTCTACTTATACAACAGAACAGTTAGAAGGATGGGTAGGTATGCTGGTTGTTGTCTTTTCTAAAAAGTTGCTAAATATAATCAGTTCAGATTATTTTCTGTTAAACTTTACTCCAAAAAGCATGTTTATTTCATATATTGAAATGAACATTCATCACAGCAGTATACCCAGAACAAAAGAATTGACCTAAAAAAAATATTCAACTGCAATTGCCTTAAAAAATTTAGCTTTTTAAGAACTGCAGCTAAGATATTATTTTAAATTTTGCCTGTATTGCAACCAGATTTTATTTTTTCCCTTCTCTGTCCTAGTTTCAGGTGTAATCTCAGGTCTGGCTGGCAATAAATTTTCAGGCCTTGAAATTTCTTACAGCCACCACTCCGCTGATCACCAGCCACAGTCCAGTTCAGTGGTCCTTACACACCTGAAATTCCTGTTCCTTCAGAGAAGTCATAGTAGGGGAGCAATCCTGCAGTCTTTTCTTCTGTGTCATCAATTCTCACATGGATATATATACTTGTAACGTATTTAAATTGTTTTATTTGTATTATCTTAGTGTGGTTTATACTGCTCTTAACTGGGACTCAGGCCATGTCCTCCTGCACTGAGAGGTTTTGAATGGTTCCCACATAGAGTGATTGCAGTGCAGAAAGACAGGCTTCACTATTGTCACACTGAGCTTTATTTCAAACCAAAGTAATCCGGCACCCTGAGATGCTAGGCCTGCTTATTATACCTCTGCCATAGTTTCAAAAAGAAAGATAAAGGGCCTCCTGTCGGTTTAACTGTATCTCTTTAGCTCTGAAAGCCGAAGAAAGATACTAATTGTCCAGGTTACTTCCAGTTCCATCTTGTCTTGCTCCAAGCCTTACAGGAGTTCAAGGGAAAGTAGTACGTTTTATGATTTTCTGCACAGTAAAGAGGAGGGTCTTCACCATAAATACATGAACTGAGAGAAGGAGGAGAAGTTAATTCAGATGTTGATACTTCTTTTTTTTCTAGCATTGTTTACTTACTATACAGTCTTTAACTTTGCTAATGAATTCGGACCTTTGAAATTTGCAATTGTTAGAGGAAAGAGTGGTGACTATAGCACAAAGGATACAGGAACAATTATACCACAGCAAATACTATCACTGCTTGAACATTTCAGGTTCACATGGGATAGATGATGTCTCTGATCTGAGTAGAAGGTAGCTTAACAAAGACTTTCAAAACAACACCCAGTGATTTAGGATCATTCACTTTTTCTGTGACCAAGATGAGGTATCATATAAAGATCCTGATTTTTTGGAGGTCACTGCTGAAACAAAGGGCATGTAAAAGTGGTGACCTGAAGCTGTAGCCATTATTTTGGTCTTTGATGGTGAAATGAAGGTGTGCAGCTCCACTCGCCCTTTTTTCTTCAGCTGTGAGTAGTGATTACAGTGCATTTACTGCTCATATCCAATATTGCTGGAATACTGTATTGCATTTTAGAGTGCCCTGGGATCCCCACTCAGGCTCTTACATGCTTGGCAGGGCTGCCTCTCTGTGGAAATGCAGGTGCAAAGGAGATACTGGGCGCTGCTCCCAGGGCCATGTGGTAGGAAGGGGCCATGCTGTCTCCGCGGGTGTTTCTGGGTAAAATGTCAGTTGCAAAAAGCAACCACCTTAATAAATACAATGAGACATTAGAAATACAAAGAAAAGTTCCAATGGACAGACAATACACAGAAACTTTTGCAAATGTAAGGGAAGACCTAAAAAAGCCTTGACGCCCTACTCCGACCCTAGAGCTGGTGTGGCCCTTTGAATTTACCTTTTACTCCTCCACTGCTCAGCTCCTCTCTCTCCTGGAGAACTAAGGGCCCTTGCAATACAAAAAATGTCTCCTTTAAAACACATTTGTTTGAAAAATGAACGCAAAACCCAGTAGAGCTAGATCCAGCCACAGCACATCAGATTTCATGTTGCAACAGTGTGCTACAATTTCTATTAAAGCTGGCGCCAGTGATCACATTCTGCCATTCAGTCCACTCTGTGTGGTTGTATATTTTCTTAATGAGGATCTGAAACCAGCCCCCTTCACTTAACTGACAGTCTGCCAGAATTATGCCATCTTTCCAAATGCAGAGATCATATGATCCATCTGTTGTCTGCAGCCATGCAGGGGAAACATTTTCCAAAGAGAAATGTGGGTTGGCCCCAAAAGTATGTAATTATCCAAATGCTGAAGTGTTTCAGATGTTTCAAGGTGCTCTTGGACCTGATCTTGGCCATCTAAGCTCCTATGAAGTCTTTTTAGAATAATGTACATAACTAAGCCATTGAGTTGGCAGGAAATTTTTGGAGTACAGGAATAATTTAAAAATTATTCTTAAATAACTGTGAGTTGAATCAGAGATCCAGGACTCAGCAATATCATCTGGGCCATTTGGGAGTGCTTACACTTTTAAGTAGTTCACATTTTTGTTGTTAGTATTATCACACATAAAACAAGAAGTAGAGATCATTAAGGGAATATACAGAAAGATGTTTTAATCTATTTTTAATCATATTTTAATGATATGCCAGAACACTGCAGTAATTCTGCAGCATCCTTGACTATCATAACTCTGCAAACTACCAGATGCAAGAGAAGTTGTAGGATGATGAATAATTGCCATGGAGAAGAAAGAAGAAAAAAAAAAGAAAAAAGAAAAAAGATGATTGAGAGACTGTGAAATGAAGGGCTATCTCAGATCTTTCCCTGCCTTACTTGAAGGCGCGTGGAATTAATTTCATACTACATCTGAGCCAGTTTAAATTTTCTTTGCAGATATCTTGAATGTTGCCAAATATGGTTAAACTGATAGTTTAGGTCCTCATCAGGTGCCACCTCCTTGACATACAGAACCCAAATTTTAATCATGAGCAAATGGAGCTTTCACTGAAGTACTGATAACTGTGCTTGAACTACAAAACCAAGCCTTGGTAAGATGGAGTTCAAGTCCTATTGCCAAAACCACCTTTACCAGCTCCAAGGTATTAAATTTGGAGACATGCACGTGTCCATTACTTTATTCTGTCAACCATACATGGGTTGACAACAGCATAAATCCATTCTTACAGTTATATCTTCCACACATCCCAGAACAGAATGATTACAGTATACCCTCTCAGATCACAACTGTCATACCTATAGACTGAACAACATTATACTAAGGAAGTTCTGTGATGTTAATAGCATGGGGGTTGCCCTTGGAGAGAAATGAGTTCTACCAAAGCTATGACGAGAACATATGGTACTTGTCATATTTAAAATACACAAGCATATTTCCTGAAAAAAAACCCCAAAGATTCATCATGTTCTCTTTGAGAGCAGTAAAGGCATGAATCTTCAATGTCCCATTGGCCAAATCCTTTGAAGGATCCAGCCCATAAGCCAAGTCTTCTACTGGAGAGGATTTTGGAGTATAAGGTCAGTGGGTTTTGCCTCCAAGCTGAAAAGGCATACTAGGTAGCTGAGAATGGCACAGAAAGTGAAAAGTTCTTACGAGACCTCCTTCAACCCTGCTACCTCTCCCAAAACAGTTCTCGTGAAGCTATGGGTCATTAGCATTATTTATTAAGAGGGTTTCTGAACCCCTTCCATACCGCAGAAACACCCAATATCACCCCAAAGAGGTAGTGTGACCTCAGAGATGAAAAGAGGGGGCTTTATGCCCAAAGTCTTTTCTTTTACTGAAAATATCCAATGACACATTTTCAAATGACAGGAAGTCGACAAGGAGGTTGGTAATGTTTGCTTTGCAACAGCTTTGTGGAAATGCTGGCGGCACCGAGGAGGTTTCCTAGTCAGTGAAAATCAAGGGAAAACACGATCTGCATTTGCCGTGGTTTCTTTCCACTCTATGTATAATGCTACTACAACCCGTATGGCACTGCTGTCCTGCATCTGTATTGCAAATGGGGTGATGTTATCTGCATCATTTGCAGTGCCACAGCTGTTACTGGGGAGCTGCTAGTCCATTCCCTTCAGCTTCAGTGCCCTTGCAGCAACACATATTCCAGCATGGATTTCAGACAACATTTGCAAATGCTCTTGAGCAGGGTTTAACAGCAACTTCTTGTCATGTAATATTTTCCTAACCTCTGTGACTTAAGGAGCAGTGGAAATCCTTTTTTTGCCTCAGTGAACAGTTTGGGAGGGGTACGTGCAAAGAAATACAACGGCTCCCATAACCACAAGGAATGAAAGAGCATCTTCTATTTTTTTATAGCAGCATAGCTTGCTTCTGACCTACACTAAGTCTGTAAGAATATGAAGGCCTGTTTCTTGTAGTGGCAGCTGAGTGACTGTATGGCCTTTTTCCCTCCTGTCTCTACGCCTTTGTGTTGGCCCTTACCCTTGATGTGAGCAATTATGAAGTACCTCCTATTATACATCTGATTTAGCATTAAGAACTTAATTTCCCAACAGTGCATCTAATCTTCAAACATGGTTATTTTTCTTTTTTTTTGGATGAAATTAACTACCCACAGTGAATTCTGTGCGGAAATGGTAAGACGTAGACAGTTAACCTGCCAGCTACACTAACAAATCAGATAGTTTGACATCTAGACCAGACTATTAGTTCCTGCAATGAACTGACAACATGAAACCACAGATGGAAGGATTTGGTGTTACAATATTTTACCTGCCAAATTGGAGGCTACGTTGTCCGCTCAGAAGAGACAGCCCATTCTGAGATGGGTCTTTGAGAAGGAGAATGTGGCAGCTGTTTCACTTTGTACAGCAACATGACACAGTGTTATAGGAAAGAAAATACAGAAAATTATCTTTCTTGATTGAAATTAAGCCAACTGACAGTGTGCCATACCACAGCCACTCAATTACATACGTTGAATGTAGATAAAGTTGTAGTTAGCCATAACGGACTCTGGCCAGAAGACGACATCATGAGTCTTTCCAAGACACTAAAGGATTTCCACCGACCAAAAGTTTAACATGCTGGCAGATAATAGCTAGGTTGAAGGCCATTTGGGGATAACTAAAATAGATCATAAATGTCACTGTAGATAGCATATGGCTGTAAGCCTTTGCAACATAATTGATCAAACTTCTATCTCTTTGAAACGAATGATGACCATTTTACCGTCAAATAATCCTCATTCAGCAAAAATTCCTGCAGACATACGTCATTCAAATTACCCAAACCTCTGATACAATGACTACAAGGAAGCAGTGCAGTCTCTGTAAGGCTGTAGTTTGTTTTTATATTCCCTTCTTTTTTATTAAAAGGTATGCTCTTAAATACTATGTATTGTTGTAGAGAAAAGGATCACCAACTGAAGGTGTAAACTTCACTGTTTTGTAATAAAGCCTTTGCTATATTCCACTGCACATTCTCTGCCTTTGAATTAGTTACATCTGCTGTGACCAAGAGCTACATTAGCCCTTTTGCAAAGTGTGTAACAGCAAAGAATAACATTAGATCAGACATTAGAAAATTTCATCAACGGCTCAAATATGAACTGAGACATAAAGCTGAACATACTCTCGAGTCAGGAGGGTATTTTGGAATGAAGTCTCTGCTCTGACTTTGAAAATTTGGGCCATATCTTACCGCTTAGGGTCCAGCCCATATCTATACCACTGAGCTCAAATCATCTTTGCGCTTACTAGGTCAACAACCACATTTCTACTGTGCAGCAAAATATGGATGTTTTGAAGACTGAAAACAAATTACAACCTTCATGCAAAGGATTATTTTTTAATCATGGAAAATTCTACAAATTCAGGTAAATATTAAGGAGTAATGACTGACCCTCTACTCCAAAGTCAGCCTCTGTGAAATATTTTTTATTCAACAATACTCTTAGCCTGGACATGTCTTCATTTTTATTTCATTTCAGATTTATTTGACTGGTTTTAGGGCTTGATCCAAAGCCCACTGAAACACTCCCCTTGACATCAAAGGATTTTGGACCAAGCCCTTAATGCACGCAAGCCCAAATGTTCTGAAAGGTAAAGCGAGTATTTCTCTGCCTCTGACAGGAACTAGTTTTAGTGCTGCAAGGTCAGATAGTAGATTTTGGCATAAAAATATGTTTGGTATAGATACCTGCCAAGGCAGAAGCGGAAGCAACATGGTATTTTACAATACAGCATAGATACAAATACAGATGCTTGTCTGGAGGTCAGAGTACATAGATACATACATGCATATATGCATACATACATGAACAGTGAATGTGTGTTAATTTACTTCAGCATATTGATAAACTATTGCCTCTTCTGGAAAATTGCCTTTGGAGTTTGGTAACCAAGATTTGTGCTCTAGATCAGCTTCCTTTTCTGACCTACTATATGACCTTTGGTCAGAAATTAAAACCAGGGTGTGGACCTATGGACAGATCAATGTCTAGTGAGGAAGGTGCCCTGACTAATAATCACGCTGCATTCTAGAGACAGGCAAATGAAACTGGGGCTGTAAAATGAGGGGTAATGCTGTACAGTAGATCTTTAAGCATCATAGCTGATAGCTCATAGCACGAAATAACTACAACTCCCCACTTAGAAAGAAATACAGTTACTTTGATTCCACTCTGACTGCCTTTTCTGAAAAGAGATACAAACTGGCAGAGATGGAAATAAACCTCTGCTCTCTCAAAAGGTCTTCTAGCTCGAAGTACTTGTCCTCAGAAGTAAGGTAACTGTGGAAAGAATGAGATGGGTGTTCATTTCTGTGAACCTTTCCCCTTAGGCTCCCCTCCTCTGCGTGGCTACAGTCAGCAGCCCTGTGTGGTCTCAGGGTGGGAGGAGGAGGAGGTGGATGGGTTCCAACTTGCAGACCTGGCATTCAGTCAGGCTACCAATCAAAAAAATTTTCCATTTGCCTAGGAGAGCATATGTGTATGTTAGGATGACCTTCCAGGCCCTTTCCCTCACACCAGGCTTTACCAGAGGTAAAGGCAAGCCTATTACCCTGTCTAATGAACTCCTATGGGGTTCTTGTGAGTCATGGTTGTTTCTCACATGACCCTTTTTTTCATCTTCATCTGTGAAATCCTGAGAGTGACTGAAAGTCGAAAGGGGACCATACTGAGTAGGAAGCACAGGGGGTTCTTCCCCAGGGTGCAGACATGGCTGATGGGGGAAAAGCCCACTTCCATGCTGGAATTCTGGCTCTAGGACTCTGAGACGAATTGCATGAGCTGCAAGGAGAGTTTGAGTCCACCCTTAAGAAGAAAGCTTTGTGGAATGCTTTATCCATCATCTCTGCCCGAGGTGTGCCCTCCCTCACCTTGGAAGAAAAAGCAGAATTTGTGGTTAAAAAGGCCTGAAGTTTTATGGAGTTTCCATGGGCCAAGTGTACTGAAAGATTGAATATATTGATGTGAGTAATGTGTGGGAGCGGGAAGATACAAAAAATACAACAAAGATATATTTACATAGTTCAGGAGAGATGGAAAAGCCAAAAAAAGCACCCAAAAATCAAAGAAGCTGAAATAGTAAGTTGGTTACATTATTAATATAAATAACTATCATCCCCTGGAGTGTAGATAAGCTTGTTTTACTAAGCAGTCTTTTCAGATTTAGACATGAAACCACATAAACAAGACCCAGAGCTATAATCAGGGGCAAAGCTCCACCACAGCATTAGATATCTTCATCTCTTGCGATGGGAAGGACTGGTCTTCTCTGGGGTAGAGGAGAGGATACCACTCAGGCTTCCACCAAGGTCCTCGTGCCCTGCTTAAAAACCCCTATCCACCCCCACGAATTAATTCTGGAGCTGAATAAAACACATATAAATAAAAGATTTTATATTAAAACACGGGTTGCAAATAATTTCAGGTCCTAATTTGTTTGGAC
>JAVJGI010000050.1:83542736-83556911 GCA_035590275.1 Ibycter americanus | reverse complement strand
CGGGACCCCCCTACCCCAGGCGCCCCCCCAGGAGGGTTCCCCCGCCCTTCCCCTTTCCGGGGCCTTTTCTTGAGACCTTGGGGTGGACTGGCCGGGGACTCCAACGGTGCTTCAGGCAGGGAAGCGTTTTCGGGTTTTTTTCTTTCTTTTTTCTTTCCTCTGTCAACTATTGAGCCCATGGCCACTTAGACTGCATGATAGGGTTAGGGATCGGGTGGATTCCTAAAATCCTACAGGGCTTGAATCCAAGGAAAAGAATAGAAGGGCAAGGCGTGGGGAAGAGGCTCAGCTTTTGACTTGATGAAGCACGTGTCAGATTGTGCAGTTCGGGCAATTAAAAGTAGCTTCTGATCAAAGGGCTTCATAAATCACCAGGAGAAGTGAACTGGTCAGAGACAGCTGTCTGTATGAGCAAGGGGGGGGCAGCTGCCTATCCCCACCTTTCGGACACTGTCATCCACTCCCACTGCCTCCAAAAGTCTCACTAGGAGTGGATTTTTCCTGCTGTTTTATGGAAGCTTGTTTTATTTATGGAGGCATTTCAGCAGGAAAAAAATACAAGAAGGGAGTTCACAACCACTGGGGACTATCCCAAGGGCAGAGGTGCCACAGTATTTTCTTTTCTGATCAGAAAAAAAATGCTGGATGCTGAGGAAATAGTGACAAATAAAAAAAAATAATTCCTTTATCCTTAAGAATGAAGCCTGAGATGTGTGATTCTCTGTGCTGGGTTCAGCCCCAGGACAGCCCTGAGTGCAGAGTGGGGGACCCATGCCCAGTAGCTCCTAGCTCTGCCCACAGCTGGCTCCACTGCTAGGAGCTGGGCAGTGAGAGGGAAAGGTGGAGGGGAAAGAAGGGAAAAGGGTTTTACAGCTGAGTGAAGGCGAAACACCTTTGTCCTTGGAGCAGGGCACTGGAGCCAGGGAGTTCATGCAGCTCTGTGTGCCAGCCCCCGTCTGAGTCCTGGGGTGTCAGGGACAGTCCAACCATTCAACTTCCCCCTAATGCATCTTCTCATGTCAGACATGGTGTGTTATAGGAGTTTACAGCTTGAGGGGCTGCTCTTTGATATTGGAATTTAGGGGTGAACTTATAAGTGGTCTCAAGGTGCTTGTCAAATTTGAGTGCTTTTTGGTGTGATTTATGGCAAAAGGCTCCTTTCTGACACTTCCAGATGCCAAACCTTTCACCTTGCAGAAAACGTGCTTGCAATAGCCGGGGTGAGTTCATGCCTGCTTTTTAAAACAGCTGCTCTAGGGTAATAAGGTGGCATGCAAGCTCAGTAAGGAACCTTTTTATGAGATTTGCCAATGGTTCAAATGGTTTCAACGATGGTTTCTGCCTCCTTCTGACATCCAGACTGTTCACTGACACACAACGCTGGACTTGTCCTATCCATGCAGAGGAATGCAGGACACCCATTCTCCCTCCAAATCCTTTCTTCAGATTGACTTCTTAAGTTGCACTTCAGTCAGCTTGCAACCTCTCTCTGCCCTGTCATTTGACCAGATGAGTCATCAAGAGTCTCTGGAGATCCTTTTAATACAAGGCTTTCCAGAGATTTCTCTGGACAGAGGACAACTATGGAGTGAGAATTTGAGACAGGAAAACAGGGGGCATTCATCTTCAGAGCACATCAATCACCATGAACTCTCCCAGGCTACTCCTACAGGCTTGGGATTCCCTTGCCAGAGGTGAGTCACAGATAAATTACCAACAGCCCACAGAGAACAAAAGGTTTGGCCAAAAACTGCAAGCGAATGGGTGTTCTCCAAGTAGCGGAAGCCTTGCTAACACATGCCTCTTGATGGACAGTGGAGCCTGATCTGAATTCCTAGTTCTCATGAACAGCAGGAAATAAAAACAAAAATAGATCAAAATTCAGTATGTGGTGACTTCTTCCTTGCATTTCTTGGCAGGTGGACTGAGATGTTTGATCTCACTGAGGCAGAGTCTTCCACCTGAAATTGAAACAACTCCTCTTCCCAAACTGAATACATCAGCAAAAATAATTAACATTGAGCTTGGCTGGTACTCGGTGGGGAAAGGACTATCACCATGTTAGCGTTAGCATTGCAACAGCAGCTAGCTGCCATCTGAGCACTTCCTCTATAGAATGTCAATATGATCCAGTAAGGCTAGTTTTCTAAGGTTCTTCATTGGTGTGATCAAATTATGCCATATGGAATAAAAACAACAAAAGCGGAAGAGAGAGAAAGAAGGAGAAAGAGAGAAAAGAAGAAAGAAGAAGAAAGAGAGGAAGAAAGAAAAAGAGAGGAAGAAAGAAAAAGAAAAAGGAAGGAAGAAAGAAGGAAAAGCTTTGAAGAGATTTTCCCAAATACAGAATTAGCAGTGCCTGGTGCATGCTTGTCAGCATTTATCTGAAAATTCTCAGATAATAACTTGTTGCCTCAGTGTAAGGTTAATGGGAAGGGGGAAATAGACCCCTCTGCTTGCTTCCACATTATTTCAATTTACAAGTGTATCTGCTTCCTGTGGATGACCATGGTACTTTGAACCCTAACCAGAACCCCAATAGAAAAGTTAATCTATGTAGACTAGCAGTTTGACAATCTGCTCTTTTATTAAAAAGGAACCTTGCTCCTCTCTCCTATCCTCTGTTGGTCAGCCATATCGAAAGACTTAAGATTGCCTTTGTCCTGCTGCATGCATATTTTCCATGGAATGAAAAGAAACTTGCCCAAACTTCAAACCTATCAAATGTTTAGCATCTGAAGGATATTCATCTTTAGGAGCCAGGCCAAAAAGACAATAAAATTTAATTATTTCTGTAGCATATGGGAGCACTTACAAGGCCAAAAATGTGATACTGTGTGTTGGTATTGCGAAGAAACTCAACAATATACTTTCATATTTGCTGGTCAAGACAGTGCTCCCACCAAAAGGCAACATAAGCCCCTGAAACTGCAATTAAAACTGACAGGTTCTAGGACTGGCATATAACAGGTCAGTGATCTAGGAAGTGATTACTTGCACCCCACTTAATGATAAAGTGGTGCTGAATGTCTATATTCAGGGAAAAACGTGTTTATAATTTCTTTTTGTGGTCAACAGGAAAAACAATATTTGTATTGATAAGATTCTTGCTGTCTGTGATGAGTTAGCTCCCCTTGTATATGGGGGTATGGGAAGACAGCAAAAAAATCCCAAATCTTTTTCTGAAGAAACCGGAGGGAAATCCCCAATTCTAAATTTAAAAATAGCTTCACTATATCAATCATCAGCAATGTCAAGCAGCGGAATTCTCCTTGTAGGGCCTGATCTAATGGGATCAGCTCTGTGGGAGTCCTTCAATTAATTTCTTGGGGCAATGGAGCAGGCTACTACTGAGTTATTTTAGCATATCCTAAGCTAGGTGTTAGATAAAGGGAAATTCAATCTGACAGAGGTAGGGAACTCACATGGAACAGCCTGAGAAAGCCTTTCTGTTATTGTCATGTGACTCCTTTAACAAGACTTGCCGTTGATCCAGATCTAGGCACTGACAGCTTTAAACATGAGAACCACTGTTTCAGGTGATACATACCAGAATCTGTTGGAATAAACCCACACATCCATGCCATTACTTTCATTACTTTAATTAAGAAGAATAACTATGTAAGGTACCTGTAACTGTATAAGGTACCTAAACCAATACACATTTAAAATATATCTTATTTGTCTATCTAACCCAAACACATTCATATATTCAAGCACTCACTCTTTGTTCATTTCCTTTGTTGGTCTCATCAACTCTTTGGTCACCAACCTGTTTTCTCTAGGATGACTGATTTCTGCCTTTATACATAAAATAAATCTGTTGTTCTTCTGCCTTCCTTTTTTTTTTTCTATCTAATTACAGAACAGAACATGAAACAAAGTTCTAAAAAAACAAATTCTGGAGCACAGCTAGATTTAGGTCAGGTCTGGGTAAAAAATACAGTTTCCATTGTTTTGTACATGTACACTGCCTGCTGGTGGTATTCACAGGTCCTGAATAGCAGGTGTTTGAACAGTGATGTCTATCTGGAAAGGGCATTGGTTACTGCCTGGTTGCTACTGGTTTCCAACTTTTTATTCCATGGATACTTGTGCAGTTGGAGGCAGGGCAACTAGAACATTTTGGCTTTATACGGGCTTTGTTAGTCTCTTAGGTTTAAAAAATACAGTGGTCTTTTTTTTTTTTTTTTTTTCCATACACTGTTAATCCCTTCCTTTCCTCCACCCCAGATTTGCTTGGTGATAGAATGCAGTTTAAAGGATTTATTGGTATTAATTTCTGACCTTTTACCGTATTCACACACAGCTTCGTCAGTGCTGAGCAATGCAGGCATCCCAGATGAAAGCTGTACCATCACTGTACCATAAGGCTGTGTATGTTTTATGCCCTATAATGGCAGAGAAAACAGTAAACATCAGTGAGGAAAACGAAGCAGTCCAAGCTTTTTTTCAAAGCTGTGTCCTATACTTCCTGCAAAATACAAGCAAGTTCTTACAGATTTATAATACTTGCCCACTTTACAGGATCATGGGAGGCTTACTTCATTAACCTCTACATATTATGAGTATATCTAATGGAAGGTATTACCTAAGTACAATGTATTTAATACTTTATTTCAATATATACCATTGTATATACACCATGTAGTTTAATTGCATTATAATTCTTTCTTTTCTCTCAAAACAAAATGAAAGCTAGTTCAGTCTGAACAAAGTGGACTCTATCATGGTTACCTATATCTGTATTGCTTGTAAACAAAATAGAACCTAATGCTCCCAGGAAAGTATGGACTACTATGCCTAGATTTTTTGTGGGAACAGTCAAGTTGCATCCTATACTTAATGGGTCAAGCCCTGACTCTTTTACTCACATTGAGTAGCATTTCAATCTATAAATAGTCCTACCAAAGGCAATGGAGCCATTAATGAAGTAAGGAGTTACTCATTGTGAGCTGGGATCCCAGAGTTGCCTGTAGTAATTCTTGTTTTAAAAAAAGGTATTAATATCTGCAGGCAATGGTAGGCTTTTGACAAAGAAGAATGTAGTTCCAATGTCACTGAGGAAAAAGGATTCACAAAGTAGAATGTGATTTGTTGAGTGAATTTTGTATCACATGATGCCAGTAATAATAAAGTCTTCCAGGCATAGCATGAAGTGAGTAATTCTTGCAAACCATAATGTAGCAAAGGAGATTGTGACCTTTTTAATTTCTTTCCAGCAAAAGAAGAATATGGCCAGTTGGTTAGCAACATTGGAGCTAATTGTCTATGAAATGAATTTTAAATTTGCCATTAATTTTTAATTAATTTAGTAATTTCTCTTGGGAAGTTTTCAATAATTCAATGGAGTAACATTTATGTTACTTTCTAGACTGGACACCTCGCTACTTCATCAGATATAGCGAGTTTGCCTTTTCCAATGCAGCCTACAGATCTCAGAGCAGTATTAACAGAAGAACGTCCCTCTCAAAAGCTGTAGCTGGGAGATATGGGCTGGTCTTTGTTTGAGACTCCATCCACGTTTTTTCTGTTTTAAACCTCTTCTTCCTATCACCCCTGTTAGGGCCAAGAACAGCTGTATTGTGAAGAGAAGGTTCATAATCTCAAGGTAATGTGCAATTTTATTAACTTATACACAGCACATCTTTGTTTCATTCAGCTCCAACAGGATGCATGGGACAACAGCGGAAACAATCTCTTCATTCTTGTGTCTCCTTTAATTTAGGGTAACATTTCTGGAGTGAGGAGCCTACAGAGTTGCTCCTGAAGATGTCATTGAACTAACAGCATTCTCTCCTGTACTATCCCAGCAGCTACCCTGAAAATGCTATGAAAATACCAAGCAAATTCATCATCTTTCCTGCAGTTTAGTGCTAGTGCATTTGGTTCCTTTGGGCATCAGACAAGGTAAATCATGCCAGCAGAAAGACTCTCTTTCCCAAGCTAGAAGCAAACAATTGCTTCTGGAAATCTGCTCTGTGAGTGATGCAACCGGTTTTTACATGGTGCTGAGAACAAAGCTGGTATGAGCAATCCTCAATATATCTGACTGTCAGTACTGCCAAAAGATCTTGCCTCCTGAAAAAGGTCTTGATTTCTCAACACTTACTGCTTTTAACCAAATGTTCACAAGTAAGAAAACAGTTGCTATTCCCAGCAAAATAAGCTCTTCCCTGGGGCCGTGATGAACCAATGACAGTTTCTTTTAATTTTACAAGCCTGGCTTAGAGACATGGGCAGGAGGTTTGCCAAGGCCACCTGCCCCAAGTCAGCTAGCCCAGCCTTGGGGTCCTGCAGAGAAATGACTCACTGGCTTTGGGTGGGGCACACAGTAGACACCAGCGGGAACACCGCTGCTGTGGGAGGGACTCCACAGGTCCAGTAGTCCTAACATCTGTGTGGTCATCTGTCCCACAAGGGCCATAACTACTGCTTTCAAGCCTTGCAGTCAAAACAGTTACTGGAGGAAACTGGTCTAGGATAACGAGGCTAGCTGCTTTCCAGCCACACAGATTATGACTTCCGAAACTTTATGGATTTTATCTGACAGTATCAGTCAGCTCTTCACAACTTCTCTCCACTCAACTGTAGTAACAATTCTACTGCAATTTCAGGCATCAGCTCACCTCTCTTTCCCCTCCATGGGAAAGGCTAAGTAAGAATAATCATTCATTAGTGGAAACTAATAATTTTTTTGTGCATCATTTTCTTCATTGCTTGCCAGTTTGGGACCTCTCCTCACAAGCTGGGATGCATTTATTACTCAGCAATTCATTTTTACAGGATATATGTAAGGGAGCAGGGGCATTGTTTCAAAGCGTTTGCTCACACAGCAGACAAAAAGCTTTCTGTTCTGATATGCAGAGATGATGGGCATAGGTTATGTTTATTTGCTACTATGCTTTGTAAAGGTATTAATCATCAGCCTCGTACTGAACTTTCTTTTTCTGCGTGTAACATCAAAAGGGAGGTTTAAAGCTCTATAACCTTTTTTCAAGAACCCTACTCTTGAGTATTTCTGTTTCTTGTTTTGCTTTGTGGTCACTAACCACAGGAGAAATTTGTCTTTTTTACATATGCTGGAAATAATTTACTGCCCTTAGAAATATTAAACCACAAGAAACCCCCTACATTAAAGTAACATTAAGGGTCTGCCTAAAACCCACAAAAAGCCAGGAAATTGAGAGTTAAAGCTGTAACTCTGATCTGATACTCCAGCCTTAATTTACCTCATAGGGTCTAGATACAGCTGGTGTCCCAGTGAGGGAGTGAATGTTGCTGGGTGGAGTATGATGCAACAACCTAAGTGAAATACAAATGTGCTAAGGGTGACCCCTTTTTATACTCAGGTTAATTTAGTAGGATGAATGGCCACATGGAGCCTTTCCACAGCCACTACTAAATTTACCTCCATAGCTTGTTCTCTAAATTTCTTCCTTTAGCCTGCCCAAAACAGCTTTTGGTCAGGGCATTCTCCTAACTTTAGTCATGTTCTGCTAGGCAAATGATGAGCTACTCCTAAGGTTTGCTTTGTTCCTTGCAAGAAGATCTCAGCAATCACTCAGTTGGGTTTGCTCTTACCTTTCTTTCCTATACTGGTTCCACTGTACTTTGTGTGCCCCACCTGCCTGCAACACAGTCCCATTGAAAAATGCAACATAATCTTCTGGACTAAAAAAAGATTGAAAGAAAAGGATGTTGAAAACACCCAGAACACCTATGCACACTGGTATATGCAGAATCAATAGCAATAATCAAAACATAGAGCTGTGAACCATAAGATTACGGTCTAGGGAGCTGTTGGAGTAACATGTGATGAAATCATTGAAGTTAATGCAGGGCAGTGAGAGACAAGTCTTGGTTGCCTGGGTGCTCATGGGTATTGCCTTTCTCTCTTCTCACCAGCTGAACACAACTATCAGTCAACAGGAGGTACCTGACCAGGTGGTACCTTTAGGCACAATCTTAGCTTTCTAACAGAACAGGTGATTATTGTTAAAAAGGAGGGAAAAAGCTCAAGGTCAATTCTCGCTTGAGAAATTTGCAGCTTCACAAAGGATTTTTTATCACTACAGCCTAACTTGCCTTCTGGAGTTTGCTGGCGCAGGAGGCTGTGGAACCAGACAATATCGGCAGGTTCAAAAGGATTAGAAAAATTCATGAACAATGTGTTGGTAAACAGAAGCCTAGTGAGAGGTGTACTTCTAAGATCTCTAATAACAGCTGTGGATACTGAATATGTAAAAGGCATATGTATGCCAGACTCACAGCTCTGCTGACATCAAAAGTGAGCTGGATGGACCACTGCTCTGGTTGAACAGGGCTTTAATCATGTTCTTACTATTTAACTGTCCAAAATGGTAACAAATGGCAGTTTCATCCTTAAATCTTATATACTCTTCTAATTTCCCTTGTGAACGACTTTTTTCTTTTGATAGATCAAACCTCAGGCAAAACTATTGAGTAAGAGCTGTCATAGCCTTGCTCTGCCTCAGGAGCTGTGCCACAAGGGAAAGAGCAAATAGCTCATGCATCTCTTATTCTGCTGAAGAAACACTACCTTGCTCAATCTACTTTGTATTTAGATCTAGGTACTACACAGTCCTGTCCTACTACATACAGCAGCTTTTTTTCTCTACCAGCAAGCAGATAAGGAGAGGGATGAGGCAGTGAGAAAGTGGAGCTTTGCTTCTTCTCTTTCTTTGCCAGTCAGCCGGATCAAAACTGAACCAATTTGGGAACCACCATGGAGTACTTGAGACAGATGTTCCAGAAAAAACAGCTTGTCTGGACCTAATAATAAGAAAATGCTGGTCATATTCCTTTTTTCAAGACCAAAACCACTAGTTCACTGGATGGTTCAGAGGAATTGGGTATGTTCATCTAAAGATAATGAAATGGTTTGGGGAGTCTTGAACTGTAGCCACCTTTCCCTTTCTGTATTGTTAACTGAGAGCAAAGTCCCAGCTAGATAGAAAGCTTCTCCTAAGAAATACAGATATAGGAAAGGATTTGTCCCTGTGAAACCAATTGAGACTCACTGACTTCTTTTTTTAGTATCAACAAAAGCTGTTAAAGGACACATGTAGCTATTTAGGCCTATAATCAGTTAAGTCAGTGGCAAAAATTATGCTGTGAACACAGACTAGACCAGTGGAATATTGTAACTCTAATATTCTACCTGTGGCCTAATTTGCAGTGAAGGATGGTTTTATTAATGAAGTGAGAAGTGTGGGAGAGTTAGTGGAGACCTGACAATTACTAACCAAAATTCCAATATATTACAGCATTTATCTTCTATAGTATATTTGTCATTATGCTTCAGCAGCTTATCTGTGACAATGGAGTTGCATGAAGCTTTTTCACCATAATGATGCAAATTTGCCAGATGGTTGACAATAATTCCTAGACTTGTGCCTGCAGACTGCAGGTCTTCATGGAAGCCACCAGGGCTGAGAGGACTGAGTTGTTGAGACTGGGTGAGATTGGTACATGGAATATAGCTAGGTTGGGAGAATTTGTAATACCTTATACTACGAATGAATTTACCTCTGTGCTTTCTCACACTAAGAGGTTGCTCATTAGTAGGGTAAAGGTATTCACATTATTAATTTGATGCTTACACATTTTGCCACACACTGATAAGGAAGAGTATGGTCCTACCAGTGCTTTAACTCTTTCTCTTGGCATTGTTTTCTGCTGTTTTTTTTTTAAGGCTTTCAAGAGGCAATAATCCTAAATACTGTGCATGGAAACGATAAACTGCTTGTTGTGACTTTACTTTGAACAAGTTCTCCTGCAGAGTATCATATTTAAGTAAATTGCGATCAAGTACAGTGAGGAACACAATCATTCACGTTCAAACAGCCTTTTGATCATATTCTACAATGCAATCAAGAATCACATGAGAATTCAAGTACGCACCGACCTCATTCAATGCTAACTAGGTGAGAGAGAAAGGAGGATTAATTGTGGATGTCAACTAATTGGCTGATGCATTGGCATATAGAAACTTGCACTAGTTATATGTAATAACTGTGTATAATTTCACAGTGTTCTGCAAATATGTGGTTACTCACAGCTGAAAGATCATTAACATTGTTTCATGTGGATACACGCCCTCCCCCATTTTTCTCAGATGAGAAAAAGGTTTGGAGCTTTTTATCCACAAGGCACATTAAGGTCACCAACTGGGAATTGCTAACTGATGGATTAATTGGGGAAACTTACAGAATCTGTTGAACCTCAGCCAATAATTTAGCTGATAGACTTAAGCAGGGCAACAGCTGTGGAGGTGGAACCTCTGAAGGAATTCATGGCACTGGCAGAACACTATCTCTGCCCCTATTTAAATTACAAGTGGCACAGCAATATGACAAGGAGGTGAGAACTGATGCTGTCTGAAGATATCCCTTGGTTGAAAAAAAGGTGCATGCTGGAAAATAGGTATTTCTTAGAGAGAATATTAATCCTGAATTCACACAGACACAGAAATAGCCTGCAGTTATAACCTTGACCACTGTTAATGGCACTTGTTTGCAAATAGCTTTGTACACTCCATAAAGCCCCTTCAAGTGCGTTCTCTGAACTCTCCTGGAACGTAATTATCTCATTCCTTCCAAATCCAATAATCATCTTGCCTTTTTTAAGTTTTGTTGCTGGAAATCAGCCACCTAATGCTGTTTTTGTTAAAGTGCATGTGGAAATCACAGTTGTGTCAGAGTATGCTCAGAGTAAATCCTTTGTGAGTAGATGGTTCTATTTTCCCTACTTTGTACTTGACATCTCCAGTTGTGCAGGTTATGGATGAAATCCTGGACTAATGAGAGTCACTAGTAGGACTCCCACCAGCTCCCACAGCTGGTAGAGTTTGGACAGCATGAAGCACTGATGAATATTCTAGTGCAAGGAAATATTATTGCTGGGCTCTATTGTCCCATCTTTTCTTACTCTTGGGTATTGTTTGTGCTGCTTTGCGAGCAAGTGCTTTAAGCTCCATCATTTGGGGGATAGGCAGGCAGCTTCTATCATCCTGAATCCTACCTGAAAATGAACAGAAATGAGGGTTATCTTTCATAAAGTACTCTTCCTTCTACTGGGCAGTGAAAGTAAAGTCTGTAAAAGAAACTGCCCATCTAAGAAGCCTGGGTTGAAGTGCAGCATTCCCTGAAATCTGCTGGAAGTCAGTTGCTATGATTTAGTGAGTTACCTGAAAGACATACATATGCACCATTGCTTTCCTCACTAGTTCTTTGCTCATTAGCGTACTTGTTCTGTTTAAAACTCCTTACAGTGGAACGTGCCTAGAGGGACAAGTAATCGTTGCCTGAAAATACCACAAACCTCATCTGCCACTTCCCCCTCTCGTTGAGAAAAGAAATTGAGATGGAGTGAACCTCCTCTGCTAGCCTGGCTCTTTTTCCATCCTAAATGAGATTGGCCACACTGAGTCTGGGTGTAAAGGGGATAACTTCTTAAAAGTGGTTCCAGGACTCCTTCCTAGTAATGCATAATTAGCTCAAGCTGTGGGGTTATCAATGGCTCAGCTTTTGCAGAATCCATTTATAATTACTTTTAGGATGACTATACATCCCTTTACCATTTAGGAATGGGAAGAAACGTGTGTAAAGATTTTCCAGTTTTCCAGTAGTTTAAACCTCTAGTCAGCTTGGGGTTCTTCTTGGCTTTATTATGTTTGATATGGGCATTTTTGGGCAGGCGAGGAATGAAGGGGACTGCATTCAGGCTGCAGTCAGATAGGCAGTTCTGACTGCAGCTGAGTTCGTTAACAGACTGCCTCTTTCTGTTCATCCTTGTCCACTTCCCTCAGTCCGTATTCTATTATCCTTCTTCACTCTTTCACTGTGCTTGAAGGAGGAAAAAAATGACGGGTTAAAAAAATTAATGGATCAAAGATGTCCAAGTGAATCAATATCTTTTTTTACAGCTACATCAGAGAGGCTATATACATAGTTGTGCAGTAGATTTTAGGGAGCAATAACCTCTGGGGAAGGGGAGGAGGAGGAGCTAGGCATAGGCTCAGGAACAGCAGTAGTAGCACACCTGAGTGCAGCTTCATTGCCAGCCTCTGGTTCAACGGGTTATAGAAGGCACACCACATCTACACACTGACACCAGATATATTCCTGCTGACATCAGGGGGAGGAGGAGCTGGTCTGTGAATGATGCTGGCTTCCTATTAAGCCCCGTTCTTGAAAGCTATGGCAAACCAACTGTTTTCTTGGAAATAAATGCAGATGTGAATTTATCTGAGATTTCAAGGCTGAGCAGTGATAAGAACTTGTGAACCAACAAAATGACATGTTTCACATCAGAACTGAAGTGTATATATGTGTGTGTGGCTATATATATATGACAGCTTAAGGAAAAGGAGACATAATTGTGCTTCCTGTTGGGTGGTGCAGACAGAGAAAAAGATCTGTTATCTTATTTATTGGCAATTTTAAATGTTGCCAGCTTATGTGTGCTTGGCTCCCACCCTTCACACTTACATTTGATCTTGAGACTAGGTACATTTGAAATTTTATCCACCTTTCCTTAATGGCGCTTAGAAGTTTTGACCAATTTTTAGTTAAACATTTTGTTCCTTCTTTCCAAGAGCAACACCATTTACTTTTTAACTGCTACTTAATTTTTAAACTTGATCTCTATCCCTATCTTCCTGTTGTGATGAAAGTCTGTTTATTTCTTCTGACCTGAATGTCACCTAAAGCAAATCAGTTATGAATAGTCTATATATCCTGCTCCTGTTATTGGTGAGCATCCCAAATACATTGTGCTTTTGCTGCTTGTTTTTCCTTACAAGGAAACTGAATTACAAAAGCTACTAAGCATCAAAAGAGATACCAAGGAAGATCTATAAAACACCTAAACTGAGTACCTGCCTAGCACATTCAGAGTCTGTTATCTGCAGGTAAGAGCAGCGAACCTGGCTTTAAAGATTAAACCATAAGATACCTGTCTAAAGACAGTAGAAAATCTGTGGCATACAATGAAGCCAAACACAGTTCAATGGAGTGCTTGAGATATCCCCTGTCTGGAGACAAAAGATGGTGCAACTTTGACTCTACTTTGCAAAGGGTGGTTTGGATGCAACTTCTTGCATGCAGATGCTCTTTTGGTATGCAACAGGCATCCTTTGCATTGGTGGCCAATCTGTGACACCAGCATTGGCTTTTCGCTATGGAAGAGGAAAAAAATTCTGGCTATGCTAGGGCCAGGGCAGAGGACCGGGTGCATTTTAAAGTGGTAGAATATGCTGCTGAAAATACTAGAAAGATCTGCTATATCTCTTTCTTCAGCCTGCCTGAGAGAGGGTTCAGCATCCCCAAAGTCAAATATTAGACTTCTGCCTTTTTTAGAACTTACTTTTTCAAGAATCCCAGCCTCAGCAGTGTTTCCCCAAAGGGTACCACTAGCTAGTGTGAAGCTTTGGATTCTCTGCAGAGCCAGAATTCAGTTGCCTGAATCTATACAAAAGAAACTTCAAGAAATGGATGAGATTTCTTGACTTTCCTTGCTTTTGCTTGGTTTGCTTTAACTTGGTTTTGGGGATGTTTTTGTGAAGAGTTGTATTTGCATTACTGTGGCTTAAATGCTGCCACATTTTGATCATTAACCCTATTTTGAACCTCTGTAAGCATCTTGGATATCAAAGAAACCTGCCCATATATACTTAATTTAGAATATATAGAAGAATCACCCTTTCAATAAAAAAGACAGCTTACACAGACCTGAAAGAGACTATTCATCCTAGTGGGTGTTTGAATTCCTTGGCACTAGCACCAATACTTTAGAGTGTCTACTATGCACTGAGGATGCTTTTTCTCAATTCCTTGCATAGAAGGAATGTGTTATAACCTAGCTCTGGTGAGTGGTTAAGGACCATTAATAGTGTTTCTCCCTGCAGACCCTTTCTCTCTGCAGTCTTAGTCCAAGCTTCAGAGGCAGATGGAGGCATAGAAAGAATGACTAAAACCCTCTTTGGGTTTCAAAGACTACATGAGATGGCAGAAACAAATAGCACTTTGCTGAGAAGGGCTCCAAAACTGATGAGATGGCGTACACAGAGCATCCTAAATAGCCACTAGAACAGGGGGTCTCCCTTCCCTTCCCTTCCCTTCCCTTCCCTTCCCTTCCCTTCCCTTCCCTTCC
>JAVJGI010000050.1:83409070-83542640 GCA_035590275.1 Ibycter americanus | reverse complement strand
CCTTCCCTTCCCTTCCCTTCCCTTCCCTTCCCTTCCCTTCCCTTCCCTTCCCTTCCCTTCCCTTCCCTTCCCTTCCCGACAGGAATATGGATGTGTGTCTCAGTAAGAAGTGGAGCATGGACCTTTCACACTTTGCATAACCAGATGGAGCAGAGAGTGAAAGAGATTAAAACCTCCCCTGAGCAAGGCAGTGTGCTTAGGAAGGGAAGAATGTAGGGGTGACAGCTATCGGCCCTCATAAATCCCCTCTTCATTAACTATTGAACCTTTGGCATCCTTCAAGTTTTCTTTCACATGCCTTTCAGCCTTAATTCTCCCTGCTGTGCCCTGGATTGCCACAAGTCCTTGTCGTGTCCTGTTTATTCTGCTCACTTTGTGCTGAAAGTCCTCCTCCTTTCAACTTTTAACTTGCTGAAGAGCAGTCATGTGCCTCATTTATTTTTCTTTCATCTGCTGAGTTTTTTCTGGGTTTAGATTATTTCATTAATGCCTTCTTTTGTTCAGATTTCTCCCAATACCCAAGCATTCAAACAGACCCTGAATAGGTAGCAACTGTAGGCACTGTGTATTAACTCTCTCTCTGATGTGGACAGGACCCATGGATGCAAACAGACAACAGCTTGTTGCCTGCTCAGTTTATACAGGCACAAGGTAAGCCTTCCAACTCACTCCATAGCAAGACCCAGTTTTTCTGAAATACCATTTTCTGTTTCTTTCCTCAAGGAAGCTGCAGGACCATGGCACTAAATATGACATAAGCAGTGGGTGACCTCAAACGTTTTCAGGGTAGTCAGTGTGACGTTTCTCTCATTCACCTTAGCCTGAGAAGAAATCAAGAGGTGATTTGGTGTACGAGCTTCCTGTTACTAATTCCTTTCTTCAGATGTCTGTAGACCCCATCTCACAACTCTTTGAGTTCACACTAGATTTCACAGTGATCAGAGATGGATGTTAAAACTCTAAGAGAAACAGAAATAATTTCCTAACTCTACAGCGCTGCTGTAATATCCCTCATCAATGTGCTGCGTTGTTTTCCTTGTGGTATGGAAAATTTCTTGAAAAGGAAAACGCCAAGTGTGCACTGAGGAGTTCACTTGAAACATTTGTCTTCCAAATCTAGGGTATCATTGGTGGTCAACAGTGATATTATATATAAATCTACTGCAGATGAAACCGAGAAAAGCCTTTTCAATATTATTTTCAGCTAAAGTGGTGACAGAAAACATTATGAATGCAATAAACAGAAAGAGAGGGAAATGCAAGCTTATACAGCAAGGCAGATTTACATTTTCCCCAGCTCTTTGCCAGCTAACAAAAGTATATCTCTGACTCTGGGGTCCAGTTTTATTGGAGGTTGCTGCAGCAACCCTGCTTGTGCATCTGGCTAAGTTTGGAGGTTGCAATAACCTTCCTTTCCCCCTTGATATCAGAGATGCTAGAAACATTCTGGAGACTCACTTTAAGCAAAGGAATCCCTCAAATGAAACAGGTGTTGAAGATGAATCGTTTTACTTGACAGCTTATAGCCCTATAGCCCTGACTGGAAAAGCTATATCCAACTGAAGAATAATCAAATTTTACATTCTTTTTATCATATTATTTTATTTATCAATGTCTTGTAGGATTAATAGTTAGTAAACCTTAATGTTTCCCTATCAAATAAGAAAACTTTTTCTGTTTATTTTTAGACAGTGGAAATCCTGATTAAAACTCTTCTCTTAAGTTCTCATCTCTTCACTCCATCTCTGACTCTTCTCAAGTGCCCATCTCCTTGGTGTGCTCAGAGCTGCTGCCAATGCTTTAATCTCCTCTCACTACTGCAAATACATATCCAGAGTAGAAGGTTGCAACTTCCTTTTACTTTAAAGTCACACTAGCTATTTACCAAGAGAAGCTTAGTGTCTTTAAGGAAGGATCATGGTCTCTCCCTGTGAGGGTATCCAGTAGGATATCCAGTAGGGTATCCAGTAATGAAGGAAAAGTGTGCTTCTGAACAACTGAACATGTCACCCCAGCACATGAGGAGTCCAGGCACTGAACTGAGAATACAGGGAAAGCCAAGATGAGTCCTGATGGAGAAGCTGGATAAGAGCATCATCACTACTGCTGATCCCCCTCCACCTCTGCATCACGTAACTGATGTGAGGGAGCATCTTGCACATACAAGGAAGCACAAAAAGGTGGCACAAACAGACAAGCTGTGTGCAGTCATAGGAAACAGCGTGATGAAGCAGCCACCAGGATCTAATGCCTAAATGTGAGCTAGGCATAAGTGTGTTCAAGGGGGTTGCAAATTTCTTACAGGATCTTTCCACAGTCCTGCTGAAGAAGCCGATACTTTTCTAACTAGCCAAGGGGTGTGACCTTCTATGAGATCCCACCCAAAATTGCTTTCATTTGGCCTGTGTCATGAGCCTGGTGACTCTATGTTGTGCAGCAAAGGCTTTGATCCACTGCTAGCATGGGAAAGAATTTGAAGGCATTGAACTCTTTGTAGAAATGAAGTTTTCTTGGACCAGCCTAAAGGTTTGCTGGGCATAGCTCCTTCCCAAGGGGTTTTCTCTGATGTGAACCAGAACCATCCCATCTCTAGCTCTAATAACTTAGTATATTTTACTTCCTTCTGCACTTTGACTTTTAACACAATCACCTTTTTAGGTCCCAAAGCTGCAGTTGTACCCCGGCTCACTAACCCATGGAGCAGCTTCAATAGATGAGGTATCCTTGAGGAAGACCAGATCATACTATTGCCCCCTGGGGTATTTCTAATCTGGAAAAACTTTACGTATCAGTTTTGAAGCCCTTCGCTGGCTTTGTAGGGTGCTGAGACCATCTCACTGATACCTTAACTACTGCTACAAATACTCATGTTAGTTCTGACCCATTGTCAGCTACAGTGTCCTAGCAAACAAAAAAAAAAGGACTTTTCATATAAGATAACAGAGAATAAATACATAAACCAGGTTTGTGTAAGTGGGATAGATATAGTATGGAAACTACAAACTTCATGAGCTATTTATTGTGCTTCTAAGGTGTCTTATATAATGAATATGACTCATGAAATGGACTCAAGACTTTGTGGCTGACTTTGAAACTATAATTTTTTAATTCAACTTCAATATTTTTGAAGATTAAAAGCTACTTTCAGTTTGTTCTTTCTTTCTTTTGAAGGGGTTGAGGGAACTCCAAGGATTCTTCTAAAAGTACAGAGAGCATCAGAATGACTAAATCAAGGCATCTTCTGCTGCAGTGAAGTGAAAGGATCAGGAAGAAAGATTGTTCCAGCTTCTGCAATAAGCAAAGGTCTTTTTGGTGAGATATAGGATAGAGTTTCTCTAAAGCTTTTTAACTTACATTTGGAACTAAACTTATATCGGACAAGAAATCAAAGAATTAATCAACATTTGTTTTCTGTACCAAAGGTAGTTCAAAAATTAGAGATGTCTCTGTCAATGTTTAACTTCACAATAACAACATTTTAGTATTTTCAGAGGGGCTGGGTGAGGCTGGAGACTGATGGGGAAAGAAGTGGTTTTGGCTCTTCAGTTTTCATGTGATTCAGATAAAAAAGAACCTGGACTATTTCTAGATTGTAAAATCTATTACTTCCTTTTACCGTGTGGCACACATCCCAAGCTGCTTAGAAGGTGCATGAAGGGAGTACAGATAATGGAGAGAGGTCAGGGAAGGCATCTAAAGGGATGGAAGCTGTCAAATGAACAAATTGCATGTATTTTCCTCTATGCCATATGTGCATAGGCTAAGAAACCAAAAAAAGAAAGAAAATCTTCCAGCACGCTTTGTTTCGCATATCTGGCTTCAAAGTCAGATTCAAATGTTGGCCAAAGAAAGTACATAAATTCTGGGGCCTGTTCAATGGGAGGTAGGGAGCCTTTTCAAATTCATAACTTCATAACAGAAAACCATCACTCATGGACTGCACTCCATTTGGTGAAAAACATTCTTCCCAGCTCTTGAAAAAAATAAAACTCAAGGAGAGAGAGCTAAGCCACGTTGTACTAACATGTAGATGAAGCCATACCAGAAGTGGAACTAACAGCAGCTTCATAGCTAAAGGGTAACATACTAACTAAGGTTATCTTGATTTCAGTTATTGCTTGGCTAGCGTGTCCTGATGGATTTGCATAAGTAAATTTAAAATATTGTGTTATATTTATTTTGGAAATACATGTTGAAGAGCATTAATTTCTCAAAAAGGAGTGCATTTTGGGAACTATAGTTTTCATCAGATAAGGTTTTTCTTGGCTAAACCAATGTAACACAATAAGCATGATCACAAAGGCTACCACCGCTTAACCTGGTTAGCACCAGTGCCTCTGCATTTATTTAATTATTATTGCTACTTTATGGACTTTTTATTAATGCTAGCAGTGAGAAAAATCACCACCCTGTTGCCAGGGTCAACAGTCATTTATGAGAACTTGGTCAGCTTCTGTGAGTTAGTGTTTGGCACACATTTAGGAGTGTTTTCCTCCTGCAGTTATCCTCATGTTTTGACATTTCTATTGCAATTTTCTTCTAAGAAAACCCATTCTCAGTGGGTATCACTTATATCAGAAAGTAGCCTGAAATGGAAAGTTTTAAAGAGGTGTGTGAAATGCAGGTTAGTCAACTGTGCCATGAAGATGGACCAAAAGTTAGCTATAGGAAAAGGTATGAAGAATTCACAAGTCTTTCCAGCCAGCTCACACATGTTCAAGAAACATAAATCCCTTTGTAATTTTGGAATGTTTCACTTCATAAAATAAATGGATTAAAGACTGGATTAAAAAATGAAATGCTGAAGTGTAAAGTCATGGCCTTTGTGCTGATGCCTATTTGCTGAAAAGTCCATAGGGACCATAAGACTGCCATTCTTCACACCTGCCAGCCTCTGAATGGCCTCACGTGTACTTGGTGACACGCTAAACCACTGGGAGCACTTGAGCAAAGAGATCTATCTCTTCACGGTCTAGACACATCACAGTTCCCCTTCAGCTGAAGCCTGCTGCACCTAGCTGCCCACCTCAAGACTGTGGCTGGGCCCTCCTGGGGCTGGTGCATGCAGTTACTGAAGTCTAACTTCAGGAAGGCCAGGATTTCCCCTGGAGGAAAATCATCATCAGATTTTACATTCAGTGGAGCTAAAATACTATATACAGCTAAGAACCAGCTCCCCTATTGTTTCAATTCCATGATGGTATATATATTCATAGCTGTGGTATGTACAGAGCTAGAGATAGACATATATGGTGCATTATAGTATTCTATGCTCATATAATTTGGCATTTGGATGGGTAGCTAACCTAAATACAGCCATGGCAGTTTGGCAGATATGCATCTAATCTAATTTATCTTAAATTACAATTCTTCTTTTTAAAATTACTTCATTGAACTAGCATCTTCTGACTCAACAAGCTCATCTTTTGTGGGTACTTGGTGACTTAGCTGCTTGCTTTAATGACTGAAGTTAATTTTTGTCAATCATGCTTTTGACAGTCCTGTACTCTGAGGAAGAAATGGTTTTGTAGAAGTAGCATTCTGGGAAGATCTCTGCAGCTCAGTAATTCCCAAGTTAATTCACAAGTGATTGGAAACGCCTCCACACACCTCATTACCCCAGCGTGTTCAGCTTTTTAATGTGAAAACTAAAGCCGTTATTTCTTGCATGTGGATCACATGTAGGAGAAAAGCCAGTTCAGAACAAAAAATGTAATAAATTACTCACACAAGTAAATTACTCACACTCTTGCTATCTTCAATGACATTTTTAATTTGAGAGACTACTCCCTGGCAGGAATGAAGTGATCACAATCTAGCCATTGGCTAAAACACCTAAAGGGCCGCATTCTGCTCTGCTCTGAGCACCGTGATCAACATTTTAAGCAATGCTCAAAGGAATGGAGAATGCTGCTCTGTAACTCATAGATGTGCTTGCCACAACTGACAGTGGTACATAACTTCTGAGCAGAAATGTGCTTCAAACCCAATGAGCAGTCACTCTGTGCTGGCAGAACAGTATAAATTGTTTCAATAATCAGAAGGGACGAAGACAGTAATCTGTCTTTCAAAACACAGAACATTTTCCAGAACATCTCTGTGAGTTACCATTCTATTATCCCTGAACTCTCCTCTGACCTCGCAATATGCTTTGCATTCCCATCTTTATTTTACATTTTCAAAACAATTTCGAAGCAACTTAATTGAGAAACAACATTTGATCAAATGTAAAGTGGTTGAAGTCTGCTCTTCACATTTACTGCAAAAAATGCTGAAGCCATCCTAAATACATTTTGGGGTAAAATGATGTACAGAGATATAAACAAGCAACAGGACAAATCTTGCTTATATGGGAATATTTTATCATGGAGGCACACTCTAATTAGATCAGAAGAAGAAAGTAGATAGAAAAGTCGGTCAATAATGATGCTAATAGTGCAAATGAGTGTATAATCTGAGTGATAGCATGACACAAATCAACCAAGAGACAGATGCATATATAGAAATGCAAGCAGCACTGTTGCTCAGTCAGGTTTCTAATATTCCCATGGATTCTTGTGTTTCACTCCTCTGCTACACACATCAAAACCACTCACTTATGACAGAAATACGTATGAACAGCAAATCAAACACCTTTGGAAATAAGTCAAGCATATTAATATGTCAGTGATAGCTGTCTTCCGTAGTGCATTTTTGTTCCAGTAATAAATCCCTGTGGGACAGACAGGCATCTTCTGAGTTTGGACATTTAAAGTCTGAGTCCTCTGGAGGTCTTTTTCACAGCTGACTGTAATAACTAGTGAATTATTTCTGTTTCAGTAGGGTTTGGGCAGACTTCTGACATACCATATACATAAACAATAGTTCTAACTGAAACTCATGAACACGAATTCTAACTAAAACTTTGCTCCTTTAAAATCTATGCTCAGGCAAGCTACCCCATGAAATGTAATGTAGCTGTTTGAGTAGGAACCTCCCAAGCTTCATACAAGAGCTAAGGGATTTCTGTTGATCATGGTAAAAGCACTCAAGAACTGCGTGTATGCAGAGAGGATGTGATGCTGTGCTCTACCAGTACTGCAGAAGGCAGCAGTTTGAATAAGCTCCTTTTTCAGATGCTTTCATTCTGCTCTGCTTGATTGGCTTACCTTGTCTGTGTGTTGCCACACACCATTTTGAAGATCAGTTTGCATAGGTGCTTTCTTCCTGTTCCCTATTACTGCTCACACTATTTTTCAACAGCTTTGAGACAACCTCTTTCCTCCTTGGCATTAATTGAATAAACAGAGTTCTTTAAGGATCTATCCATCCAGACTTGGAACAAACTATGAGTTGGGAGATAGAGTAATTAATAACTTCTGCAACTACAGAAATTGTAGCAATGGACAAAGCTGCCCTGCTAGAAACAGACTTTGAACTCAGGTTCTTTTAACTGCTGTTTCACTGTCTAAGCAAATGTTTGATTTTCCCTTCTTTTCTGGTGTATATCAAAAGAGAATCAAAGTAAGAAAAAACAGCTTCTGTTCCAGGACTGTTTAAGCTGATAGAAGATTTTTCTACAAGCAGGTTGTTTTTGTAGGTAAAATACGCACCAAAGAGCTCTTCAATTTATTTTCACAGGGTCTGCTTATTGCTTTAAGCCTAAATTTGCCTTAGCTACTATTGGTACCAGGTGTCTCGAGAGAAAATGCAACTTTCCCCTCTTGATTCTTGTAGAGAGGATGACAAACTAGGAACAAACCACTCCACCTCTGTTCCCACAGAGGTTCTGGGTTTTTGGAGGAATAACTTTGGAGCATCTAACATAGTCATCCACAGTGGAAAAAGAAACATACTCATAAACCCAAAAAAACAGGGCAGCTCTCCTAGTCTCAACGGGTGGTAGCAGAGGGTGGCTTTAAGAGGAAGTCAAATGCTTCAGTTTATTGCAAGAAGTCCTTTTAACTTCACGCTGAACTGGGATGGAGGCATATACCTAACACAAGCTGCAGGGCTTTACATTTAGAACAATCTTTGATGAAAGGAAACCAAATCCCAACCTCACTGAAGTCAATGGCAACTTTCCCACTGACTTCAATGGGAGCAGGACATAGCCCATGGTCATTACAGAATTACTAAGAAGCTAAATTTATTTAAATCCAGATATTACAAACTTCTGTTTGTGATGGCTTCTCATAGAAGAGATTCTGGTAATAATAATAGCTGACTTTGGTATTTCCATTCTAGCAAAAGTATTAGACAGCTAGTCTACTTAGCTCAAAATGTGCTTAAGTCATTAAAAAAAACCGGGATACCACACCCAGTTTATAAAGTACAGATTCTTAATGAAGCCACTCTTGAAGGAACTCTTGACTGATTTTCACCGAGTGCTGGTTGCTAGAAAGCACAGCCGTAAATCTAGAGATATTTTTGTTGCAAAATATGTAATATTTGAGAACCTGAACACAGTAGTTTGTTGCTATTTTCACACAACTGTTGCTGCTTTGTTGTTGCTGCTGGCTTTAAAAGATGCATATAAACAAAGGGTCACAATTCACAGAGTCACAATTTCTAACTATAAGACTTTCATTAAGATTAAAAGCAGCAAAAGCTCAGCATTCAGTGTCCCTGAAAGGATGGACAGCCTAGTCCCTCTCTCTTTGCGGAGGCAGTAGAAGGCACAGTATGTGATGTAACTTGCCTAAAGCGCCCATTTCCAGTTTGACACATAAGCAGTCTAGTGGCAAAACACCCTCAGCGACGACATGATAAAGAGTCGATAAAAAGTTGTATAGATAGTAAAGCTCTTGAAAAAGGTGGGACTGCTTCCTGAAAAGATGTCACGAGGACTTCTACACAACCCATAGAAACAACTCCTTTCTGGGATTTGTTTTTTTTGGTGAACTTTTAAATTTCTCATACGTTTCCCCAGCCAAAGTATAGATTAAAGTAATTTCAGCACTGCAATTTGAGGGATGCCATAACATTAAATTACACCCACTTAAATAATTACTTCTCTTTAGCTACAAATGGTAAAATAAACGTATCATGTTTAGTGTGTGTACTTTGCATGCAGTCATATAGCAGTTTACATGCAAAGCCTTTCCCAAAGTAGCAAAGGGAAAATAGTCCTTCTGGAAATCTTTACTATTACACTAACATATTTGATTGTGGGAAACAACAATTCAAATGAGGCAAAGGTTATGGTAGAAAAATAAATGAAATCAATTGAGAATAAAAGCTATAGCTAGATGCACAAGTTTCAATCCATGTATTCTATTCTCATTCTTAACCTTGATTAATTATTAAGAGGAACATGATTGTTAAATTATATCTTCTGTTGGCTTTATGAACTTCTCTTTGCATCCTTGCCCTCTCAGGGCATAGACAGCTAATGGAACTTTATTTTTAGTGTCTTTATTTGAGTGGGGTATAACATACACAGAAAATGTGTGAGATAAGGAGGATGCAGACGTTGTAGCAGGGGGTAAGAAAGAGAATAATTCTGCAGACAAACTCCCCAGTTCTACTACAGGCAGTGAGGACTTCTCCTCACATTTTATTATTTGGCCCAGAGAAAGGAAAGAAGGTCTTTAGTCTTTTCAGAGCTACCCAAAACACCATCAGGAATCCCACCTGTTGCTATTTTAATCCACAGCACAGGATGTATTTGTCCCTGGGCCTCCTGGGTGTCCAGTTCATTGAAGATACCAGCTGTAGTTTGTAGTTGCCTCTGCCTCAGAAGCCAGGGCTCTTCCCCCAGCTTGCTGTTGCTCATGCCTTGTGAGTTGCAGTCTGCCCAGAAGGTGGTATGCACATTTTCACAAACTACTCTCCTCCTTTCTGGCTGCTCCATGCCTGGCTGCTTTGTAAAATGTGTTTTAAGATATATTGGAAAAGGAAAGAAAGAGAACACTGGAATAGTGGTAATCGTTTGGTCCTTGGTGGCAGTTCACTCCCCTTGTGGATAGCAATGTTAGAGACACATTGCAGTCTACATGCAGCTCTGAATTTGGATCTGAATTCCAATCAGGCCAAGATCTAGTTTACATAAATATTTGTGCTTGGCTCATTTTAGAGATAGACCTTGCTGCTGAAATTTAGGATGAAAACTTGAATCCATTTCTTCAAAACTGCCTTTGGCTTTTGCCATGGCAGCCTGGGGTGACACCCTATTTTAGGACCCACAGCCCCAAGCAAGCGACACACCATCCACGGCACCTAATCTGCCAGATTTTCTCCAAGCACACCTCCAGGATTAAGCCATGCACAAAATCAGCCGGAGTGATGTTCTTCTGCTTTTTCTCCCATGTTTAGATCAGCAAAGCTTTGAGAAAGACACAGCTTTGGTCCTTGTCCAGAGAGGGATGACAGCTCAGAGCCACAAGGGAACTGAAGTGGGGGCACTGAAGGCAGCTTCAACTTTTGTGCTACTCAAACACATGCTAGCTAGATATCCACTGGGAGAGCGAGAGAGAGCAGGCGTGACAGTGTAGCTGGGTGTTTAGACACTGCCCTGGGAGGCTGGGGTGCAGTCCCGCAGCAAGCAGGGTATGGCTATTAACAGCAGCTGTGAAGCTGACAGGACTATCAGAAGCAATCAGCAGCTGACAGGGTACTGGGGAATATATTTCATCCTGGGAATAACCACATGGCCATGTTTCCAAAACCAAGTGAAAAAACAATAACAACAAAAAAAGGCCGAATATTTCCCTTTGTCCCCCTTCCCCAAGGTTTTAATCTCATGGGATTGAAAAAGAAAAGATAAAGAGATTTGCTCTGAAGAAGAATGAAAGCAGCATTTGGAAAGCTGGCTTCTCCTGTCTCCTAAAGTCTGCCCAGCTCTGCTCAATGTCCCGGAGACCAGGGTTCTCTGCAGGAATGGGAGTGACAGGGCAGGAGAAGAATGGACACATCTACCAAACCAGGCAGACTGGGGATGAACATGTCTGAAATTGCCAGTGGCACCTCACCCCAGGAAAATGGCGGAATGCTCAAACCATGGGTCCAGAGGGGAGGAAAGGTGCCTCATCACAAAAGCCCCCCTTGGCAGGGCATGAGCAAGGTGACATCCTCTGAAAGTACCTACCCCCGGGGTCATAACGGAGCTTGGGCAGGAAAGGAGCCCAGGAGCTGGCAGCCAGCGGGGCTCGGGCAATGCCGATGCTCACAGCACCAGGAAGCGGCCCAGCCGCAGCCCTGGGAACGCCAGCGGACACTGCCCACCGGATCGAAGAAGCCAGGCCTTGGAAAGCCTAGCGCTGATGTTTTGTGACCAACTAAAACATCATCTAAAAGCATGATCTTAAAGAAAATGTAAATGCCTATAATACAGTTAATTTAGGATTTTAAAGAAGGCAGTGTTGTGGTTATAAAAATCTGTATTTTTCAGTAGAATTCAGTGTCTTTTTTCTCATGTCCTCAGTGCACTTCACAGCATATATAGGTACAGGGTAATTATTACTATATTTTGTGACTGGTGAACTAAGGAGCAGAGAAATGTTCATCACGAAATTTATGCGGCTCAGCACCAGCAACAGGACATACTGATACCTTTTATTTTATATATTTTAACAATAGTCTGACTCTGTTCCTACAGGCAGCATTGCTCAATAATCATCATTAGTTAGATTTTTAGGATTGTGACTTCAGTCAGCCTAATACTGTTATATCTGTCGTAAAAAAGTATCTTGTACTGGTGTGATTATGCAGGCACACACCAGACCTCGCGTTGGTTTGTTCCTGCTATAAGCCAGATACTAGATACAAATCCTGTAGGCACAGACACAACTAAAAGCAGAAGCCTGAGGATGTGTATCATAACATCAGAAAACATACTGTATGTGTCTCAGATCTCATCTTTCTTGGGCAGTTGGTCTAGTATCCCTCATGTACACATTAAATTTGGTCTAAAAGCCTGCAAAGCAAACAGGTGTGCTGCTGCCAGCACTCCTGCCAAGGTCCCAGCCGTGTCAGGATTGCCTGACTCCACATACAGTAACTCTCACAGGCTGCTGCCAAGAAGCTTGTCATTAGCACACCACTATGGAGAATTTATATGGTTATTACTCTGTGGAGAAAAAATGGGAGATCCAATGTGATCAGTGTGTCTCTTCCCCTCTGATACGTTTGTGTGGCCTAGCACATCCCCTTCAGCATAGTTTGTGCCACGTGTGAATCCTGGAATCACACAGCATACAGTGTAGTCTTTCCTTGAAGTATATTTTCCTTTCAATTTCTAGACATAGTTCACACTGTCCTTAAAATTCCTTTCATAAAGACATGCATAATATGAGGAGGTGATAGATATTATATAGTTGGGATGATTCCTCCTGTATCATGATTTGCTTCTTTGTTCTTTTTGAACCAAAGATGAGTATGTGAAACTGGAGCTCAGCAGACACCTTTTGCTGTGATCTCAGTTTAAACTTTCCTTGGGGCTGCTCAGGTATCAGTTGGTGTCCATGTCACAGTTAATGACTCATTTTCAGGTGGAACTGTGGAGTTTTCTCATCCCTTCCCACTCACCTCTGAGACTGACAGCATGTGGGGCTGGGCTTAGACCTTCTGTGGGCTTTCACAGGGTTCTCTCCAGCAGCTTATTCTGATTCTACAAGGGGGTGACGGATGTCCCAGACCTTTTGAATCCTGTCCTAGTGCTCTACACTGTGAAGGTCTCTTCACCATGGATTCTGTGGGTATGTGGTGCACAGTACCCATGCAGGTCTCACTCATTATGCTTGAAATATGCACATAAATGTCTCCAGCTTCTTGGTTGCCTAAAGTTAAGAGCATGTATTCTGAGTGTAACACCTCAAACTTCCTAAGTTTGAGTCTTACAGGAAGGTGCACTCCAGTGTTACAGCTTAACAAGGGTTATCTCATGACATGTACCACTCTGCTTCCTTCATGCATTTAAGAAGATGCTTAGACAACTGTATATAGGAGGATCTAACAAAATGTGTCTTAAAAAGTCATTAGCACTCAAAGGAAGTCTGAGTAGGCAGAAAATAGAAGCAGATTTGAGAAATCACCTGTTTAGCAAGAAGCCATTTTTTCCAAAATTCCAGACTCAACTTGCAGTGTAAGTTAGGGCTTTGCTTTACATTTGTGAGGGCTTGGTGCGTGCAGCCTATGCCTCTTCTAACCTGTCTATTCATTGAATCTCTAAGGTTAATGTGGAGCATAAGGACTGGGCTGATGTTTCTTTGCTTGGTAATAAGAACCACAACCTTATTCTTGTAAGTGAGAGTCTTGAGGTAACTTCCTTCCAAATTACCTGAAGCCTCATCTGAAATGGTTCAGTTGTTATCCTTTACAGAAGTGCAGTATTTATTGATATTTTTGTGTTCCTTGCAATATACATTCAAATCACAGCAGCCAACACATAGAGTAGGGTCAAGGAAAGATCTAGTTCCTGTGCATGGATTTTTAAATAGCCCAAACAATTCTGTTTTGTGAAGGTCATTGAAAAACAGGGAGCAAGTAAGGAAAAAAAAAAAGGCAAGGAAACTACAGGATATGATTCATAAAAATCCCATGTCTTCTCTATATGCTCATACAGTTGTCTTTGAAAAAATAAATACAAGTTTTTGTTCTTTAGCAATGTTCCAGTAAATAATACACATGCCAGAGAACAAGCAAGCTCAAAACAATGAGCTAAAATTAGAAGAGGCAGATTCAGCATCTTAAGTCACAAATACACACACACTTTATAGTGTGAAAGCATCTGGAAGAAATATAGTCACAAGGACTGTCTGGGTGCTTGGCATTAGGACTGTAGCTCAGGACATTCTTCCGTCAGCTACAAGCTCTTTGTGGATCCTTGAACAACCCTTTTAATCCTATCTGTGAAAAGAGGCAAAAACTGGCCTGCTTTGTGGCTGTTGTGAGGATGAAATCCTGGGTGTTTACAAGGGTCTTAGATTTTTGTGTTGAGTTCCACCAAAATAAAATTATTTCCTCAATCCACTCAGGTTTAAAATGTGCTTAAAAAGCAATTTAGTTTGAGCCGTTTTGCTATTCAGAGTAAGTCTACTTCCTAGTGAAATGGAAGAGAAAGAGAGACATGGTGCACACTAGTAGTGACTGTTCGTCACCGTTTTCGTTTTAATACCAATAACATTTTTTCTGACATGTTTTTCTCCTAACCTAAAAAAAAAAAAAATCTGTGTGGCCAGATACTTGCTAGGCATGATAATTTCTCACTAGACCTTAACAGTTCAGTCAGTAAACCACTTACCTCCCCATGGGAGGCATGTTCAGCAACAGCAAGAAGCAGCAATCTACATAAGAGCCTGGGGAATTATGACTTGTAACCAGGACCACTCCTTCTGTATCATGCCATCAACCAGTAATGAAAAAGTTACATCTACAGAGGAGGAAAGGACAGCAATCATGAGTACATGCAAATTTTGACATTACAAAGAGGATTCAGGAGGAGCTATCCATACCACTCTAGATTTACATCCCCAGTGCAGATACAGGCTCTAAAGGAGGCAAGAAGAGCTAGTATATGTCAATGAAGATGGAGAGGTTTTTCAGCATCTTATATTCCTAAAAATTCTAAAGATTTCATTGCAAGGCAATACTACACTGTGATGATGCTTCTCATGAAATAATTTGCTGGACATTTTAAAGGATAATTGGAGTCTACATATTAATTTTTCAAGTTTTTTCTGTTCTTTTCATGGTTTACACGTGTTGCAGCTGTTCTTAAACTACGTACTCAACTTTCAGTATGAACCCAAACGCCCACTGCAGGCAGTAGCTCAGAAGGAATGGGGACTGGCTCCTTCTGGCTAAGGTGACAGAGACAGAACTGCTGTGTATCAGATCTAGTGACAGACAACACACATTTATTTGTTTTAGCTAACATGATACATATATATAAAAGGTGATTTTGAAGGGAGAAAGAGATGTGGCTGAGAATGAGAAAAATCAATTGCAGAATTAATTTTGGTTTTGTTTCCTAAGAATCAGTTATTATTTTTCCTGCTGCATTTGGTAGCTAGAACAGGGAACCATTTAATTTATCCGCACTCAGAGGCCAAATTATTAAAAAGACTAGAGTAGTTATAGACTCTATACTAGATTAACTATAGATGTTCCAATAAGATTCTCAAGACTAGATTATCTAGAATACTGAGAAAAATGTTAGACCTTTACTGGTTATGTTGCCTGACATAGCCAAAGTAGGATAGCAGAATTTAGACAATAACAGAAAAGAGATGCTGAGAAAAAATTATTACAAATAACCCCAGTTATGTTCTTATCCTTTGTTACTGTGTAGAGTCTGATAGAATTACATGTAGTTAGGCTGGGCCTCTGTCACAGCTAAGGTCAGGTACTATGAATGTGGAAAGTGAGCCTGTATTGTTTGGGGGAACATAAATATTTTTAATGCATGTGTTTACCATGATTGATTGATTGATGGATATTTTGTTTTGATAACACTTAATAACTTTAACACAGACTAAAATTTAATTAGATAAAGAACAATGCATTTAAATGCCACAATGATCTGAATGTTGTAAAATGATGTTGCTTATACATAAAATAAACAACAAAAGAGTTTATTTGGGATCTTACCAGCAATGCTCTATTTAGTTATTAATAATCTATGAAGACTTTAATGTGGCAGTCATAACAAGTTGGGTATTTTTCAGTGATATGTGGATAGAGAAGTTCAGCCTGAAGCAACATGTAAGTTAAGAGTGGTAAATAAGCTAAAGTTTGTGCAAAATCTTGGACCAATGCCCTTACTCTAGTAAAGTACAGAACTTCATTTTGGGTTTTCACTGAACCTCCTGGCTTTTACAGGCAAGTCCAGCAAAGGATGTAACAAGAATCCTGAAACTATTTTCTAAGACTCCAGGAGGCCGGTATGAACAAAGTACTGTACCTGGGCCCCTGTGACAGCAGAAAGAAAAATAAAACCCTTCTCTGTTAAAAGCAAAAGAAAAAAGGTATCTCAATGGCATGCTGAGACCATAATTTTAGCATCACCTTCCTCTCATTTGGCAAGGAAAAGAGGCAGGAATAAGGAAGAAGAGAAATGGCTCAACACATATTCATTCAACTTTTATCTCACAATTTACCCTTTCTGACAAAAAGCCATCCAACTCTTGCTAGTCCTTTCAAAGCTGCCAGTGGAAAGAAAGAGTTTTCCTGGGGAGGAGGATCTCCAGGGGAAGCAGTGAAAAAGCGTGAGAGAAGGAATCTGGAAGAATTCACTCCCACCCACCTAAAGGAGATTCCTTGAAGCATTGTTAGCCTGAAGGTTTCCAAAAACCCACTCTGCTTCTCAAAGGCAGGGTCATTTCTGTGGCAGGTTGATTTTAAAACAGCAATGGTGTCTAGTTGGAACCTCTCACAAGGTTGGAATGTTAGAAGTAGTCCCAGGAGAGAGGGTTTAATGTACAAAATGCAGGTGAGGCAGCCAGAAAGACATGATGAATGCAATTTTTCACAGGGCTCTGCAATTTATCACAATAGAATCACAGGAAACAAGCAAAGCAGAGAAGCAGATAGATGGACTGGATAGATTAAGCTCCTCTGGGCATGGAACTTCTTTGAAATATGCCAAAGAAATTACATGTTACACATCCAAACTTTCAAACGGTATTTTATTGATTGGAATGGAGTTATGCATTTCTGGGGTTGGGGTTCTTTTCCCCAGAAAGGAAAAAGAAGTGTTATTATGAAGAATGAAACAAAGTTAAAATTATAGGATGCTGCTTTGCTTCATTTTCATTTTAATTCACCTCTGGAGCAGCTCTGTATGCGTGCCAGGAGGTAGGGATCTGCACGTGCAAATCAAGTCCCAGTACTTCCCAGCTACCCTTCTGCCCACTCAGTTTTCAAGTTTAGGTGCATGAAGCTCCACACACAGGAGCAATTTCAATTTGTGAGCTACTTTTGATTATGTGCAAGTGATCAAAGCATGCTCGCAGCAAACACATGCCTTCCTCACGCCACTGCTTTTGCAGGGTGCCTATCTCAAAACAAAGAATCAGCCTAGCAACTCTGAGTTTTACAGCAGCAGGGCCGGCACAATACCGTTGTCCAGAGTATTGCTGCAGTGTGCTGGATATTACCCACCTCCCACAAAACAGGGGCCTTACAGCTTTCAAAACAGCGTATGTACTATTTAAATTGTTTCACTGGGAGGAGAATTATGTGTTCTGCAACGCCTCAGGACAATGAGCCAAAGGAACTGCAGAATATGAGCTTGGTGTTAAAGCCAGAGCTCTGCTTTGTGTGCGTTTTAGCCTGCTATGGAACATTACTTTTACATTAACATTTGTGGTTCCTTTTTTATGCACTCCAGCTTCACCATGCTCTGCCCTTTATATTTTAACAGTCAGATTCCTATGATCCAACCAGGGTGGCGTGTTCAAAGCTGCCCTTCTTTTTAGCGCTGATTAAAAAAAAAAAAAACAAAAACCATTCCAAAACACAGGCAAAAAAAAAAGCTCAGTGTCGAACAAGCTTACTTCAAATAGCTTTTATTAACACTAGGACAAGACTATAGCCAAAGAATTATACAAAACACAAAACAAGAGGGATTTTAACAACTTAGTTGAAGACTATTTCACGCCAATCCAATGCTCACATATCTATAATCAACGAAGTTTTTGAGCACAATATTACTTAACATTACTCATTGGATGCTTTCAGATACAAAAATGTATCAGGAATAATAACAATGGTTCCTCTTACTCTTATGGAAATATTACTATTGACCTTTAAAAATGTTGCCCTTTGGGTCAGTCCCACTGATGCTTTATCCTTTAGAATCTAATCTGCCTGGAAAGACAAATTACAGATAAACTTTTAGTGCTCTGAGCAAAAGGACTGTTTTTTATCATAGAAACAGATAGCAACATCAATTTCCCAAGAAAAAAATAGACATTTCAGCTATGCATCTCTAGACCAAAAAGTCAGTGTTGTAAAAACCCACAACAATAAGTTTGCTTTGAAAGCTTTAGTTATGACTCCACCAGGTATTGCTTTATGCTTTCCTACTGCATCCTAACTTGGAATATTAAGCCAATCAAGAAATTTCAAATAGCAGTAAACTAAGCAGCGAGAGACATGAATATGAACCTGTTCCCATAATACATGACATATACACCCTCCCGAAGCCAATAGAATATATCCACTACTGTCAATGCTCTTTCAGACAGACTCTTCTGGAAGCAGAACTGGCACTTCATATCAGAAGCAGGCATGTGTGGCCAAGTTCAGATCTGTATCCGTATTTTTTTTACAGTGTGTGTGTGGCTGAGCACAAAGTTAATGTTTCTTCTCTAGCTGCCTCCGGATCTTACCCAAAGCCTGTTAGAAAAGGGATTTCAGTGGTCTTTGAATCAGGGCATCCTACAGCTCTGCTATTGCAAATGTGCCTCTGGCCATGCAGGCGTACTGTTGGGAAGGGGATAATGTGTGGAGATCTTAGTGCAGAATCACTCTCACTGCACAGCACCAGTGCCACTGGTTTCACGCATCACTTGCCTTTAGACCATCCATGCAGAAGCATGTCTTCCTTATAAATTACAGCCCAGTTCACAGTGTGCTAATTAGCATCTGAATAGTAGTATCTTTGATGGTGCAGAACGATTTATATTTTGCTATAAACTATTCTAATATGCTGAACCACAGAGCATGGCACTAGAGCAGGATGAAGGACTGTGCAGAAGAGATATAATTAAAAATTGCTGGAATCTCCTTTGTGGTCTTCGCTCTCTGTGGTGTGTTATTTGCTAGAGATTAGAACTGAGCTAGTAACAAGATGTCATGGGACAAAAACCTTTTGGATCAAGTGAAAATATTACATTGTTAAAATCAAAATGGGTCCCTTTTGAGGTTAGAGAGGAATGCGAGTTTCACAATTTCTTTTTTTAACTATCAGCAGACAGCCAGCTAAATTGTACTCATAAAATACCACTCCAGTTTGGATCTGTCACAAAAATGAAGTATTTAATTGCCGCTAGAAGTGACAAAGATAAGCTATTCTCATTCCCACACCAAGGGCAGGGCATCTGTGGAAAAGACAGACTTTTTTTTGATGGTTTTCTATGTGCTACAAGGGTGAATTCAATTATAAGTTTAAAAAAAAAACAAAAAAAAGGAAGCGATAAGACAAAGCAAAAGCTTAAGTGATAATTAAGAAACCAAACTCCTCCAAATCCAGGATGAAAAGCAGGTAGCAGAAACTTGATTTAAGAGAAATTCTTTCGCAGCAGGTTCCCCCCACCACGTACATATTCTGTTTTACTTCCATATGGAGTCTGTAAAAAAAAAAAAACCTACAATGGTTCACAAAGTTCTGTTGTGACCTTTTAAAATAAAACAACCATGCACTGCTATGCTTCTGGAAAGGCCACTATTGAGAAAAAAAAATTACAAAAATTTCCCCTATCAGTCATGTTAGGAAGTGTCTGCTGGGGGCTAACTTCTTGGGCAAATGCATAGCATACCCGTCAGGGCAGCACACCTGGCTGCTGCTGCTTAGGACAAAAAGTTGTACAGTAATGGTCATGTCTGCATGCGTGTGGGCATGCTTGTGGGATGGAGGGGCATTTCCCAAAGAATGAATGCTCGCTGAGCACCTCCTTGCCCCTGCAAGCTAACAGAAGTTAGTTGCCTCACAGCCATCAGTGCCTTTGGAAAAGTTCCTTCTAATTCTTCATCCCAGACACATTGCCCCGAAAGTGTCCTGCTCTCTGTCTACACAAATTAGTCAGTCTCTACATTCTTGTTCTCTACAGGACCTCTGGTGTTGGCTGCAACAAAACCTTTCTAATATTTCATCTCCGGTTATGACTCTCAGCTTTTTAGGGAGGCTGCACTTAGATAAGACACCAACTCAAATACCACATATTCGAGAGAGAGATTTATTTTGCCACTTTCATTCAGCATGTTGTTGACTTTTTTGCAAAGTAAAGAAATAGCCACCTTTGTTTGCCCAAGCTGTTTATATTTTCTTTTTCTTTTATGACGTTTATTTAAGATAGCTTAATGATTTTATTTTCCTCAGACTCACTTGCCTGGAATTAGTTACTTCATTTTCACCAAAAGTAAAATTAGGAAGGTACATAATTAAAGAAGGGACTAATTCTGTTATCTTTACACTGGCAAAGTTCCCATGAACTCTGATTACTCACTAGGAATTTTGCCTGAAAAAAGATCATATAATCAAGCACTTCATTGCTGCAGATTATATTAAAGCCAAATGAGCACATACAGAAATCCTGCACACAGAGGCCCAAAATGAAGTACAAGACACACTAAGGTTTTAGCAGTTTTGAGATTTACTGTTTATCACTGTTCCTACTCCAACCCAGGTAAAAGCATTAAGCTGGATAAAAATAATTCTCTTCTTGATATCCTGAGTCATATCTCCTTTAGTTTTCAGTTTCTACTATGAATCTAATGACCTAAGCATACTGGAAAAGTATTTAATGACCTAAGAATACAAGAAAAATACAAGAACACAAGAAGAGCCCCACTGAGCTTAATATTTAGCCCCTGACACTAGGGAAGAGTATGACCTGGAGCAAGCATATTAGTGGTATTTGCTGCTGAGGCATCTCTCATTCTGGAAGTTGGTGGCTTAGGGACAACTTGATCCAGAGGCAGAGTGCAAATTCCTGCACGCTTCCCCTGCAAGGCTAAGATTTGCTGCTAATGGCAATGGCAGCCTTGGGTGGTGGAGCTGTGGGACATCCTCCCACCCGCCTCCAGGCCCCATGCCATCAGCAGATGTCACCCTGGCTTAGAAGGCTCTCTGCCACCTCCTCAGCTTCACCTTCTGCATGGGATCACACACAGAAACCACTATTTACCTTACCCATCTCATTGACGCATTTCAGCTCATTTTTAGTAGTAATCTAAGCTCAGATGTACATACTTTGGCAGTCAGCTTGAAATGTCTGGGTTCTGAATTTTCAGAGGTGTCAATCTTTCTAGCTGAAGCTGAGGTCCATGAGAGACATGAGACTGTGATGTCTCCTCACAAACAGGTCCTAAGCCCCTGAATGTGGACATTAGAAGTGGAGAAACATGCAATTCATGCATCTTTCTGAAATTCTTGGAATTTGTTGTTGAATCCAGTTAAAACTGGGCATTGTAAAGAGTGTCTGCATGAATATTTCCCTGGAAGTATGTCTAAAATTGCTGGGAGATATTTTAACTGTAATCCATGGGGAGCTATTGATGGTAATAAAAAATACTGTGAGAAGAAAACAGCAGCAAGTGAAACTGCCCTCTCGGAAAGCCCAGGTCTGCTTTGAAGGAAGTGTTGATATTCACTGTAAGCCTCAATCATTTCCCAGAGGGCTGAACGGTGCCTTGTAATGACATAATCAAAAAGTAATGGTGTTCTGGACTTAAAGGAAAAAAAGAGCAGGGCCTGATCCATCTCCCATTGAAATCAAAGAGTTTTTTGCTATTGACTTCAGTGAGAACAGAGTTCTGGACACAATCTGTGTGCAGTTTATTTGCACATTTACTTATCCAAATCATCCTAACTTTAACCAATAGCATGTCTAGATGTCTGTCTGGGAGTACGCCTGTACAAATGCCTAAGTGTGAGTTTATAATGTGGTTTTATTCAAATTATTCTGGCATTTTAAAAGCATTTCCAGCTACAAAGGACAGCTTTAGCTGATTTCCACCCCAGAATATAGCCTTTAATTGGTAGAGCTTGTAACTCACATTTCAGGCTGCAATTCATATTCAATTTCACACAAGCTAACGGCACAAGCAGATTTTGCATTTGTGGGGTTAATTTTAAGATGCTCTTACTATACACCCAATTAAAATTTTGCAGCCATTATTTCAAAATGTGAAAAGCTCTACAAATTACCCAACTCATCAGCTATGGTCCTTGGTTTCCTTGAAGGGAAATTTCTTGAATAACCACAAGAAAATTGCAGTAAATGGTAAGTAAGATTGCCATCACAAGTCTGCTGAAAATGCAGGATGAACTTCTGATTGCTTTAGTCATGTGAACAACCCCTTCAGAACAGCCCAAAGTTGGGCAAGATGGCTTACACCAGGAGTTAATTTAGCTTGCTGGGACTCTTCGCATTACTAAAATGAGCATGATTTTGGCTTGTAAATGGGGGGTAGAATTTTATTTCACTTTCTGAGGGGCATATATCCATTTTAGAGTAAGACTTTCAGAATAAAAGTTTACTTCACATTATAGGAAATGACATTCCTTTTTTAGATTTCCCTTTTCAAAGCATGCTTCAGATTTCTAACTCGTAGCAGAGAGCTTTTGTATAAGTAATAAAAGTCTTTAAAATTAAAATGCTAATCGTAAACAAACCCAAATGCATGAAAGATATAGTCTGACTGCATAACAAAAGAGAATTATATAATTCTATTTGAGTGAAATCTTTCATCTTTGATTTACAGGTTTGAGTCTGCCTATAACTGAAACCATATTGTTCCATATCTTTCATATCACGGCCTTCCCCAAAATCTTGTTTTAATTAAGGTTCCTTTCAGATTTCAGAATAAAAAGCATGACAGTCTTCACTTATGGCTTTAATAATCTTTTGAGTTTGGAAAATATATAAAAACGAACATCACTTGCTTTTAAAAGCTGAGCGAGCTATCAAATACTGGAAGTTGAATACTTCAAGGTATCTCCCAGGGTTCATTAGGTGAGAAAGTTGTAAACAAAATAAAAGTTGCTGTAGCAGAGTTTTGTTCATTTGAAGTAGTCTTACATACATGCCCTATCTCTTTCTCTGACGGTAAGGCAACACGTGTAACAGTTTAAGCGTTCATTATCAGCTAAAGGCACAACGCTATGTTACGTTCTCAAACATGGAACTAAACAGCTTAAGTCACACTACAGGGAGATCTTGCTGCACTTCGGGGACCTAAAATAAAGCCTAAACCCTTTGAAGCTTCTTAAGCAACATCAGTTCTCTTGGTGCAGGACTACATAAAAGAATTAGTTTGTATCCACATGACGACCTGTAAAAAACACCCCCAACACCACCTCCACAGAAACACCTGAGCTTCAAATGAGCTGCGCGCAGTTACTGAAGATCGCTGCTCTTAGAGTCAGGACGCAGAAACATTTCAGAACAAACTAAAAATACATTTGAAAAGCCATCCATACTTGATCTCTGCTGCACATATGGTGAGAGCTACTGTCAACTACGGAGGGTACAGCACTTCTTTTAAAAGGCAGAATAGCACTCCTTTTAGAGAATCGTGAATGCGCTTTTATGATAGAAAAGATTACACGAAATGGGGAGGGATGGCTGGGAAAAGGGAAAAGAAAATAAAGCACCACCAAGCACAGTACTTCGGGGGATTTATAGTACAATAAGAAGTGCTTTCCCTTTAGCTAAAATTCCTTATCATAATTTACATGCTTTTCACTTATTCAGCTAAGAACTCGTTACAGGGGGTTAAAAAATGGCATGTAAAATAAAGGTGGTGGTTTTCTTTTTCATTACACAGAGCAAAGAAAACAAATTCTATTAACAATTTAACACAGTATGAAAAAAATTACCCAGTAAAAAGTGTCAGAAAGTGATTCATAGAGTTTACTGAGTATTTTGCTGGCTGTTGCAATTCTTGTATCTATAATCTATCATGTAGAATTTTGTAACACTCTGTTTCACAATTTATGTTGGTGAGTGGGTCAAACAGCATATAAAAAGCATGCTCTAGGCTCTTTCTCCCAAGCCCATTTTACTGTAACTCTAGAATTGTAGCGGTTACATTTAAGGAAACTTTAGGGCCCTTTCAAGTCCATCCAAAGAACAAGTGAAGCTTCTATTCAGAGTTTTGTGCCCAGTGTTTATGTTCCATCTGATCTGTGCCACCCAAGCAGCAGACAAGACATGTCTGAGGGTGCTTTGGGGGGATACACAATGATGTCACCCACAGGAAATATCAGGGAGGACTTGGCACTTCACAAGGCTGGCTCTTCTTCCATGGGCTCGCCAGCAGCTCTGTAAAAATAAACAGGCAATCAGAATACGGCACAAGAGTACACAATGACATTGTAGATTTTCATGCATAATCAAAGCTGATTTTTCAGCTCTCTCTGATGTTTATTTGTGTTATTCAGTTATCCATAAATAGAGTTTCTTTCCTAGGAAGTATAAACAAATGTCAAGTGGAAAAACATTTTAGATCCAAGCAATCACTGAAAATGTTCCTGTTTATATTAAAATATGTCAGAATATTTTATAACTTTTTGTCCAGAAATGTACATGCTTTCTGTCAACAGAGTCAAATAATTTCATGAAAAAAGTAGCTGTGATACTTTTATTTTACAAGCTTTTGCAACTGAAAATGCATGCATTTATTTTTTCAAGTGGGCCCATACCATTAAAGCAAAATAGTTCACTAGTAGCCCAGTAGTTAGCAGTGTTTCTTCTGGGGTTTTTCTTTAGTCCTCTGATTTCTGATTCTGTGCTTTCATAAATGCATTGCCTGCCAGCCTGCAACTTCTGAGACCAAATTCTGAACTCGATCAGCAGATTACTGTCATGGAGAAGGTAGCTATTAATAATATCAAGTCAGGTTATGCACACATCTTTTGTTTGAAAGCCTCTGGGAAATATTCAGCGTAGGCAAGATGAGCTCTTTGAAGCAAACAATAAGAAAATAATGGGGACATATGCTGAGCTGGCGTAAAGTGTCATCATTCCTTGTATCTGGCAAGCTACCACACCTGAGGATTATTCTGGCTATTATAAAATGGGAAGCTTCTGAGATCATGGTGAGACCTCACTATAGAAGGGCATAAGAATTTGGACGTAAACAGTTTTTCACCTCCATCTGGCAGAATGCCATATGGCAAATGAGCTTAAGACCTTCTTAAAAATAGTCACTTCAAGCAATTTTGAAATGAGGGGACAGTAAAAAGTAAATGAAAATTAATAAATGAGACATTTACCACTTAAATATTGTAAGCCAGTATAATAACTGGTTTCAGTAAAACATCCCTTAGAAAGTACAAACTCATGAGATCCCATGGAAAAAAAAAGTAATTAATGGGGGCTTGCATGGGTTTTGGTAGTTTATTCAGCAAGGAAGCCAGAGAATTTTAAATGAATCTGGAGTTTATTAAAGTCTTACCCAATGAAAAATTCAGCAGTGTGTCTTTAAATGATTTTATACAGGTTACTCCTTTCCAATTTGGAATGATCAGAGCTAGTATGTTGAAAAATATGTCAGATGAATGATATATGAAAAAGAAGACTTTTTCAGACTAATCACTTTTCAAAGGGTTATTGACCCTAAGAGATTATCAATCTATAAATCTCAAATCTTTTGTTCCCCACCACACAGTGGAGAATGTTTCCTACATACAATAACCACTGCAGCTCCCTTGGTCCCGAGAGGCAAGGTGAAACCCTCTTGTATTGCCTCTTTCTCCTCTCTTGCATTATTCTGTCTCGCCGCGGATGGAGCCCAGCCTGCTGCTGAGGTCCTCAGGTATGTTAAAGGGTCATGCACCATGTGGGGAGCTCATACTGATGGTGTATGTTGCTGTTGTGTTGACCACACACTTCCACTTTCTCCAGCCACTTTTGGAAGACCTGCATGTCCTCTGGCATAACACAAAAGTGCAATAAGACCTTGTTAAACGTCCAGGGCCTTACAGGGCTGTCTGGAAAGAGGGTAATTTGGAAGCAGGTAACAGTTCAGTTTTTCCATTCTGCTGTAAGTGAATGAGAAGAAATAGTTGTCAATAGACTTCAACTGGAGATTGGCAGAGGAGGAAGAAGTGGAACTCTGGAAAACCTCTGGAAGTGAAAGTGGGGGTTTGGGTTATTTATAAGGATCTAGGGAAGCGCTACGTGCAACAATCTGTTCACATGTGTTTGGCTTCTGGGACTGATATTCATATGACCATAGCGGGATCGACAGATGATCTTACTCAGGGTTTTAGTCTTGGGCAATTTTTCAGTGATGAGGGTGCTCCTGAGTCCTAGGACTGACCTTGAGTGTTATATTCTAATATATTACAGTATATTCCAACAATATGCCAATATTTTGCATCAGCTACAGCCTAAGCACCAACAGAAATTTTTATGTGCAAGCGACAGACGCAAGGTCCTTTCTGGAACAGGAGAGGGTTAGTGTGCCCTGGCAAATCCAGCTGTTGTCTTTCAGTGTGGGTGCTCTCACAGCCTTCTGCAGTCTCCCTTTGAAGACTTATGTGTTTGCTTTAACTTCACTTTAGTAGTGTCAAAGAAGTCACTGGATTGAGCCAATGGCTAATCATTAAAAACATGATTTTAATATCCCATACATTTTTATGGGATAACAGCTTAGGCCAGAGTTTTGTGTGAGGGCTAGTAAAGTTTTAGAGCCCCTAGTAGAGAGACAAAAACTCTGTAGTCCCATAACACTGAACAATGAATCAATACATACTCATTCTGCTGGAATCAAAAGTTCTCAAAAACAAAAAATATGGAGGGGGCAGAGTCTGACAGGCCAAATTTATGTTACTTCAGTTATGTCACTGTTAGTTACATAAGTTCAGTTAGTCTTCCTGTAGCTGACAAGAAGCTGGCATAAAAACATAAAGCAGGCAGAAAACCCATCCCGTACTGTATGCTCTGACTGGTTCCTCAGAGATGCAGCTGTGAGCTCAGGTCTGATCCAGACTGATTCTGTGCGGTCAGCAGATTCAGACACTGATTGGGACTGTAATGACTGTAGAACCACAGCCATGATTTTTCATTAAGGCTTCACTGTGGTTTATTTAAACTGCAAGTTCGTAGGACCACAGCCCTGTTGCACTTGCTCTGCTTATTTTGGTGAGCTGGGAAGAGTGCTCACCTATAGCTCTCTCTCTGTATGATTCACACTATGGCAGAATGAAGTAGTCTCTTTGCAGTTAACACTAAACAAAATTATTCTGTTTAGACCTTAAAACAAAAGAAATAGATGAGGCAAAAATCCTACCATATGGAAAAATCTGGCAAAACGTGTGACATCTTAAGTATTGCTCTGTGGCAGTTGTGAATAAAGGTCAACCATAATATTTACGAGAATATTATTTAAAATAGTTCATATCTGCACCTTAAAAAAAGTTAATATTTAAGAATATAGCTAAAACCTGTACATCATCCAAAAAAGTAAATGTTTCTCTTACCTTATTTGTTAAATTAGAATTACTGAAATTCCTCATAGCTACATCATCACACATAAGAATAAAAATTCAAGGTATGTTTCCAAGTCACAGAAACTGCTGAACAAAAGATAGGTTTTCTGGCATGGTACGGCTCTTTTATGCTATAATCTGTTCCTAACTGGACTCAGCTGTCTTGGGGAAGATCATTGTAATTGAAAAGTGATCCTCTGGTAGCAGAGAGTTGAGGGAAAAAGAGATACCTTTCTATACTATGCAAATGATGCAGACAGTGTCTAAAGACATCGTATAAGAGATCCTGAGTAACTGCATATCCTAGTAAAAATGGACTTTGCATGGACTAAAGAAAAAGGAACTAAAAGTAAACCCCATCTTATTTAAGAGCAGGATAAGGTAACCATACATATACTCTCAAAAGAGGAAGTAATGTCCAAACAAGGCAAATTAAATAAACTATAAACTCTGGCAAGTTAAATATAAACCTTCAGTGAGGCAATCAAAAGGAGAGTCTGAAAAGCAACATGTTAAAGGCATAAAAACTAATAATAAAAAGATCTTTCAAAATACGTCAGAAGAAATGATCAAAGCATCAAAGGAGCATCAAGGAAGGTAGACCACAAAAGCAAAATGAACTATTTATATCTGTGTTCACTGGAGAAGTGTCAGGGAGATTTTATTATTTGCAGATGAGCTATCTCAAACTGAATCAGCACTAGAACAAACTGATATATTAAACGTTGCCAAATTGCTAAGAGCAGATGATATTTGTCCACTGAGTTCTAAGGGAATGCAATTATGATGTTGCTAAAGAAATAATTATTGAGCATATTCTACGGCTTAACTCAACACCCAGACAAAAGGCAGAGAAGGTAAGAAATGTAAGTCCTCTTCTGGAAGCTACAGGAGATAGAGTAAGCCTGTATGGGGGAACTGAAAGCAGCTATAGTCAGTGATAGAATTAGTAGGCATTTAGGTAATAGTAATTTGGGTAAGAGCTATGTCTTAACACAAAGAAAGCAAGCCTTACAAATTCATTAGAAGTTTCTGAAGGAAATGAAGGAAGAGGGATCAAGTGATATCCCTGTGCAAAGAAGGTCTTCCAACAATTTTATCCAAATGGTGTGGGGAACCTGGGTTCTGAGAGAAGGTCCTCTCATAGATTAACAATCCATCAAAAGTAGGAAATGGATAATAATATTGGTGAATTTTCACCACGGAGGGATTCTCCAGATCATCTCAAAAAGACTTGGCAGACTAACAGTAGATTTAGGCAATAACGTTGGTTGGTGATGCCAAATTACAGATACAAGTCAGTTCAAAAGCCCATAACACCACTTCTGAGTGGAAAAGAAGGTAAACAAACACAAACTAACAAACAATACACAAAACAGGGGGGAGGACAGCTATAACTGTTTCTACACAGTGATGGCTATGACTGAGAGCTTGGAGTTTATGTAGAAGAGCAGAGAACAACAGAAACAAGAAAAAAAACCCCCAACATTAAGCTACTGTGTGAATCCACAGTGTGCCCATCACCTGGAGTCCTGCATACAGTTCTTACTCCATCTCAAAGAAAACTAAAGAAGGTACAGACAGAAGCAAGAATCATCAGAAAAAAGAAATTATTTTCATACCAGAAGGAACACAGACAGCTGAAGCCTTTAAAACCAGAAATGGGGCAAAGACTATGAGTAAGAAAAGAGTTGCTTTTATTTCTCATGATGCAAGAGCTAGGGGCTCCCCACTGAATTTATCTGTAAGTTAAGAACAAAGAAAGAGAAGTGCAGTCCCTGAAGAAGCTGTGGGATTCACTGCCTGAGCGCCAAAAGTATAAATTAGTTCAAAAAAAGCTTTGAAAAGTTTATGCATGAGTAGATATCCTGGAAGCTTTCACACAGGAGGGGTCAGATACAGCTGTTGAGATCCACCGACTCACCAGGTCAAGGCTGGCTCTCAAACTCCTCTGCTCCTGGTTCTCTTCCTTACGCACCCACCATCAGGGGATGAGAGGAAAGTGGGCAAGAAAAAGCTGCAGCCTGACCTGGGGAAGATGTTCTTCAGCTCCTGAGCCTGCCTGTGATTGCAGATGCTGTGGGATATGGCCAGGTAGGCACAGGTTACTCATCATAGCTGAGATGGATACCCAAACAGTGAAACACTACGTGAAGCTTTATGAGTCAGTACACAAACACAGTAAATGACTTTAGATGGTGACTAGTTGTACCCCAGTTGCTGTAATATATAATATAATGTATGCAGTATAACGTAATGTGACTGATACTGCAACTGGCAGCTCTGTAACGCTAAGAGTAATATCTAAAAATTACACTTTGTTTTCATTTCCATTTGAGTAAAATCTATACTCAGCTGAATGAGGGCCATAAAGTCAAATTCTGATAAATGTCATTCTCAAGATTTACTGTTTTCTGTAAAAATAGTAAGTGCAAGAGATCTCCCTCCACACCCTTATATTTTTCCATTTTAAGAAGAAACATACAGAAGCTCCAATGTATCAGGGACACATTGTACTCAATATTTTCATAGCACGATTTCTGAAACGGATGCCTGGCCAAAGCAAAATTCTAATCAGCTAAATTTGTATGTCACATAGGGAATAAGCAGTTATCAACACACAAAAGTTACAGTAGTTAGAAATGTTTTATAAGGCATGCCTGTTCCTTTAATTGCATCTGTATTTAAATCTGTGTTAGCAACATGCATGTTTTCTTTCCTATCCACAAACTCTTTTTTTTCTATATCTGTTCTCTTCTGAAGTCTATAATCAAGTTTCAATTGGACTTTAAAATGCAGAGTTGTGCTTTGGTAAAACAAAACACCAAAAGCATAGCAGCTTTTCACGGTTTTCTTCATTTAGTCTGCCAGAGAAAATAAAATAAAAAAATAATCAGCACTGTCACTTGAAGAAAAGAAAGAAAGAGAGAAGAAAGAAAGAAAGAGAAATACTTAAGATGGGCCTTAGCCAGGAGCATTTTATCCTTTATTCATCAGTGGTAAATGAGTCAGATATGAGTTGGCCAGGAAAAGAGCTGCTTTACCCAAAATCTGAGTTTAAAGTGAGTCATCTCACTCCAAACACCAATATATCCTCCAACATAACTGGCAAGAGCTTCCTGCAAAGAGACTCTTGCTGCTGCTTTCTTCATCTGGAGTCCTGACCATCCAAAGCTGAAGTCAACAGGATCTCTACCATCAATTCACTGAAACAGGGTTAGAGATGTAGGCCAGAATTATCAGCGTGGCTGACTATGGTGAGAATTAAGAGAAAGTAGATTGACTCCTTGGCATAATGAAGGAACCCTTCAGACTGCCCTGTTAGCCACAGTGCTTTCTGCTCTGATCCTGCCCTGCTGGTCACAACTTAATGAAAACACTGTCACAAACACTTAATGCACAGGCTTGCAACAGGTCTTCAGAAGGTGGCTCCCATCTGCAATGGGGGGAGGACAAGCACATCTACAGTGCCCTTACCAAGAGGGCTTGAGAGCCCAGATGACTCCTCATGCCCCTGCAGCCCTGCTGTTTGCCATAGAAAGTGGCTGGAGAAGGAGCATCGCATCCTTGGTCCTTAATTACAACAAACACAACGAATGTGAAAAAGCAAAGTTGGACTTATCACTACATTACTGTAGTTTGTGTTGGTATATGCCTATGAAATGAAGGGCATGCTTTTGTGAAATGAATGAAATTATCTGGCACGAAAGCAGAGCATGCAACGTCAAATCAGTCCCTGGATTTACGATCCCATACTAGACTTTCATTCATGCTCAAAGTGCAGCCAGGTCCTCTCAGGTCTCCCTGCAGCTCAGAGGACCCTCAAAATCAGACCTTTCGGGTGACCATTTTTGATTCCATATTCCTCCTTACATTCAGCAGGAAGAAAACAAAGAGAATGATGTCCCAAAGCCTCAGAAAACCAAACTATCAATTTTGGCCCAGTGGGACAGCACTTATGTTGTCCTGTTGCTCTCTGATGGCAATCTGGCTTCGGGTGACTTCTTTGTGGGTTACGAATGTGGAAACAGACTTAGGAACGCATGCGTGCATAGGGTTTTTTTTGTGCTGCAGAAAAATCTCTGCAGCACCACAGAAGATATTTCAAACGAAGCCATTTTTCCACAGAACAATTCATCACAACGATTTGTCCCTATAAGAGTCCAGAACTGATGAAGTGTAATGAATCTGGCAGCCACATGAATCCCACTTGTGTACATTTCAGCACATCCGTTTTTTTCCATTTCTCTCAGCTCTGCCCTGAAATACTGTTTTCAGAATGGGTGGAAACTGTCACAGGTTATCAGTAGGTAGGTAATAAATACAATAGTTAAGTGCAGCGTTGTTCAAAGGGTTGGTTATTTTGTTCAAATCATGTAGGATCAGCAGTTGCCAATGGCTGTACTTTTAAGTGAGTGGAGGCGTATAACGAATACAATTCTTGGTTATTCTGAGCAACGTAAAAATACACAAAATTAACCACACCCTTTTCCAGACAATTTAAAGCTTTGCTTTGTTTGACTGTGTTAGTTCCAACACTAACTAAAATTCTTTACATTTCAGAGATATGCACATGTGAGCAGGCACCTTTCTGTCCCTGGTTAGCAGAAGTGTCTATTAACTGTCACAAATTTGTATGATGAGCCTTACATTATTTCTTAGCTGAGCCCTCATTAGCACTCTCACAAATCTAAAATATGCCTCCCGTTCGCCATGGATTCTTCCCTAAGCTTTTATGGATTTGTTTGCAATAATGCTAGCACAATAGCCATAGCATATTAAAGTATAATTACAATCAGAAAGGTAATTATGTAAATACTGTGAACTTTACTAGCTAGCTCTGCTCCCTGTGTCTCCCTTTGAGCCATGTCTGTTAACTCGTTGGCAGATGAGCGCTCCCACTGTTGTGAGAAACGTTCGCTCCCAAACGCATCCATAGCTTTTAGCACTGCGCTAGCCCCCCAGATGCCTATCAGTTCAGTTCTGATTAAAAGAGTCAACGTGGGAGGCAAGAACCAAATCAAACAAGTAGCTGTCATGACGCAGGAGCCATGGTTCCTTCTGGCTCCCCTCCCACCACCGCTCTGCCTACCCACAGCTCCCTCCTTTCTCTCCTGTTGTTACACAGATCTGCTCCACAGCCTGCAGGGAGCTGATGAGTCTCCTTATAAGGCTTTTTTCTCCTTTCCTCCTCCCTTCCCTGTTTTCTCTGTGTGATGGAAACTGAATGGTTCCACTGCATTTTGGGTCTTTCTCTGTTGATGAAGGCCAGGAAAGTTTGTCCCTATAACAAGTAAGTAGAAAACTCCAAGAACTTCTGCCGTTGCTTTTCTGATTCCTAACAACTCTTTGAAGAAATACTGTTTTGTAGATGACACAGTATTCAATGGCTATCAATTTTTTTCATCTCTAATTGGCAAAAAAACCCAACAGCAGTTGCTGTATCATTTTCTCAATTTGTGAAATCGAAAGCAATCTTCATTAACGTAAAAAGCAGCTGGCAAGCTGGAAAACCCTAGCATTCTCATTCTTTGCTGGTGTACCTTCATCTTGGTACACTGAGAATGTTGGCCCTAATCCTGGTCAGGTTGGCTTTAAGTTTTATGTTGGCACCGTTCCATTGCTTCCATGGAAGTAACTTTTAATGCCTGTCTAATATCATTTAATAATGGTTTAAGTCCATCCTTATTAAATTTATCTGATCGCGTGTTAAATGCCTTCCTAGAAAATTAAAGCTAAAGCAGGTTTGAACAGCTTCCAATGAGAAGAATATGGTTGATTATACTTGATCATGTCTGTTTTCCTCATACGGATATTGCATTTTTTATGTAGTAGACAGCATTAGACATGGGGAGAAAACAAGGTTCTTGTACTAATCATGAATCTTAGTAAAGAATTACACATGCCAAAAAAATACCTGCTAGCACAGAATATCTGTGCTTCCAGTGGCCAAGTGAGAGTGTTCAAATCCAAAGATGAAAAATTCCGGGTACCTCAATTAGCAGATAATTTTGAAACAACCCTTAGTCTAACTGTCTTCTTCATCTCACTTGGCTGGAGCAAAAGCCTCACTCTACAATAATCGCACATGCTTACCTGCTGCTTTCCTGAGGGATACACTGCTCAACATCCACAGAAAGAGAGGCCATAGCAGATACTGTTTCTGTCTCCTCCCTCTCTCGTTTCTGAGACTCAGCCAGAGCACAATCCACTGGCACAGAGTATGGCTCCACAGACTTCCAGTACTTGCCTAAGGAAAACACACATAATAATTTATGGGAATTTTAGCTAGCATGGTGGTACAAGCATAGTAATCACTTAGTTCAACACCGAGTGATTATAATTTAAAATCACTGTGGTGTAAGGAGTACAGCTGAAATTTCAGACTGCAGTGAAGAGGTATATTTCTGAACCTAAGAATGCCAAGTTGGAAAGTGCTTTCATTCCAAGGGCTGTGTCACACCCTTCCCCAGAAGGTAATAAACTGGAGGAGTAACACATAGACTAATAAATGCATACTGTCGGACAGGTTTTTGGCTTTATCTCTGCAAGGTGAAGGGAGTTCAGGGCAGATTTAATACCTGGAAGCTCTGATGTGGCAGACAGTTGATGCATATACAGCAAACAGGACTAAAAAAGTGAACATTGTTGTAAAAAGTACTCACACAGCACTGTCTGGAAAATGAAAAAAGTCAGAAATGCCAGCTCGGACTGAAGTGATGTTGCCAGAACAATCAGGTTTGTTAGTCCTGGATGTTCTTTCCCCTCCAACCTCAGGGCGTATACTAGAACAATAATTTATTTAAAACTTTCATATATGAACTGACTGTTGCTGGAAAGCCACCAGATAGCATAAGGAATAGAGCTTTCTGGTTTGCTGTGTAAAAACACAGCAGTGGATTAAAAGCATGAGTATCCTCAGCTTTCTGCCTGCAACAGAAGAGACAGTGAGAAGGTTCTCAGGCAACGCAAACAACGACGGCAGGTGTCTCATCGTCAACATATAAAATAGCCTGCTACTGCAGTGCTATTAAGAAACAGAGGTTGATTAGCGGTACCCAGGTGAATAAGTAAGAATTTAAATATGTATTTCTTACAGTTCAGTAATCCACTGAGCACTCGCTAATTGCCAGGTGGATGACACCTGGAAATTAGGAGCTTTGGGAAGGCTGGGAGTTCTGGACCAGAGCTTATTCAGTGTTTAGCAAGAAGCTTCCAGCAGCTGCTGCAGAGGTTGGATCAGGGTACTTATCTGGGAATTAGACAGAAGGTTTCAACAGCTGTGAAAGAGAGGGGATCAAGTAGGGGACTTTTCTGAGGGTTAAAAGGAGGATTTTGGCAGCTGGGCAGTGGGCTGAGTTGAGGTGCTTATCCGGAGGGTAGCTGGAGGCTTTGACAGCTGGGAGGCCAGGCCAGCGGTGGTGCTGCCTGTGCTGCACAAACGCTGCTAAAAACTCCCTCTTTGGTAACGCAGCTCTTAACACAGTTTCAGGCTTTTTGAAAGATGAACTTTTCCCTCCAGTGAGAAAGCAGCTGTCAATAAAGCCTGAAAATGTCTTCATTCAAAAACATCATTGCAAGATGAAAGCCCAAGTCAATCTGCAAGAACAACCAGCGAGCATGGCTAGCATGTTTCTTTGAACTCTAATAGTGTGCACGTTTGAGTAGTTAGCAGAATCTTTAAATAACGGGGACCTTCTGGGGATAAAATGTAAAGTGTATTAAGTATCCTACAAAGTTGAGATTAAGTGTTAGGAGGTTGGCTTTGCTCCAAAAGCATGAAAGACACAGCTAAAAAGTTATGTACGTAACAGTAGGCTCAATGATTGGAGCCTGGCAAATTTTATAAAAACAAGACAAAAATATTCTCTATTATTACTGTGCTCAGAGACCATATTCTCTATTCATTAAAAAATACACTAAAAACAAACAAAAAAGTTATATGAGCATTCCACAATGTTCTCACAGATCATATGTGCAAAAGTCAGTCTTTGCAATATACACCCAATTCAACCCTATAATTTATGAGCTAAATGTTCGCAGAGTGGGTGGGGTTTTTGTTGCAGAAACAGATGTGCAAGAAAATCAAATCTGTTGGCATGGGAATAATACCCCCTCTTGCCTATAAAAGAAATGAACCCATGTTCACTGCTGGAGTTTTCAAGGGCTCTTATTCATAAAATAAAATATTAGTACCCAGCTACCACTGTGTTGCTCTCCTGCAGCAACAATAAAACTGCATCAGTGAGGATTGCTACATCGTATTCGTTCATTCACACACAGGCTTGCACACCAGCTGCCCCCTGAATCCTGACTTGTAACACTAAAACTCAGGGCCAGTTCGAGCATATTAGTGGGCTCTCTGTGCCCATTTAACTGCCCTTCACTCCCAAGCGATCAGTGATTTTCCTTGTTTCCCTGCATTGAGAATTGTTATGAGAGGGCTTCATCAATAAAGAGGGAGAGCAGAGTCAGGCCAGGAAGCAGGTGGCAGCACCTATGCTGCAGTGGAGGGTCTTGGAGAAGGGGAATACATGGCAGGGTGTGTGCGGTTTGTGGGAGGAAATTTAAAAGCAGTCCCAGTTAGGAATAGCACCCAGGTAGCAGTGGGCAACTCATGCAAAGAGGACTTTCTGATACTTGTGAAAAAACAATAGTAGATTTTTCTTTGAAATCAGAAAACTGTACTTTACGAACACCTGTGGTAAGAAGAACAGCTTTGCAAGCTTCTTTTGATACAGGACAACATTTATGTGTTGAACACAAACCATGCAGGGCTGGCATGTGTGTTCAACCAAAAGATTTGCAGGCAAGGTCTTGTGGAATGAAGAGGCAATCACAGCATGCCAGCTGCAAAGAAGCTCTGTTAGAAACCCTAGGTATGCTGTGGATTGACAATTAAATGAGCTCAAAAATCATCTGCCTCAAACTGCTCACATCTCTGAAAATGTAATTTCTACTGTGCTATACTGGAATGTGAAATTCTACCGGTCCTGTTACATTCATTGAGAAGAACTTGGTGGGGCTCAGGGGAAAGAATGAAGCATACTGCTGGTTTCATTCATACAAAACTTGAGCAATCACGGCTTGCAAGAACAAACAATGAAACCAAATCAGTCTTCTAGGTATGCTTTGGCTTTCAGCATGAAAATGTGCTTAAGTCTTCCTCAAAGATTTGTGGGGGCACTGATTATTACCAGGAAATAATAAAAGGGAATGTTTCTGTCACTGTTACAGGCTTTTGGAATTGCCTTTCACAGATAGATTTGGACATGTCGTGCCATGGCTTGCTTGGAAAAAAAAAGATTTGGGGGTGGTATTCAAGCTAGTGAACAAGATTGTTTAGAAATAGCATATTACATGGGTGTGGGAACTACTACTTCCAAATGTATTACATTTCCAAAGAAGCTTTGGATCCCGGTCACACACAAAACATTTACACAAATTCCATTCTAGTTAGAAAAAAGTTGTTTCCTCTCATTGTCTTAGTATTGCACTTTCAATTTTTTGCAGCAAACACAGAGGAGAGACTTTTTCTGTGTAAAATATTGCTAATATTCATGATGAAAGCTGGGTCACAGAAATACAGACCCAATATACATGCAAGCAATCATCCAAACAAATCAGGCTTTCTCAGTATCTCTTGAGGTGCTACTCCACAGCCTAATGCTTTTCAGCCTGCATAACTCCCTATAATAATCAGCACATACTTGCTTTTCTTAATTCCATCTAAATATATATCCTCCATAAAGCTGTACTGAACTTCCTCAATGCTCCTTTCTGTCATCCAAGCATATTCCTTTCTAATACTTGGTCTCTCTCCAGACAAAATGAGGTATGCGTAACTTTTGGGGCAATAGCTGCAAGAAAAGACAGAATATTGTGTATAAATAACTCCAAACCCTGAGCAGCCTGACTTAGGTTTCAGAAGAACAGGCCCCTTGCACTGCTGTGACTGTAGTGGTCCAGCTCAAACTTAAGTGTGGGAAAATTAAGCCACTCTGCAGAGCTCTGGATTATGTTTTTAGACACATGTTTGTTCCTAAATCTATCACTTCTGTCTGAACTGCCATCATTTGTGTGTATTTCTAGTAAGACACTTCAGACACTATGCCTTTCTAGAGTCAGTATTATCTTTTCTGTTTCTCAATTCACCCCCCTCCCCCCCTTTTTTTTTTTCAGATCCATTTTTCATTAAATACGTGTCTTATTTCAAACAGAATTGCATATTCTTTCCTCATGGCTGTGGCCTGTGTACAGCTTTCTGTCCTTATTATAATTTGCAAATTTGTTCTATCTTGCACAGTACATGAATTTCCTTACCTTGCTGATTCCTTCCTAATCATTAACAGTTTATTAACAGGGAGTTTTAAGGAAGATACTAACTCATGAACATGGACATACCACTCAGCAAAAATGACCTACTGGAATTTATCATATACAGCTGATTTACTTAGAGCATTTGCGTATCTAGGTGACTACTGGATATGAAGGATGAATTATATACCTACAGTGAATTTTCTTTGTCACTTTAAACCCAAAATCAGATTGAGAAGTACTGCATGACCAGTGGATAATACATGGTGTCGCTTTCAAAAACTGCATTTATTTTATACAGATGAATCTCAGTTATTTGTGATTCATCTAACATGAAGAAAAACATTTGTTATCCATTTGTTATTGTTAAGGAGCCAGCAAACAGTAGAAGTCAGGAAGCTCCCACTGCCTCAGTGAAATGGCAGGGAGCAGAAGATTAGAGAATTTAAGGGAAGTCTGCTCAGTTGGATTAAGGTAACTGATGGCAAAGAGATTTTTTTTCAGGGAGACCCGAGCAAATGCCCTAAAGTATCTGGGCAGTAAGGGGTTGGGGTCAGGTACAAGTGAAGCAAAGTACCCTCTGCACCATAAACATAATAAAATAATGTATTTTTTAGCATTGTTCCATGGATCAGTGCCCATTTTGAGCTTTTTAACTTTATCTCAAGCTCCTGTATGTCTCAGAGCAAGTAACTTGTCCACGGCTGCACAAACAGAATCTGGATACACTATTTGTTAGAGTTCTAATTTACCTGTCTGTTCCTGTCCCTCACTGACAAACACCTATTTCATCCAAGCTGCTCTGGAATGTAAAGATTTGGGAATATTCAGGAATCAGAAAGCTCTAAATAATTTCAATGGGTTAGTTTTTCAGGGCTAAATACATAGCAGAAACAAAGAGATGTCAAAGAAACAAAAATAAAAGCATACCTATATATATATATATATATATATATAGGCACAGCATGTTGGTTTATACGTAAAACATTTGCCCACTCTTTTCTCCAAAACAATGATGTCGATGACATCACTTAATAATAAAAATACCCCAAACCCACCCACCGACAAACCCAAACTGAGAAACATACTTTGAATTTCAGTGGTCTTTTTTAAAGAAGCTATTGCATTCATATTGGGGATTTGGTGCACAACATCTTCTGGGAGAGGCTCCAGCTGCAAGAATAGAATAGAATAATATAAATTTTCAATAAGCCACAGGGAAGTAAAACAAACTGAAACAACCTAATCCTCAGGAAAAGCTCAGCCCAAGAACTGGTTAACGTTTTGCTGGTATCAGTTCTAAAAGTATAGTCATGATTTTGTTTTCTCTTTTCCAGCCATGTAATTGAATTCCAAGGGGCTTTTCTATTGGCTGCAAGACTAATCTATGGAGTCTCTGAAGCAGGTGCATGTCTGTGTATTATTCATTAAAAAAATGTTAGTTATTTGTGTAATTTTTGTAGGTTCCTCACAAACCGAATTCCACTGTGTCTGTATATGCAGCTGGGCACTCCAAACTAAACCTTGCTGAAGCCACACTGGAACTGAAGTGTGCACTCTATTATCTTTATTTTTCTGGTATTATTATATCTAACCATCTTACACATTTTAAGATTTATAGGGGAAAAGAGTAAAACACAGCTGCTTTTACTAGCTTTGCATTAATTTCAAATAAAGTAGTAGATAAAAAATGGTTATGCACATCAGCAGTGAGGGTTCTCTAAGTTTTTTATCATCAGCTGTATTTTAATTAGACAGATTTAGTTGTATATTCTTTGAGTAGGGCTGCATCACAGTAAATTAGCACAAGGAAGTGTGCAGTTACTGCACAGTTATTTTTGCCTTGCAATGGATAGATATACCAAGAAAACTGTGTTTTGAAACTCATCCGCATGTGCTTTTTTGTTCACTTTCCATAAATTCTCTCCTAGAAAAAGGGTAAAAGATTATTTGGGCTAAATGCCTCTTCATGTGCTGTAATAACTATATTCTCCTTGATCTATACTCAGAGTCCAGTCAGTTTTTCCACTTCCCTGCATAGGCTGCTGAGGTTGAATGTGGAGGTGTGCTTCCTGCGGAGGCAGGAGTAGCAACTGTGTCAAGGTGGACAAGGAAGAGTGATATCAATACCAATTTCTCCTCTCTAAAACTAAGGAAGTTCAACCACCATTGACATCAGACATCTGTATTGCAGACAAAACTCTTCTCTTAAGCCTGCCTGGGTCTACTTTAAACTAGGTCAAGTGAAGCCCACCCAAGCAGCTTCCTCTGTGAAGTTAATAGTTCAGTAGCCATCATTTATTGTCCTCCAGGTTGCTGCTGCTGCATTGCTTCCCAGCAACTAGATAAAATCAGCTTTGATCCAAGTACACAAAGTGGGAAGTAACTACAGTGTAGACACTCCCTTAGTGGTGCTATTTTAAGAAAGCTCAGCTACAAATCTCAGAACTTCTGGGACCCTACCATCACAATCAGCAGTGAACGCCTGTCAGTGATAAAGACATTGCAAATATCACCAGTCTTTTGGAACGTTGGTAACTAAAATGAATAGGGCCGTTCATGTCATTATTTCCGTAGAATCCCATATGGGATTGCAGCTGGAAGATTTTCTTGTAGCTAGAAACAATAGCACTATGTTTTGTTTTCAAACAGCATAAATCACTCCATTCTGCGCAGTGAACAAGTGCGCAGAGAAGTGCTGGTAAGACCTCATGGGGTCCCAAATCTACTTGGTCACCAAGGGGGCCAAACTGGAAAGGAGGATTGTTGCTATCTAATATGTACCATGGATTAGGATGAAGAGAGGAATTACAGTAGAAATAATATTTACAGCTACATTTGCAATTCTTAAACCACATTTACTTCATGATCTTCATAGGTTACTCTATTTGGTAACTCTTGCAGGCAACTGGGGGAAAATCGCAAATTTATGAAAATGTCCAACAGATCAAACTTCACAGATTTTAGAATAATAATCTATATAATAATCTTAATAATTCATATCTTGGGCTATGTAGATAAATAGCACATTCTTTTATCACTTGTTATGTTCTGTTTAAAGTAAACTATCATTTGGCCAGAAAAAGAAAAAATCCTGAAGTTCTGTTTAGTTGTACTGGGTGCAGGAAGACAGGAGGGGAAGCAAACAGTAGCTTAAGGTTCTGTTTTGACAATTTCCTAAGGCTTTGATGACCAATTCACTCCCCTGAAGTAGGACAAAACAGCTCCAGGCTATAACAGTAGGAATAATATAGTACAAGGTATGGAATTGCCAGACTGCAAGATATGAGAGCTGTGTCATGTTTTGCTCTTTGAGTATCTTGAGATTCTTTCCGCAGACCTCTTGTAGCAATTATTAAGCTGGGAACAACCAACGTACAGATAGCTAGAGGAGATTTCCTGTTAAAAGGTAAATTGTTTGTTGGCTTCTTCAGAGCTGGATTTTCGCAGACGCAAAAAGAAGTCATGATTTTTCCTAATATATCAATGACACCTCTTTATATATCAGTAGAGAAATAATTTTTTTAACAAGTAGGCTGTATTTGAACATCTAGACATATCAGATGAATATTTAGAAATAGCAGATGTGTTTTTAGAAATAAGGATAAGCTGATGAGTCATTAAAGAAAAGAAGAAAAAGGGTCAAACATCCAACAATTATCCCAATCATTACTCCATCTGTTAGCTTTACTGACAGATCTGTAGGTGGTGAGTATAGTAGTCATAACTGATCATTTCCTTAACTCTTTTTGTCCACAAAACTTTGATTTTGTATGCCAAGCTTGGCCTCTGCTCTGGAGCTATTCTGCCTCCTTACCCTTAGGGACAGCCAGACAGACCTTGGATTTTCTTCCTTATCAGGGAAACCTTATCAGGCTCCACAAGTAAATTCATTACATCATACACCCTGCTCAGCCCAAAATGCAGTACCATTACAAAAACACTGGAAATACACTCAGTGGGTTATGGCAGCTATTTCTATACACTTTGAAATGAGACTGTCTACATTTGAAAGAATGATTTCTGTTGGCAGCTATCCACTGATTGGATGCAACTGTACCGTCACAGGGGTGTCCCTGGAAAATATCAGCAGTTAGATCCAACAGTGAACAAAAGAAATTACTCTACACCTGGCATACATGGCACCATCACTTTCCCTCCTACACTTACTGGCATTCAGATCATGAAGTTTATTAATTCTGGAGGCTAACAGAAAGGAAGCTGAAAAGAGCACTGGAAATACACTGTCAGGAAAGAAATCTTACAGAGAAGAACAGCTCAAGTCTGCAGAAATAACCAAACCACTGGAGAGACAGTTTGGACCAGACACAAAGGGTCACATTTTCAAAGCTTTTACACGGCTAAATTGGGCTTTTGTGCCCAAAGTAGCAGATTAAAGTAGAAACTGTGTCCACTAATTACTTTCAAAGTAGGAAAAACTATGCAAACGGGCAAAAACTACTTGGGTTGCCAAATTCTGCCAGGGGCATATCAACAAATGCTTGAAGAAGGAATTAATGATGGAAAATTCATGTGCCCAGATAGTGATCTGAATTGATCCTTGGGAATGTGGAGAGAATCCGACACTACAGCAGTCTGTACTGAGCTGGAAAATCAATCAATATCTGCATTGTTCTTAGCACTGTCATGTTTTAAAGCACCAAGATTACCTTCAGTGAAGATTGTTGCAGAGTGCAGTGAGAGATAACTGACCAGTGAGACAATTGCAAGTGGAAGGTAAGGAGCATGGAGAGTCCTGAAAGAAGCAGAGGAAGGCGAGAAGGCAGGCAGGCTCCTCAGGGGTGCCTAGGCTTCAGGGGGAAGCATTACAACCTCCTTTTCCCAGATACACTGTGCAAGAAGAATATCAGCACAAAGACTGGACTTTGGTGCTCTTAGGGTTTCCTGTGATTACAGAGGACTAAGTTCAAAGATCTCACAGGTCCTCTGTGCTCTTCTTCAGTACTTCCTCAGTAATCTTCTCAAAGATTCTGCACTTTCTGTTTATATATAAGCACTTTAGGCAGGTATTGTGATCCACGGTTTCAGTGTGGTACGTAAACAAGTCACCCTTCCGCAGGGAATATGTTCAAAGGCACAAAGGATCATTAGCACCTATCAATCCCAGAAAACCAAGGGATGCCTTGGAATTATGTAACTTTGGAATCAGAATATTCTCTGTTTCCTTAGCCAAACCACTTCCTGACTAGCAGTGCCCACCTTGGGGACTTTGATGTCACCATGCTGACCTCTGGCACATACGTTGCTCTAGTTTCCTACCCCATCTAATTCTCTGTTTCTGGCCAATCTCTGGACTCTGGGTTTGTGCAAGCAGCAGTTGACAGGTGGCTTAGACTCAGTGTTAATTATTTTCTAGGCTTAGACTCAGATTAACAATGAGGATGTGAGATTGTGACTAAGTTTACCATGTAATTTAAAATTGATTTCAGGCCATATTCACTTCCATGAATATTTCCATTTTGGAGAGAGAAATGCTTACCTGTTCTGGTAAATAACCCCTTTTAACGCAGTCCAGGCCCTCTTGGCAGAGCTCACTGCCTAGCTGGCAAGCAGCCCGAGATTCACACTGAATTCCACAAAGGAGAAAATGCCAACTTTTCATCATCAGCAGGAAAGCTGCAGAGTACAAGCTTTCCACTTAAATTACCATCCCCTCCTAAATGCCAGCTCAACAGATTGCAAGAAAGAAGCACATACTTCACACTCTGCAAGAAAATTGTCCAGTATAAGTTTTCAAGCATGCTTGGGAGCCAACCAATCACAATGTTTTGTCAAATTCTGCTTCAGACTGAAATTCAAGCCAGAAGAATATTTACTAGAAGATGTTAAATTTAGTCACTTAAAAATGTTTTTGCACTTAGGGCCAAATTCAGCCTTGGCCGCCACAGTCAATGAGAGCAGACATGTATCCTCTCTGTGCCTTTGTTGCAGGGTCCCGCTGGGCAGAGCACACTGTGGACTGCACTTCTCTGTTTCCTCTATGCAAAGAAGAGCATGACCCCATCTGCAACTAATTATCACTTATTATAGACCACGGCAAACTGCTGTACCACGTAGAGCTAAGAGACACTGCCCGAACCTGTAGACAGATCAGAGGGACCATGACGTCAGACTGACTTCCATGTCCTATGGAAATATCCCATCTAGCTGCTTGAAAAGGGATGGGATGAAAGAAGAACTAAATTCTTAGGTTTTGTCTCAAAGAGTTTTGTGCTTGAAGGAATCCTTCCTTACTCTGGCTGCAGAAGAACCCCCAGCTGAATGCAGGTATATTGGAAATAAGTTGCAGGGTTTAGCATACTGAACTCAAGGAAAGCTTATCCCTGAGGGCTTTTTAAATCCAAGTAGTGCCTCTTCAAAAGTAATGTGGAGGAAAGAAAGCAGAACCCATGCTTGCATGTACAGAGCAGCCTTACTCACCACCACCTGGCGTCGAAAAGCACAGCAGAGGTCTCTATAGCACCAAAGCTAGGACAGACAAAATACTGTGGAATTTCCATTCTCCATGACAAAGATTTTGGGGAAAAATCTCAATATTCAACCCGACTTACACACATGTCTTGGAATAACATACAAATCTTAACATTTAATGGTTTTCTTAATTAAAGTAATATGTATGTCTCTAGATGCCTTAAAAATAAGTATTGGAAACTATATGACCAATCTGTGAAAAACTGCAGAATCATTTAAAGAGTATCGCAATAAATGAAAGAATTGAATTTTAAGCATAAGAGTGTATAATCATCTCAGAAATACTCAGGTTTAAAAGCAATGTCGCTTTTCTAATCATCTGAATCCATCATTTCCTTTGTTTGGACAGATGTTCTTTTAATGAACAAGTTCTCAAATCATGCTGAGAAAATTCAGGGATATTTTAAAGCAACTGATGCTCATCCTGCCTTTTTACCTTCCAGAAGGATTTCCATGTTTTCATTTTGGATTTCAAGGGAATCCAGCTGCTTAATCTCTTCTCACCTCCTAGAAAGATTTCCTTCCAAGGAGATAACCTACAGTGCTCCTAATTAGCTCTACAAATGGTCAAATTGATTTTTCTCAAAGTGACATGGAAATTTTCTGCTTGTACACAGAAGCATGGACAAGAAAACCGAAGATCTTTAAATCTTTTTTTTAAAAAGTAATTTTATACATAAACTTTCTAATGAATAATTTTATCTCTATAAAATTTATCATTACCTTTAATTCTACAATTTTCTTTTTAGTTTTCTCCTCATTTAAGGAGGGATTCACCAACAAAAGCAGATGAGCCATTTCAGATACTATAGGGTGTTTTGCCTGATTTCCTGTTGCCTCTCAGAAAGGGTGTGGATTTTTAAGTTCTGTGTTAGATCTACCAGTCTTGTGCTGATGTCCTGGATATCCTAAGGTATTTAAAAAGGCACTAGGCACCTCTGTTTAGGGAACTGGGTCTTAGAAACAATTAACAACCTAAGTATCTCCAATCAGAGAAAACCAACAATTATAACTCCATTTGTGATTCTGTCAAAATTTGAAATTATTGTTCAAAAGTACTTCTGCAGAGAAGTTTGGAAGTATTGACCACAAATAGATGCAGCTGATAGCTCATTCAAATCTTTATCTCTTCCAAGAAAAAGAGACCTTTTGAATAGTTTTTTTGGTTAGTCTTCAAAATCAACAACTGTATGCAGGAATTTCCTGTGCCATGCTCACATTATTTAAAGAAGATTAACTTGATAGTGTAGTCTTTTCCTAGTGGCTTCACTTGCATTTAGTAAGAGAAGAGTAAGAAGTTATCTTGCTAAACAGATCACTGTGCTACAAGCCACATAAAAATAAGAGCAAAATATATCTATTTTGGATGTCAACCTGTTTTCCTTCTTGGTGTCCAGAGACAAACTAAGAAAAGAAAGCATTTTGCACTTGTAAGTTTTATGTTACTTCTTCATATCAGACCAGCTCTCCATGAAAGTTGGAAGTTGTGGCTAGTTTTACAATTACTTTTTAAAAAAAATGTTATTCTGCTGGTAATAGAACATATGAAGTAGTGAATTTCTGTATTGACAAGTCTTGGCCAAAAACAACAAAAGAAAAAGTTTTCAAAAACCTCTGCAAAGTGTTTGTGAATTCTAAATCTCAGCACATGAATAAATACATCTGACAAACTGCAGAGTACCTTACAAAGGCCTTTCCCAACCTTTCTAACTTGAGTTCAATTACATGTGTGATGTTTAGATACTGAAGTTCATCTTGCCAATGTTTTTAAACTAGGGTTGCACTATATACCATTATTTGTAAAAGTGAAAGGCAAATAAGTTATAATTATCCTACTAATCACCTGTAAAGAATTGTATTCAAGGAAGAATGCATCCTCAAATTACGATAATTGGTTGTTTGAAGAAAAACTTTTTTTTCTGTCCTTGGCAGGAACATGCTTGGAGTTTGCTGTGCAAGTTCATGAATATTATGCTGAAATCAAGCAATGTAAATGCTTTGGGCCATGTGGTGTAGATTGCCATAAATCTATAGATGCCAACAGATGTGCTGATTTCTAACTGCTAACTAGGTATCAGACTTCCTCATTAGTGTCTGCTCCTCTACAACACCTTAACTTATTTTAAGCAAACATCGGTTTGTTATGGTAGTGTTGGTAACGACATCCTCTCTAGAGCATTTTTCTCTTCTTAGCAACCACAGTATACTATCTCTTTGAAATTCTGTTGCACCAGACCATTTAATGCATATCCCTGAAGACAATGCTGTGATTAAGAGCACATGAGAATAATGCTTATTGCATGAGATGTTTCAAGTTATTAATGATCATGTTCTTTTACAAGTGAATTAAAAATGGCTGCATGGTTATGTTTGTCTTCATTCTTAGTTATTTTATTTTTGTCTCTCCTGAAATTTGCTTTGCTATATTTTGCAAACAGATAGACTCACAGTTTATCTAATTTCCCGGTCTCCAATTACTCTAAAATAAAATGGAAGAAAGTCTGTATTCCAGTACATTTATCCCATTCCTTTTTCTCACAATCAGTATTTTTTCTCTGAAAATGGTTAGTCAGTGACAGCAGAAATAGTAGTTGGGTGTGATATAGTGTTAAAACAAAACAAGGCAGTTTTCATAAATGGGTAGCACCACCAAATGGTCATAACTGGATAAAGGGACCCAGGCACCTACACAGAGGGAGGCACATCATATCAGCAGCATTGTACCATTTGCATTAGTTTCTAAGGAGTGCAAATTTCAGCAAGTGGGTTTAGAAGGGCTATGAAAAGCCACTGATGCCATAAGATACTACCACAGGGAAGATGATGACAGAGAATATCAGAGTGCCCTGGAATGGCAGCTGATTAGGAAGGCAATGCTGCATTCATTAAGACTGTCAAATGCCTCAGGCTAGGTTTTGTAATCCATAATTCTGCACCTAAATAAAAGGACCAACATTTTGCTGAACACCTTTTTCAATGGTGCATGTCACCACACTGGAAAACTCTCCTTATGGGACTTGTCAAAGGTAATAGTAGATAAAACCCAATGAAAGCTTTTTTCCTTTTTTTTTTTTTTTGACATGTCTACTTTAAATTTCTGAGAATATTTTTGAAAAAAACTATCACTTTTTTCATTGTATGCATAATGTAAAAAATAATAAGCATAAAAATATTTTCTTGATGGGTCATAAAGATGAAAAGAAAAGGTTTAAAAGAACATTTAGAAAATCCTTCTACCCAATATCCATCAGGAGACACATTACTTCACATTATTCACATAGGTATGAAGTTTCGAAATGGAAAGGAACTGGCAGACTAGCTTGCAGTTTGGCACTAATACATTTGATTGGGGAGATTATATAGCTATTACCACTTCCCCTGGGGAAAAAATGTAACACACTGCACTTTATAACAAGATCTTGCAAAATTCAAAATTTATGGTAAAGGCTTTTGTCCTTTCATAAATTATTTTGGCTGCAAGCTTATTTTCCTTCTCACCACATTTATAGAAGAAAAGATATTTTCTAGTGGACAATAGAACAATTTTCACAATGTGAATGCTTATTTTGTGTTTCTGTACATAAATAGCACATACTCATATTTACTTAGTCTGATAGTCCATGCTCAAAAGATTTTAAATATTATATACAATGTTTGACAAATCTTGCACACTCCATTTAAATTACATACAGATCAACCTGAATCTTCATTTATAACTTAAAAAACCTTTTTTTTTGATGTCTTGGAAACATTTTTATTAATGTTGTTCAGTTTTAAAAGCCTCTGAAATATGTTCTTTCACATGCCAGTTGAAGTGTCAAAATAGTGCAAAAAATGTGCCTTTGCGATATCCATTAACCTTGCAAAAGCCATTTTTTTTTCCATGACAGTTGGCTGGAAGATCCAATCCTGATAAATGATAGGCACACCAATCACTACCGATGATGTCAAGTCTAGTATTCAGCGCATCACGAAAAACAATTTTGAGGTATTAAATATTACTCAGAACTGGGAATAATTTAAGCAAACACTAAAGGATTAATATAGTCATCTAATTTAGGGGTATTTACCCAAACGAGCTCATCTGAGGTCTACTCATTTCTAAGACATGTTCAAATCACATGGTTTTTATACCAAATGAAAAAAGGACTGATGCCATTGTTACTAAAAGAAAATCAAAGATAGGAGTTTTAGCAAACTTGGATCATTTTCTCCACCTACTACGATTTATGTTTTACCTTATTTCCTAAAAGAGCGTTTATACAGGCTTCAGATGCATCACAGATGGCAGTAAGGTCATGTCCTCCCTCCAGTGCCAGCACAACACGGCCATCCGCTAGCTTCAGCAATTGCTTGGTTAGGTGACCAAAACCTAGTGTTCAAATACAGTAGCGCAAATAATTAAAGCTGAATAGATGTTACTGGTATATTTCACATCTGCTGCATGAGAATGTAGAAAGCTCACGGATAATGTACAGAGAGCATGGGATATACTTAGTCCCGTATCCTGTTTCTGACTATGGCCCACACCACATGCTTTGGAGTTAGGTATATGAAATTTTGTGTGAGGTAGAGGTGAGATAATGTCCCTCATGTTGATCCCTAGTAGCTGGAGATTAGTTGAAACATGAGGTTGTCTTTCTTTTTACCTTTTTAAACCATTATCACCCTGGATTCTCTTCCTATTTGCACATCAATGTAACATATACCCCTGTTACTGAAAGACATCTGACATAACCCCAGCCACTTATGGTACCAATATGACAACTATTATTTGTAGTTAAGCTATGGTACTATAATTAAAAATAATTTATTTTAAAAACAAGATTATGACATTTTCATTTACAAATTGCTTCTTTGTTTGTATTTGGGGTTTGAGTATAATACACAACCATGGACTGAAAAATAGTGGAAACATCTGTTACGTCTTAACTTTATTTTTAAGTGTTTTTTGAAGCAGCACTAACAACTAGATCACTTATTTTGATTCAGGGTTTTGGTAAAAGTTGAAACTGTCCACAGCTTCATAGATATCTATACCAATATCCTCACTCCTCACCAAAAACGTTCTAAGCAATTCTGCACCACTTCATTTTCTTCATTTTATGTGGTGATCTATAACTATAGAAACACTAACACAAAGTTTTCATTTATGATTCAAGTAAAACTTCATTTTTAACGACAAGAAAATTTGCATGAAAAAACATTAATTTGGAGAGAAGTTTTTGGAGAGAAGTTTTGCGGTAGTTTCCTAGGAAAGCAATTGTTTTTGATTAATCTCCTTAAGTGAGTAATGGTAAGTAAAGCTTTGAAACTATGGAAGTTAAATACCCATCACATCTTGTTCTTAACTTTTCCACTTGGTCTGTTGTAGTTGCTCTACTGATGGTCATCACTGCTCATTGCAGTGCCTTCCATAGCCTTAAATAAAGCATTTAGAAGGTACCTGCTGAAGCCTGGGCACTACAAAGACAGGAAAATCAACATCTTCTTCCAATGTTCCAGTGAAAAAAGTCATCAAAAATTAAAAACTACAAAAATTACCAGCATATTTCTGAGAGAAATTTTCCACGATGCAGACTTAAGGCCTGATCTGGCAAACAAGCAATCTCACAATAATTAGTCCGTTTACATCTTTGGACTTTGTTAAGCACATGCCCAACTTTTTTTAGAATAGGGACTTTAGTGATACCAGATTTGGTTTACCTATGCAAACTAAAAAATATAAATAAAAAACCCCTCTGCTTGCCACTTAATCTATAGATGATCGCAGAACACTTGAAGTATTGCTTCCTTAAATCACTCCACAATCTCTGTACCCTCTAAGAACTGCGGTTTTGATTTTAGCAAAGTAAGTACACTGTGGTTCAAATTACATACAAGGTTGAAAAACAAATAAAACCTTAAACTCTCATTTGAGCTCAACCTTTCCTCATGAAAAAAACCCCCACCCAATCCTCTCTACAAAAGACCAAATTTAGACAGGATAATAAAAGTGAAAGAAGGAGTGGAATAAGGATAACCTTTGATCTTTAGCCAATTTCTGCTCTCTTTTACCTACAGGATTTATTTCAGTCTGCATGTTACACATGTGATCTTCGGATTCATGAGAGGAGAGTGCCAACAGCATAAAGTGAGTCGTACATATAACATATAAAGGAAATGAAGAAGAATGAACAGGCACAGACTCCCCACATTTACAGCTCACCCTTTGGGTCTGTGAGAAATCCAACAGCACTTTTAAAGAAGCATTATCCTTCATGTTATACAGCTTCTGTGAAAAAGGGAAAGCTCTACCATGTTTCCCCTGCAGATTTTGAAAATGTTGTGACCACAAATATTGCTACTGCCACATCGTAATTTTCTGAGGTATGTGTGGCAATAAATGTAAAGACTCTGGCAATGTCTTTTTCTTCTTTTAGGCAACCATAAATAATATAACTCATAGACATTGTTACAAAGTTAGTTTGTCTGCTTAGTTTCCTAATGATTTTCTGAGCATCAATGTTATAATAATCATCCCTGGCTGAGTTAGGATGCAATGAGCCATACAGAGAGCATCTTTCCCAACAGAGATCATGGTAACAAGATAAAGTGTTGCCAAACCAAATCAAAATGATGAGTTTTTTTCTTCAGTGTAATTACCCCGAGAAAGTAAAGGTGACTTGCTAGAAAGGGAGGAAATAACTTCAGCCAACGGTACCAACATTGCCGGTGACTGACTGAGTTATGGAAATTCTTAACAAAGAAACTTGGATTCTGTGTCACTGCAGCAACCTAGGAAAGATATTAGCTTCCTCAAGGAAATCCCCTGGAGTGCAGAAGTAACAAAATGGAAAGAAAGGAATCCCAGTCAAGTAATGGTTTTAAGATGGGCTGTAGCGCATGCCAAATAATTAAGAAAAACAAGAAGAAAATAGTAACAAGCACCGTGAAAAGAATGTCATCTCCCCTGACATAAGGAGATCAAGCACGTACTTGACAGCCCCCTGACCAATTCTAAGGTGAGAAAGGAGTCAGACAAGCATTTTGAATCCTGGATCTTGCAACTCACAAGGATTTCTAGAAATCAGCAGCAGTTCTTGGCCCTTCTGCTGTGCCTGCAGAAAAAGGTGCCATCTCCGATGCTGGCTTTAGAAGGTGGTTTCTTATTCTAAAGCTATGCTTTTGCACTTATAAATTAGTTGCATTTTACAGAAACGGAAAAAGTTCAGTTATAAAATAGAAAGTGATGTTAAAACATTAGTGCGCGATTTTCAGTCCAGCCTTGAACGGGCATTGCTTCGCTGAGGCTGCAGGTGCCTTCAGGTCATTTGGAGACTGAGTTCCTGACTTAATGACAGGCATCTATTAATCAGGGCTTGAAATGGCGCTGGCAGTATCCACAATTATTTGTGTCCATAAACATGAGTAAAAATATCACATATTAATATTAAATAAAAATAAATATTTAAAACCCCAATCATTTCAGTCAGTAAGTGAGAAAAGATTATACATACAGGGGTATTTCTCAAATCTTCTTGTAAATGTGTTCAGTGAATTTGTACTTCAGAGAAGTAGCAGCATTTTCTAAAGTTAGGCTCATGAAGTGTGCCAGGAAACTGTGAGCATGGTTTTGCGCCAACTATTACTTTCATAATTTCTGTAATTTAAATGTCAAAAGTACCTGTTTCCTTCACAGATCCAATATTTAGACATCCAGGGCAGAATGTGCAAAAGCACTTAATATTCATTTGTTATGATCCTATTAAAGACAATGCTAAACCTTTGATGTACACCAGAAACAACATTAAAACACTGCTAAGTAGTTCTGAAAATCCTACTCACCAAGTGGTTTACATTTTCCTGACAAAAAACCCTGTGGGTGCATGATTGTACATCTAAGTAAAAAAGGCTAGATTAAAACGTAAACCATTATAAACCATGTTATATATTGGAGAAATAGGCAGTGTATGAGCTGTTATTTGCTGACCTTTGAAGTGAAAATATAAACTGTTAAAACAAAAACATAAGACGTACTTTTTAATTATACTTTTTCCCCTCCTCCAGTGCTATTAATTGAGGAGATACAATATTTGGCCTTATGTAAGAAAATATTTTATTGTGGGAAGGCAGAAAGAGAGAAAATTAATTCTGTATTATGTTAATGAGCAAGCTGCCAGTCTCTTATTGACACAGTGTGCTGATCACTTGAATTACCATCTAAGCAAGCAATTCAGCTTTTAGTGGACTGATGTCCCAGAAAGTGCTCTGGTTTTTGTCTTTTGCAACAGACAAGCTCCCCGTGTGCTCCTCCCAGTTCTGCCAAGCAGCAAGGAATGACACAGGTGAGGCTTCTGCCTTGTTTGACCAAAGTGGCTGGATCAACTGTACTCTACCTGGACTTACTGAAAATCAAGAAAAAACATTAAACTCTATAGAAAGAGAATGCAGAGTTATTTCAGTTTTCTGCTTTTGTTTTTGAGATATCCTTACTCTGACAACCTGAAATGGAAAGCAGCAAACAGAGAGCAGGTAAAACACCTCTTAACTGGGCCAGCTCCCCTCCAATGGACTCATCACACAACTATGTTGTGTATTACAACCACGTGAAGTAAAGCTAACAAAGTCAGACTTTGTATGTACAGCCTCCCATTTTGAGAAAGAAACATTTGAGAATGAAGTCAACTCGTGAACGTTATTCTTTTCACATCCTTTCCTCAGCAGACAGGGAAAGGAACCATATGGACAGGGTATGCTCCCAGCCAGCACTGCAGCACTCCTTGTTTGCATAAACAGTCATGTATGCAACTCAGTTTGCTCACCAGCAAACGTGCAAACACCCAGTTAGTATGGACTAAACCTGCCTCAGCATAAGACAGGCTCCTTCCCTCTCCCCCACTGTGCATAAGGAGAGCAGATGTCTCCTGCACAGCCAGTTTTTGGGTGACGGCAGGCTGAGCAGAGCCCTGGCGCTGGTCCTTGCTCAGGGTAGGCGGCTGGTGGAGGAACAAAGACACGTCAACAACTGAAAGGTTGGCGAAGCTTTGGAGTTTTGGAGAAAACCTCAGCTTTCTCAGCCTTAGCAGCAGGGGCCCCAACAGCTCTTTCGGCTTCAGTGTCTTAAAAGCTACAATCTGACCCTAAATTACAGGCAGAGCTCTGGTGAGTTCCTCTGGCTACTCAGAGCAGCCTGGAGAGGAATACACACGAAACACAAAAACTCCTCAGTCTCTGTCCTGGACCTCCGAGCATGTATTTAACTATTATTTACCATTTAATCATGTCATTACTCTCTAATTTACTTGAGAATGTGTTTTCCTCTTATTAAAAATGTTGCAACGATCTCTGCCAAAAGTCTACCCACCAGTGTTCTGCACTCCTTCCCTGTGGTTCCTTCGTGACTATTTGATTAATTTTCATTGATATTCTTCCAACAATAGCATCTAAAATTAACTGGGTCAGTTTTTACATAACTTCCTGAGTCTCCAGGCTACGTGTCCTAAATAAATATGTCCATACAGGAGTCAAATGATAATTTACCCTTCCAGCACTGGCAGGAGCTAGAACATTTTGCAAAGCTTGTGTTCTATGATAAGAGAACACATTTTCTTCTCAGGCCTTACTTCAGAACCTTTTATTCAATCAAAACTTCATTTGGATTAAGTCAGAGGTTTGACTCAGTTGGCAGGATGTGGCCCTGAGTGAGGAAGAAAGTAAGATTTTAATGCCAAATGCATTCTTATGAAAAACATTTTCCAAATGGCTGAAATTATGAATGTTAGTGTTGAGGTACCTGAATTTAAATGGTAAAGATCTGGCCTCCAGGCATTAGCTGCTGATTTCTTGCTTTTAATACCGGAGAAGGAAGCTCAGTAACACTTCAAATTACATGTCTCAAGCAGGCATTTAATTTAGATTAAATTAGACAGTAATTGTACGTTAAATAAATACCAATGGTCTCAGGAACACATTTTTTATGGATTAACAATTTATGTAATAGATGTTTTTATTGCATGCCTATTAGTTCTACAGTAATATGTTTTTCATAATTAGCTGCTCTTTAGCTGTTACACTGAACCTAACTTACTAAATCTCTGTTAAGTACATATTCAAGGATACGTGGGACACCTCTTTGAAAGCCAAATAGTCCAAACCTGTCTCACTACAGGAAAAAGCCACCTTGACAATGCTCAGTAGGACGATCTGGGCATCTTCAACTCTCTTGAGGTATGTATGTATCTAAGGTATCCAAGCTGGTCACATAGTCCATTGCATTCGCTTAGTCCTCCAGGAAGGAGGAACTTACACACCTCCACCACACAATGGCAGCACTGACCACCTGACAAAATGTTCCTCAGAGATAACACGTGGAGGACAAAGACTCTCCCAAACTCTTCTCCCAACTAATTCATACTAAATAAAAAGCAGGGATTTCTTTTGTACCTTGTATTACCAAGCAGCAGGGATTCTGCATCCTCCAGGAAAGGTCACAGTGATGTACAAAATAATGACGATGATTTTAGAGCTGTTACAGTGCTGTTATGTAGATTCAGAAGGAAAATATTCAACCAGAGATTTCAGCTGCCAGAGTCAAAGCTGACTTTGGATATTCCCAAAACTGGCTGGATGTTTTTAGCCCTATTCTTACTAGCTATTTGCTCTATGCCTGCCTTTCTTCTTGGTTTTCTCACATTCTCTTCATCTCTACCTCAGCTCGCACCTGACCCAAATAATAATTTCTCCACTGTACTGCCATCTTTCCCCTATTTTTTATTTTGCTTCCTGGTTAGCAAATCCTCTACTAAGTAAAGCTGGCCAGGAAGCAAGATTATCTGTCCCCTAGAGTTCTTCAATGTTTTTTTCAGGAACATGTCGCTGTTCTGCATCAGGAAGCAGAAGCCAAGAGAGGAAATACAGACTGCAAACAGCAAGGTGGCATTTCAGAATTTCAGATTCAGATCTCTCTGAAAAAGGTCGTTGCTTCACCTGAGAAAGGAGGGGGTTATCCATGGGGTTTGTGGGGTTTTCTTTTTCTCTTTTTCTCTCTTCTAGAGATTAAAGATCCCTCTGAAGGTATTCTACAGGGATAGTCTAATCAGACTGACAATTATCTACTGAAAATCTGTCCCACGTATTGTGAAATGTGCCAGGCTGATAGTGCAAGTGGTAGTACTATTATCATGGTAACTTCTTCCAGATCTGGTGAAGCTGCCTGATTTAAACTGATATACAATATATGCATCTGACATTACAAATTACAGATGATTATATCTCCAAATCTGAGTCTAGACTCAGTAAGGGGTTGGCTAGAAAACAAGACATCTGATAAAAAAAATAATTCAAAGTATGAGGAATTTGTTTCTAATCCACACTGGAATGAAAATCAGATACTACTATTGACTATCCAAATAAATCAGTAAGCTTGATTAAGTTTGGAGAAGTTTATTATAATGCTACTGCCTATAAAATCAACTTGACACATTTTTAAAATATGTGGGGCAAAGTTTCTGCTGTTACAAATGAGTATAGCTGAAATGTGGGCACTGAGTTATGACTGAAAACAATCTGATGGGAAGATCTAGCCTTATTTCTTTTTTTAACTGATGAAAAGCCAAGTCAGTTAATTTTGAATTGACCCAAGAGACTAACATAAAGGATCTGATTTAAAGCCCATCACTCAGAAGCTGAGAACTGACTGCCATTTTCTGAAGATGGTCTACAAAATTCTGCCAAGAAAAGCAGCATGGACTAAATGATCTTTCCAACATATACAGTTTCTCAGAGTCTACAAATTAAGGCTCTCTATTTGCAGTCATTTCTTGACCCTGCCACATCAACATATAACATTAAATTAAGGGCTAGTTCCTTAGCCAGTGTTAATCAGCATATACCAGTATCTAAAGACCTGGCCTCCAGATGTGGATCATTCGTCATTCCAAGACTAGGGATATAGATACAATAAGCATATCAGGGATGGGCTCTTGTAGGTGGATATACTTGAGGTAGATACTCTATTTCCTGACCAATTTGGCATCAAGTCTCCTGGTGAATTCAGTATTAGTATCAGAGGTCTAGTGCCCCTCAGGATTTGGAACACGTTGTTTAATAAACATCATTTTATAATATCAGGAGGGAATAAGGCAGTGCATTTCTAAGGGATTACTGTACATCTCAAGTAGTTATTCACTTTCCCTCTGGCCTTGTGCCCGTTAACCCCACCTGACATATGCTATAATCACCCAGAAATGCACTGCCTGTCACCACTTATTGAAAAGGTAATGTGTAAAACTCACTAAAGGAAATGGTATTGAAACTAGGTTTGGGGTCTGACTCCTTGCAGTCTTCTGATTAATTGCAATTTCCAAGTAAAATACATTGAGCAACTTTCTATTATGCTGTTCTATTGCAAAAACGTGTAAGAATTAAGGATGTGATTTCAACCCATACAACAGCCCCTTTGTCCCTTTTCATACTATTAAAAGGACACACAGATGCCTTGAAATGGTGGCTAAAACCCCACAGAGTAAAAGAAACTGTAGCTACCATTTGAATGACATAGGTGGCTCTATCCAGCCTTCTTCCCAAACAGAGAACTCATGTCAGAACCTTGTCATTCATGTTATTACACAGCAGAGTCTGCAGGAGCCTTAACCTGCTGGGAGTACAAGAGAAGGTGGCAGGGAATTGCGTGGGCCTCAGGTGGAGGCAGGACTGACGCCACTTTGTTCGGAGGCACAGGAGATGGAAATATGTAGAAGAAAATTTTATTTGCTGTTCCCCAGAATGAATTATATGACTCATACTCATCCCAGATATGTAAATTTTTAAAGAATGAGAGTAAAGCTGCTTTTTTTTTTTTTTTTTTAAATACATTAGGGCCAGCTTTGGCTGCTGGGTGAACAAGAGGGCTTCATGTACAATACAGCTTGAGATTTGAACAAGTTAATTGGAAGAGGAGTGGCCTTTTTGTTTCCCCAGAAAATCATCCCCTCAGAAACACATATAAGAATAAAATCTTAGAATATCCAATATGTCATCCCTGTCTTTCCAGTCTTCTGACATACAGTTCTCAGAAAGAGCCCTTCCGTGAGCTCCTGCAGCCAAGTGGTGACCCACTAATTACCACTTGAGAACTAGTGCTCAATAAACCTTCACGGAATTCTTCACCCAGCGGTTTTCTACCTTCTCTTAGAGAAACTTAAAACAATGGTCATAACAAGGCCTGGGTGAAAAATGCCTTCAGGTGGCTGAGCAGTTATGGAGTACAACTTTCTTGATTTTCTCAGAGTGAGGGGTAGAGTCACTCAGGAATGATCTAATTCTTCAGGATCCATAAGTAAGCAAGATGACCACTATCTCTGCTGTTACTACAGCATGACAGTAATATTAAGGGAAGCTGGCAGACCTAAATAATTGGTAATCTTCATTGAATAACAGAAACATCAAGACAATGACATTTCTGTGCTACACGCAGACCCAAATCCATCTAACTAGTGTCAAGGTAATTTGAGGACTCCAGATGTTGTTGCAGCTGCATGACCACAGTCATCTTAGTCATTCTCCTTAGAAGTGGGAAGTTCATAACAGGGCAAAAATCATTCATCCAGTGTTAAGATACTGCTTCTTGAGCAACATCGGTAATTTCTTCTTCAAGGGAAAACAATACATTGGTTTTTCTAAATGGAGATGCTGAAAATCTACTATCAGAATAGCTACTGTTTCTCCCTCCAGAGTTTTAGCAGCTAGAAGTAAAATAACCTGCTTTCAGAGCTCAGTGCTCCCTTAGTGGCTCCAGAAACTTAGCAAACAGCATATACCAAACTGCGACACCAGGATTGCATTTATTCTTCCTTCTGACAAAGCTGAAGAGCCATGGCAGCTGAAAGCTTGGGCAAAAATTACCCAAACTTCATAGCAAAGCCACTTAGAAACCTTTGTCAACAAAGGTGTTTGACTGTCTCACTACAGATAAATAGAGAAGAAGATCAACAAGGAAAAATATCAAATTCAGAACAGCTCCATGCATCAGAGCATGCAATGGTCACTCCAGCAGAAAAGGATGTAGTTTTTAGTCATTCTCAGTTCTGGCCAAAGTGCTGATTTTATTACATAAAATAAATGGCCCTGGACCAAAATTCTAGCATCTTCCCACTGTTTTTACCTAAATTTTACAGCTGAGCACTATGTTAGAGGGAATTAATTATTTAATTAATTAATATTAATTGCACATGAGAGAAAGATGAAAAACAACAAAAAATGAGATATGATAGAAAGGACAAAAGTGTATGTTGGGTTGACAAAAGAGATTGTTATTAAATAAGATGACAAATAAATACATTTGTGACTAAAAGACAATAAAGACATGTAAATGAAATTATTGGATGACTGAGTGGATGAGCAAGAACAAAAATGAGTGCGAATATGAAACTGAACTTTGTAAAGGGATTAGATTTTGTTATAACCATCAGGAATGGTCAGAAAGTAAAGACAGCAGGGAAGGCTTATAATATTATTTCTGCTGCAAAAGGATGCAGAGTATTTCTGAATTTTTCACCAGGGGTATACTTTTGTATCCTTTATATGCAGAGAAAAGTGAGGCAGTCCCACAGCTATATTTACATGAAAATTATTCAGATTTTGTCTGCAGTGAATCTGGATTCCTCAATGACCAGCTACTAACTCAAACATGGTCTAAATGTAGGCAACTGGCACTGAATTGAAAATACAGTGTGCTTCAGGTGACAGGTTTGTATGTGTAGGCAAAAATGTTAGTGATAACACTCAAACAAATAAGGTATTTAGATAAGCAGGTACTTGACAATAAGCTGGTTTCGTAATCCCATGGCTACAGTGGTTGTATACCTCTGGAACTGTGAGTAAAATTTGGCCAAGTAAATGCAAACATTTATCTTATTTTAACCATAGTAAAATAAGTTCAGAAATTGTGAATGAAATCCACATTAAAGTTCAAATGCATTTTTGGACATCCACATTTTATCAACCAGAACAGAGATTGTACAGTGGATGCACAAGTTTCTTGAACTCATCTGGATCCAAGGAGTCAATAGCAGTTGGTCCTTCTGACCTTTTAGCTACTTATACTATCTTTCCAGACCATGCCTTATTCTAATGGGTCATCACAAATAGACTCAAGCTATCTTTCCATATATATGAATCCTTAGTGGCAGTGGAGAAAGTTGCGTCAGTCTCCCTTCCAGGTGATGTGTGATTCCATCTTAAGCTGATGAGCCCTGGCATGCACCTAGCCCAACCTGGAACAGCTCAAAGATGGCCTGGAAGTCTTTTAAACAAAGATCACAAGCAAAAAGCTTTCATTTTCTTTTTCTCATACCTATTGTGAACTCAAACAGTAAAGCTATGTATTTATTACACTGCTTGCAAGGAGTGAGTGCTTACATCTGAGTAGAAAACATGTCTGAGGACAAGTGATTGCAGGCAGGTAAAGAAAAAAGTAATTTCCAAACTGAAGATGGTTTTTGGTAATAGTAGCTATTAATAACGTGCATTTATTTCGTGCTAAAATCTATACAAACCAGAGTAAGACATGGGTGTTGTTTATTCAAGAGGTGTGAAATCCAACATGTGTAGCCAGCAGGGCTGATACAGGTGTGAGTGAGAAGGTGTGTGGTTGCAGGCAGAGGGGGTTGTAAAAAAAATGGGGGTTTTGTATCCTGTCCTGTTTCTGTTGCAGAAGAAACAGGCAGGAATAGTCCTTGTGACTGCTTCAGACTAGGAATGTTTTTACCTCTTGTACATTCTGTACTGGGTCTTTCTGCATCCTCACTGTATCTGGAAATGTCCAAGAGAAATTTGTTTCAACATGATTATTATCTGTTCTGTGGGACTACCATACAGTGCATGCAATTTAATATTTGGATCTGAGCTCTGTCCAAATTTCTGGCTGTGGCTTTTCATGGGCATTTGCAACACGTAAGTGACCTGCTGGTTGATGCTACAAATTGGACAATTAGAAAAATAAAACATTTTTATTGAATCTGAAATTAAGATTCATAAAAGTAGAAATCTGAGGCTCCACAGTGCCATTTTTGTATAAGTTACTTTTAACACCAGACCTTGCAGTGCTTAAGCTTGCTTTTCATTATACAAAAAAGGATAACAGAAAAAACCTGATATATAGAAGAAAGGTAGAGGAACATCTATTTCCTCTATTTTCCAGATTTAGGCAGAAACTTTGAAGTTAGCACTTACTGCTGGTTTATAGTTACAGTCTGAGCTTGGCCCTCTCTATAATGGGAAAAGCAAAGATCCAGAATAGTAGATGTTCAGTTAATTAACAACTCTATCTTAAAGCATATGCAAAAGGGGTCCATTGTGCAAGCAATCATAAATCTCACTTGGCCTAACTTCAGAACAATTGACCTTACAACCCAAATAATGTTCCTTTGTGCACAGTTTTTATATGCAATTTCTAGATTTACTGTTTCAAAGGAAGTGTGTAAACAACTTCAACTGAGCCTAAAGTGAGAAACTCATTCATCCTACAGCTGGGTGAAAGTTTGCACCAAACTGGAAACAGTCTCTATTGATGCTACTTTCATTGGATCCAGAATCAATTTTTTCATTTATTTATTTTCGCATGCTGCTGGTATCTTAATTAGGAATGAAATGAGGGGAAGAGAAATGACAAGGTTTAGCAGTTCATTGGACAGCAGAGAGTATAATAGCAAAAGGTAACGACACTTTGCCAGCCAGAGTATTCCCTTGTCAGTCATCAAAGGACTGCTATAAATAAAAAATTCTGAAGACTTCTCCAAGAAAGCGGCAGAAAACATAGGCAACATAAATGTAACTTCTACTTGCTCTCACCCTAACTATACAGCATCTTAAAGTCTTGATATTTCTTTTTTCTATAAAAAAAATTTCAGGCTACATTTTAAATAATTCAATATGCAAAGCAGACATATAACTTCCATACATGCGTTCTAGGTGACATCTATATGGAAGCAGTGACAAACCCTTTCCTTGATTAAACATTGTGAAGCCTTTATTAGAAAATTTACCAAAAATGAAAATTGCTATCTATATCAATAGTGCGCACTAAAAATCTCAAAGCAACTCACTCCAAGATTAATCTTGGCAAACTTTAAAGCCCATATGTGGGAGAGGCAGCTTTAGCACTTAATAAATATCCAAAAATCTGCAATTAACCCTGAGACACTCTTCGAATCTCTCTTAGGCTGACAGGCTTTTTTTAGTTATCCACTTCTGGAGAGCTCTGATACTCTTGAGTCAGCCTTTGGAGACTCCACTGGTCATCTAAGGGATCTGGGCTTTCAATTCAGACACCAGGTTTGGGTGGTTAAAGTTGGGGCAGCCCAGAATATCTCAGACTCACTAGGAGGTTATCTCTGTCCTTACATTATATGTAAGTATAACCAATCTTTTATACATTATTAGAACTTATTGAGGTATTAATTACAAATAAAAAAATTCAGATAGTGTACCCCTGCTTCACATTCATAATATTGTTTGTAAACATATGATAGCATTTGCCAAGTATTATGTTCATGAAGTTGTTTGTGGAGATACCTGTTAGCATTTGAGAAATGTTATATTCAGCTTATAGGCTGCCTGCACACTGCTTGCTTTGACTTGCTAACCTTAATTATCCATTTCTTATTAGTGCTCATAAAATGGCAACCTATAGTATCTGCTCTCTTAATGCATAATTGAAACTTTGTATACAAGTGAATAGGGACTGACTAACATAAAGTGCTAACTAGTAAATAACCATTTCTCTTGATCACACAAATATTCAGGAAACTTTGCAAAGAAATACCACTCCTCAGACTTAAATGAGAACATAAATTAGAACCTGTGACTATTTCTTAATTGGAAATGAAAAAGGAAGACAAGTAGGGATGGGATGAATGAGTTTTGAAAGTCAAAGAAATGTTTACTAAAAAGAACAGCATTTGCATTCCTATTTGGCTGGGCTCCTTGCCCCTTCTGCAACCTGGTGAAACAAATGAGTGAATACAAGTCAAGACGACCTAGTAGGAGAACAGCAAATGGCCATTGTAAAAGTAAAGGCCAGAGGAAAAGGCACGCCACAAAGGCCCCAGTCCCACAATTTTTTTTGCAAGCAGATTTAACTGGTGTATGGTGGCCAGACACCTTTAGTCAGACATGCCAGAGAAAGAAAACAGCAAGATCATGTCCAAAGACAGTAAAGTAAAATGAAATAATAACTTGATCTGTTACAAAGTTCATATTTTGAAAAGAAAATACTAGAAAACTTGCATAAACAATTTTTTCATGAGAATCTGTCTATTCTTCAATGATTTTTATGTGATAAACTCGGAATGTTACTCTTTCCTTCATAGACATTCTGCCTTGTTTTCATCGATTTACCCTGACTGTCAAGGGGCTTTCCATAAAACAGTGGATAAGCTGAGAATTTATGCAGTCCATATCCACTATCAGACAAATCACTGCAAAGTTTCATTTTCCCCCTTGCCTGTCTGACAAAACTGCAAGGCAGCCAAATACAGGTGTTCAGATATATTCAGACAGCACTCTTTTTTCTTTTTCTCTTTTTAATATAATATTTTGTCATTTACTCTGGTGAAAACTTTATGGTTGGTAAAGTAAGATCAAGCAATAATTCTAATTTTTTAAAGCCTTTAAAGCAATTTTTTGAGAAATATGGGAGTTTAGACAGCACATTTATTTAGTTTTAATTTTTGTGCTGTCATACATCAGCACTGAAGTCCTGATTTAGAACACATGCAGCTTGCCTTTGAAGTTTTGGCTGTTTTTTAACAATGGCAAAAAAAGATATAAAGAAATTAAACAGCACCAAAAAAATCATAAAACAGGGCTTTTGTGCTCATGATTCATATATTGTTTTTTATGTTTGTTTAAAAAAAAGCTTTATTCTCAATAATCTTTCACGGGAAGCTTTGCTCTGACATACCTTTATCCATCTAAGCCTTTTCTTCTGCATTGACCTTTCTTTTCTCTTTCCTATCCCCCAAGTCTCTGAACAGTGCTTTCTAATATCATTCCCATCCAGTAGCAAAATGAGTTTATTGGAATTCTTCTGAAAATTTGAAGAGTAGAAAATGCACAGTGATATGCTAAACTGATTTTTTTGGATGAAGGCAATAAATATTCCAAGTAAACAGGACCTCCACATGAAATGGCTTTCCTCTGCTAGTGCTTGCTGGACTTCCCCTTCTGGGTTGCGCATGTGCAGTGGTATACGTGGTCCTTTTGGTCAAGTTACACAACACTGGCATTTTCCAAGGAATTGCATGAAAGCTGATAGTTGCCATTGTTCATTTTTATCCAATGTGTTGCAGTGAATACAAGCCAATGCCGTATTTATTTGTCCTGTGGCCAGCTTCTTCCTGTTATTCTCTCTCCCTTTCAGCTCAAGGACTAAATCGTTAAAACACCAAAGACAGCATAACTGGCTTTATAGTTTTTGTCCTCCTTAGTGTCTTCCATTCACTGGAAAATTTTAGTCCATACTAGTGGCATCTAAAGGTACCAACACCACGGGCTGCTAAGACCGGTTTTAATTGCAGTCTACCTTCAAAATATATTGAAAGTAATTTCTAGACAGAACAAGTCCTTAAAGTGTCCAGATGTTTGAAACAGAGCACTAAAAAAACCCATAATTCTTAATTGTCAGCCCAAATATATACGTGTACAGTACCACTGTGTATGTGTAGAAAGATATGTGCAGGGCATTTATGATAGCTGAGGGACCTGGAGAAGCAGGGGCTAACAAGGGAGCTGGACTCTGAGGCATTGCAGGAAGGTTAACAGTTGCATATCAGCAGTTTACTAGGGACCCCCTCAACTGATGTCTCTCTTCCTTCACCTTCACCATCTCATATCCATATGCTTCATCTCTGCATCCCTTCTAAAATACTGCTTACTCTTAACTGTGAAATGATGACAGCTGCATCTGAGGAGAAAGTTCTTTTTGTACTCCAGCTTATTCATGGGTTAGTGCAAAATTACAGAACCAATAGCATCTCCTATCACCAACACTGACACCTGGATTTGTGTCAAAATAGTTATCCTCAGAGAAGTGTAGTGGTAAGCTTATCATAAAGACACCTCTGAGTTCCACAATACCTCTCTTAAAATCCATATGAAGAACTTGTGTAAAATTTTGACGGAACATAGAAGGTTCTGCAGTTTATTTTATTTTTATGGATTTTAGCTATTAATTTTAGCAACTTAGCCTGTATTAACAGAAAACTTGCTTATGATTTAATTTCATTTCAAATGTAATCCGTGACCTTTTTATATTTCGAAGCAAATACTGATGGATGGGAAAAAAATCCTTTGATTTTAACATTATCAGGATTCTTCTCCCCTACCTTTAACAAAGGAAACGTTAACTGTCTTGCCTCTGCTGCTCATCCAGGCTAGTTAATACTCAGCAGGGAGAGAGGAATCCCTCCAGGAAGACCTGTTGCACCAGTTTTCAGAATGGATTAAGGTCTCTTTGGAATTAAACACCTCTTTATATTGACCGCCATGGACAAATCTGGATATATTAAGATGTATAATGTTCAGAAAGCCAAACTTAGAGAGAAGCTCATTTATGGCTCTGAACTATGACTCTTCATCCAGGCAGGTAAAACTTGCTTTCAGCTACCAAGGTCATGCTTTGGCATTGTGAACACAGTATGCTCAGTAAGAAGCTTCTCAGGTAAATATAAAATTAAAGATGAACATGTTTAAGTCAAATAGATTATGCCACTGTTATTACCTCAATAAAAATTACTCTTGCTAGAGATTTTGTAAGTAACAGAGCCCTGCTTTCAAATTCTTTTTTTTATTTAGGCAAGTTATAATACTAATATAATAATACAATATTAGTATATTAATTATATAGTTACTAGGAATTTATTTATAAAATATTACTATATAATCTTAATATAGAATATATTTATAATAATCATTCAAGTCTCAAGTGATCAAGAGTATTTCTATAAAGAAATCATGGAAATGATGTAGAAATTATGGTTCTACTAGTAACACAGAAGTCATATTAGCATGTCGTAATAATAACCTTTTTAGCTTTAAGCTTATTCATCTATGAATGTCTTGTAGAATATTTCCAGATTAAAAAACTTTGAAAATAATTATATGCAGACAGAAGATTTCTATGCCAAATTTGTTCTATTACTCCCAGTCCTAATTCCTCAGACTACACTTCTTCTAACTCAAAATATTTGTTATCCTATCAATCCACTTTGTACCTTGCTTTCTTTGGCTAAGACATACATCATCTGCTCTTTTAAGCTCTGTTCAGTACTTAGTTCAATCTCCCCTAACACATTTTTATCCCACTGTTCTGTTCCCTTGAATATACTGGCACTTCTCTGCTAATAACACGACAAAAGCTTGGTAAGTGGTACACGTTTACCAGGGTGGTGTTTAGATATCCCAGAAAAAAAGGAATTTGGCTATTTTTCCTGACATTTTAGAAGTTAAACCACCCGGTCAAAAGAATGGTTCCAGCTTGGAACCTCTGAACATCTAAACCTCTGACATCCAGCCTTGCCATCCTCATACCTGGGATTTCTCAGGCTGAAGCACAGGAAAATGTCTGCCTCCATCATGAATTAATTTGCTGCTCTCAAGCCTTTTCTTTCAGATTAGAGGTTGACATATCCCTAAACAGTGCCACCATAAATATCTATATAACTTCAAAAAGGAGACATTTGAAAAAGGTGAATGATTGTTTACTTTAGAGAGATAAATTGAAGCAAGTGAAAATTGAATTTCTAGGGATATGCTCCAAGAGTGAAATCTGCACAGACCAGTCTCCCAAAGGTAGTAAGTGGTGCAAGTCATTGATCTGAACCTAACACAGAAGGTACAGTTCAGTAACATAATGATATAATTATAATAAAATAGACTAGGGAATATTCCTGTAATAGTGAGAGAGGCCTTTCCTCTGAACTTTTTTGATTGTATGCTCATTTTTGATGCTTTTCTGAAGCAGAGTCTACTAACTGTTCATCAGTTTTCTTAAAAGTTAAGGAAACATTTGGAGCAAACCAATATATTTTCCAGATGCATGATCTTTCACTTAGAGTTTTAATAAAATGGAAAATAAAAACAAGTACCGAGCAAGGATGTTGCTATCCAATGGACTAAATTAGGTAGAGTCACGATGACAAGAAGGATGGAAAAATTTTGAAGGATAAAGCAGGTTACTCAAGACATAATGTTTGACATCTGGTTTATGATACTCTGTCAGTAGTCAGCCAAAGTCAAAAGACTGCTGTTGTCTTTCAGATGAAATATATCTAGGACAGTGCTGACTATTTACTCAATTAAATATATCCTCTCAGTTTCTGCTTGAAGTATATGTCCTACCTTGGAATAGAAGATATTTTCCACTTTGTCTCTTAAAAATACTGGGTTTAGGTGTGGCAAATTCTGATGGTCAGCGTATATCATGCTAGAGGTGGTTATGCTATAGTTACTCTTGTTATAAGATGGCCAGTTCCATTACCATCAATTATAAAACTTTCTTTGAATGTAATGAAACGTAATAAAAAAACTAGATCAATCACCTGGAAGTATTTTTGAAAATTTTATGCAAAAAATGAAAATTAGTGGTATCTTTCTACCTTTCTTCTTTTTTAACCATGAAATGCAGATTGCAATAAGGAAACTCTCATTTGATCTGAATGGAAGACACTCATTTTATGTTCCAAAATTCCTCTTCTTCTCCTTCTCCTTCTCCTTCTCCTTCTCCCTCTCCTTCTCCTTCTCCTTCTCCTTCTCCTTCTTCCCCTTTTCTGTCTGTTTCCCAACTTTATTATGTCTGTGATAAAGTACTAAATTTATTAAGGCAGGTTCAATTTCCCATTGTTTTTTGAAAGCACTATGTAAAAACTTGTCTTCATTAAGGGCCACTGGGAGTCCAACACCACATAACTAATCAGAGAATTCAGTAGCTTCATGTCCACAAGTTCAAAGGGGAAAAAGACATCCTGTTTGCTGTTTTGTTTCACGCAAGCTATTAAAACCTCATAGACCCCCTTAAGTGTTTTTTAAAGTAATCTTCTTTATTCCCTATCAGTAACCTAAAACTATAAAAACTATAAAACTATAAAATTTTCAGATATGTAATGCAGTTTGGAAAAAAACCCCAGTGATTCTCAATGAAATGGAAGGACTGAAACTCCTGGTGGATACAAGCAGTTCAGACTTACCACTTTTTCTATATCCCTGAAAGATCTTGGCTTAGTCATTCTGTTCAACTTTTGTGACCTCAATGTTTTTCCTCAAAAGGCATGCTGGGAAATTCCCAGAGGTGTGCACTGTGTGTGGGAATATATACACCCAAAAAGGGTCAAAAGAAAAAAAATTACATGGTTCAGAACATATGCACTGTCTTCATGTATATTCTACCAAGCTACAGTTGATGCAGTTGACACCAGTAGAAAAATAAAGTTTTGATCACAAGGTCATATAAACATCACAATTTTTTGGATAAGTGCTTTGATGTAGCATATATGTTAATTAAATTACAAGTTTTGAAATAACATCTTATCACTTGATCAATAGATTTTCCTTAATGTTTTTCCTAGGGCTTGAGGAAGGTTTGAGAAGGTTGCTTACTTGAATGCTTGGGTGAATGAAAAATTACTTTAAGCTGTTAATGTTAGCTTCTGAAGTTTCAGGAATACTAGGTTCCTCTTTACCACTTTTACTTTAGTGCTAAGATGCTTTGGAACATTGGACATGAATATGCAACTATTTTAAAGCTGATTACACAAAATTTCTTTAAATTCCTGGTAAATTTGTCAGTACACAGAGCAGTCATATTCAAACACGACCTTACTGCAAAGCTGTTCCTCCAGTGTAGGAACCATAAAAGATGCTTCCTGTATGTGGAAGAAACTATAACTTTCAGCTGAAAATAAAGGATTTCTTTGCAATAGTCATATCTGAGACTATAGAAACTGGCTTTTTAAATAGAGATAAAATAGACACAAATATTAACAACTGGATTTGACTTGGTACTAGTCAATAACTTTTTTTCTAAAAAAACTAAGTTATTCTGTTCATTTTTTCAATTGTTTTTTTAGAACTTACACATTTGTAATTGAAGGAAATAACTGTCTTTTTTCTTCAATTTAGAAAAAGAAATTAATATGAAAATTTTCAAAAGAAAATGTATTTGTGAAAATATATATTTTTAAAATTGACATTTTTATATATAGATATAAATTTTTAAATTGATCATTTCTTTGCAAACCTTGAACATTGCTTAATAAGATGAAAAGATGCAGAAGAACATACACAATATGCCTAAACTGCAATCATAAATGAAAATATAAATTATGTGGCAATACATGTGAGTGATCATCTTTTCATACAACACAATCACTGAATTCATATCTGATGTGACATAACCACATTAGGAAAATAATTTTGAAGCTGACACATTTAAAACACAGACATTTTACTGAAGGATGCATTCCACTATTAAATGGAACAGCTTTGTTTTATTTTGCTTTTAGAGATTGCTAATCCATTTTAAGTAAGTAAAAAACAGATTTAGAAACCAACCCTCACAACCAAACTGCACTTAACTGGATGCAATGCCAGATACTAAAAACTTTTCGGTCACCATATAGCCAGAGAACCAGTCTTTTACAGGGAGGAATCTAAGGAAAAGGGCTAAACCCATGGATCAAAGGAAACAGATTATTTGATTTGTGCTAACATTTACTACCATAAACAGAAACCAGAGAGTAACTGAGTTTTGATTAACTAACAATATTTTGTTGTTCTGTTTACATATTATTTTTGGTTTCTTCTTCCAAAGAAGATCTTCCAAGATCTTTCCCTTGGTCCATTTTAGTATATATGAACCATAATCAGTGGTGGGAAGAAAAGGAGTATAAAGTAAATAAATTACTACTAAATGCATTTCAAATGGATTTACGTTACAGCAGAACTACTTTTTCTTTCCAAGTTAATTCTATAAAACTCCAGAAAGTATTTAAACAACAGCTTTCGCATGTGAATATGCTTTTGAAGAGTTTTTAGCATTTGGTTTTTTACCATATTAATACCTACAGTGCAAGGTCTGTCCCTGTAAGCATTACTTATTTTAGTAAATCTTAATCAGATTGGTGGAGTGGTCTTAATCAACAGGACTGCTCAAAGTGAGTAAAAGATTGTGGGATTAGGACCTACATTCTTGCATTTCCAGCAACTGTATGGCAATTAGTTGGTACAAGCAAGAACAATTTCCTTAAAAAAACACCACCACCACGCCCCCAAAACAACAAACAAAGTAAAATAAAATGCTGGGGAAAAAGAAGGGATTTTTTTTTTTAAACATGCCAGTGTTGGAAACCTGCACCATTTTATTGCAGATTTCATGGTATTAAATGTTTGCATTAAACCTATTATAATCAGGAGATTGCAATGGAGTCTCACAGTCCTATTGATAAAGAAATGGCTGCAGGGAAAAGCTTAAAATATGAAGGAATTGTGTCCTGAGAGGTCAAAAAAAAAAAAAAAAAAAATCTGGCTAGTATTTTAGTAACTCTTACAATATTTTTGAGGTCTGAAGCAGTGGTTTTTAATTTCTAGAATTGATAGTACTGATATTCTATTTGAACAACTAATTAAGGTGCAAGCATCCTGTGTGGTGCTGCATAATATGTGATTTTTTGAAACTGCTGCCATGAATTGATTTTTTGAGTTTAATCACATGGGTAAGCACTCATTTCCCTTTACCTACAAAGAATTCACAAATCTGTTAGAAGTCCTGATTTAAAAATTTCTTTTCTTTGAGCCAATAGTACCATGAAATTAATTTTTTAAATTTTATTTTATATGTTTGCTTGGGTAAAAAACCACAACACAACAGCAACTAAGACAATTGCCTGGGATGAAAGCTAAAAATACCAAGAAAATCTCTTCAGGTCAGCGAAGAACTGCTGGTGCTGATACTGGTCAGACCTAAAATGTACTTGATACTGAGATAGTGTGAAAAAGATGAGTTTGCAGATTGAAAAAACAGATGGCCCCTTATCACACCATGGGGCTAAATACACAAGAGCAAACTTCAGAGAGGCCTTACCCTTACCTTGTCTGTCCCTATCAGGATGGACTGTTATATTGAGGGTTATTGCCTCTCTAGCCCTCCCTGTGATCAGCTTTTGAAGTCCATGGCCAAGAGGCCAGTGTGAGAATATCACCCCAGATAAGAGGTGTTTGCTCTGTGAAATATTCAGGACAGGAATCCATGGACCCTGTGATAGTTCAGGAGGGAACCACAAACTCCAGCTAATATCTTCTAATCCCCTGTTGGTTTGAGAACTACCCACCATAAAAAGCATAACTGGCTGTTTATTTGCACAGGCAAGAGATAACATCTTAAAGTTACAGTCTGCCTTAAGTAGTAAGGATGTGAAGCCCAAAGAAATGAACCATCCAAGCTCATAATCAGAACTGTGTGTGCTCCCTTCTTCTCTGCCTAATGACATGTAAACATTTTGGCTGGTGTCTCTTTTGAAAGATATTAATCAAATCTATTGGTTAGAAATCACAAAGGATAGTCCGGTCTGCAAATTACATGTCTTCTTTTATAGCATTCTGAAGCTGTGAACAATATGTTAAAAATTTTCCCATGGCACAACCAAGTAAATACTTGTGGCACATTTCTATTTATTACAGAGAATAGTTAAATTCTAAGACATAAATCATGCTCTTCTACTAAAGGCTTTACAAATTCCCAAAGACAAGCCTAATTCCCAATGCAATGATGCTATAAAAGATCAGACACTTTGTTATGGAGAAATCCACATTTGGAGATGTCTTTCAACAATTTTCTCTCAGGATCCAGTCCTGTGAAAGGCACATGCGAGTTGCTGAACACTGTGTCAAGCTCCATTAGTTTCAAAATGGCCCTAAAAACTTATATTTAATTTGCTGTATTTAAATTGTAATCTGACAAGTTTAATACTGCCTAAGCAAAGAAATTATTTTTCCTTTTCTTTCTTCTACTAAATAAGTGACAGTCTTTTGGTTTCAGTAAGGAAAAAGATTTCATAAGTTCAAATTTCAAAACTGAGAGAAGATGACCAATTTTTACGTTTTTTGCACCCCTCACATCAGTTATTGTCATTAGCCAATGTCAATACTGTAGCATGAAAGAAAAAATAACAAGAGGTAGGTGAAGAGATAAGGGAAGATGACTGAAAAGGGAAAATAATTCTTAATGGTTCTGTAGATCCTTTTTTCCCCCATTGTAATCCATCCTCTGCCCTGTCCCCAGCAACTGCCCTAAATCAAGGAACTGGCACCTGATGCATTCTGCAGATGGATCGGCGCTGTATACTGGAGCATAGTATACAGGTGGTTTTTCACTTGTATGAGTCAGTTAACTAGCCTGCAGACAGATCTGTTTGTGGGACAGGAGTGGGAGTGGAAAATGGAAATCTCTCCTGGCTGATTTACAGAAAGAAAGGCTAAGTGAAAGTGAAAGAGCAGGCCAAATCAGTGCTAATTTATTAATATTTCTAACTGCTCTCACTTCCTGCTTAGGTAGACCCTTTCTGGAAGGCACACCAGTTTTCACCCAGTGAAAACTCTGGACAATAACAAAATCAGTTCTAAGATTCTGAATCCTTCAGATGTGTTTTAAATACATATTCAGTTAGACATGACTGCCCCGAAGTCTGAAGACAAGGATTTCTCTGGCCTCAGTAAGTGAGGTGAATTGTTCACCAACCTGTTTCTCTTGGTTCAGATTCATGATTCAAGCCATTGACACATGCTTACTTGACAGCATGTGAAGGCAGATTCCTCAACCCAACATTAGAGTTGTCCATTTATATATTTTTCTGTATTTCTCCAATTTCTCCAAGCATTAATCCCTTCTTTAAATGCAAACCTAAAAAATTAAAGGGGGGCGAGAGGGTAGCAGACTTATACTCTTATATCTTCACCTTCACCGTTGCCTTTTACTATGCCATGTCCTAGAGAGAACATTAATTTTATACAGTGAATTCCAATCTCTGCTCCATTTCCATGAACAGGATTTCTGGAATTTTCTACATTTTGTATTCATAAATGTAAATGTAGTGTAAATGTCAATAATGTACTGGCTGCTGGAGTCACTGGCAAATAACTCACTGATATCTGCAGTGCAAGAGCAAATCTGGGTACAAATGCAGGAGTAAATGCAGCATAATCTGGCTTTGGAGACTGGGCAATCGAACAGTCATATTACGCCACCACTGCTGTGGGCTAGGAGGAAAAAGAAATCAAAATGCTTTCTTTCTCCTGGTAAATCCTATGAAAATAGTCATGTCTGAGGGTAAGTCACCAATGAAATTGTCATTTATTTTGATGCCTTTTGTATTGTACCAAGCAACCATTCAACTAGTATTCAAGAAATCACCCTAGAGAAAACCCAAACTCACTTTCCAAAGTGAACAACTGGAAGCAAAGTCTTGATGCTATGTTTTCTTGCTGGGTACTCTGTAGTTTCCAAGAAACAAAAGGAAAAATTCTGATGTGAATCATGAGACTCCCCCATGAAAAACTGTATGAATGATCATCGCTCCACCCCACCTCCAATGCTTTTAGCTCGGAGTCAAATGCTCAAGATCTGTCCTGCTGGATAGATCTTATCACCTCCAGTACCACAAAGATAACTTAATTATGTTAACCAAAATCAAATCTCTGTACTCAGAAGAATTCAGACAAGAAAGCAATTGTGGCAACTGAGTTAATTTAACAGCTTTCTGCTACAGAAAGGTATCCTACTCCATGTCTCCCTTTCTCTACTGCCCCTGCCTCCCTTCCACTAACTGTCGCACACATTGGTCCCTTCATAATCTGATTCAGCTTCACAGCCTAACAGAAACCTCTTCACTTTTTTGGTTGATTAAATTTTCTCATGGGTTGATGAGTCAACACTGCATGTGTTTACAGAGATTTAACAAGAACTAGGACCAGTGCAAGGTAAGTAATGAACAATTCAGAAAAGGAAGGGACAATCAACCACCCTTTTCTACAGCAATGAGTTATTGGAGCAGCTCACACCATCTACTGGAACTGCACTCTGAAGCACTTATTGCCAGACTTTCCAAAATCATAGCTTCTTCTGCTGATAGCTGGGTCAAAAAGACTTTCTTGCTTGTCAAAAGAAGAAATTAGACATGGCATCATAAAAACCTGCAGGGCTATTTTTAGAGACTTGAACTGTGTTTAAACAGCTACCAAGTCAAAACTATTATTCTGTTAGCCAGCTGTCAATTTGCATGGACTCTTTTTGCCTGCCTTCCTTTATCATTTATCTATTACCTTAGCCCCAGTAGTCCCAGTCAGGACTCTTTTTTGAAGGGAAGCCTATCAGACAATCAGAAGTAAGCCTAGTCCCTCCCCAAAGACATTACAATCACTCTGCCCTAAATAACTCACAGTCAGTAAACAGTTACAATATTATTTGGGGACTTCTTTAGAAATTAAGCACTTCCAGGGGGAAAAAAAAAAAAAGCACCAATCATATATATAATTTGCAGTACTTGAAATACTCAGAATAGTCACATAGAATATTTTAGAGATAGTGAAGCTGGCACATAGGAAACGTTTTCTCTGAAACATATCTGAAGTACCAGTCTTAGATCAGTTCTACATTTGAATTTGGTGATATGCAGTTCTAGCATCTTCCTTTGGTCTGTTTCTAACATACATGACTTGTAGTGGGAAACTGAAAAGAATTCCAAAATACAGTAGGACAGTTGTGAAGACTCAAGAAAACATTGGTCATTGAAATTTCATTAAGTGATTTTTGCATGAAGCCTCTAACGTCTGAGTGTGCCATGGCATACTTATTTGTAAGGATGTTGCAAGCCATCTCTTTATAGGTCTCATTTAAAGCCTCCCAGTGATAGCAAATACATCATACTAGATCATTTGTTTCAGTGATCAGTCATCTCATCATTAAAACTGTACGTGTTACTTCTGAGTTTGCTTGTCCCCATATGCTAGGTGTTTTATCTTTTTATAGCACTGTATGCTACATTCAGAGACCTTGTTATAAAACATCATTACTCCCTGTGAGAGGTTGGAACTGAAATGTGAAAGACAAAGCAGAAACCAACGGGATAGGTACCCAACTTCAACTTGGTTGCTCTTGTATTCTGAGAAGTACCGCTTTCAGCCATGAGAAAAGATGTCTCAGTGGAAGACCTGTAGGCTACATGTAAGTCAGCAGCCCTTTTTACACATTCATTTCTACCACTTATGCTGACATATCCTTTGGAAATGAACTTTTAGATCATTAATTGTTTCCTCTGCTGTGATTCATCAGACATACTGTGCACTGTTAAGCAGAGTCCTCTAAGTCTACCTGCCGAGGGCTCATGAGGAGGGAAACTGTTCATAGCTTTAGCAATTTTTCATTGGTCCCACTTGAAGGGAATGTATCACAGGATAATGCAGCTTTTGATAAGTTAAGGGAGTTATTGCAATTTTCTCAAATAACAAATAAAAACTTTAAAAGTTGCAAATCAGCTTTGTTAAGAGTGAGTTATATTCTAGACACTGGGTCAACCTTGCATCACAAATTTGGCATAACAGTAGACAGGTTTCCAAACTGACAAAATATAATTCACTCTTAAAAAGCCTGCAGTGTTATATTTTCCTACTGCTAACTGCTGATCTTATTTTGCACTTTGGTGTCAAATAGCGTCTTTGGAATAAGAGAGTAAAACAACAGGAAGACTCCAGTAAATCATCATAGCCCTTAACAAATGCAGTGCTTCAGGAAGCTAAGTAATCTGAAAGAAATCTTCATTCTTGCTTGACACTTCTCTATTTACTTTATTCTTTTTATGGAATGGTCACCATTTAATGAGCAATTACATACAATATTTACTTGAACAGTAAAGTGATCTCAGTGACTTTGATGCAAGCATTATTCTAAGGGCTGCTCTATAAAACAAAGAGAAAGTACTTTACCTCAGGATAGTGTTACAGGGAGAACTTCAGTCAGCAGAGCGAAATTTAAAAACAGTGCTATTGCAAGACCTAACAACTTGCAAATTTATGATTAGATCTGGTAGCTATTTTTCAGACCTGTTCACTGCACAGAATTCAAAGGGTGTGATAATACAATACATTTTAGCAGAGGTTATAAAAATTAACTATAAAATAAAGCACTGAATGTATCAGCTCTATTTTCAGTAGTTCCACCTAAGCATCATCAGGATAAGACAGAAGAGTAGAGTCATACTCTTTAGGCATCTCCTTACTATTCTAAATATAAAACTACTTTATTCTCTTTATTTCTTCCCCCATTTGTTTTCTTATACTTTATTGTCAATACTATTTTTACTACTCTGGTACAAAAAGTGGATTTGATAAAATTATGGTTTTAATACGTAATATATTGTGTTGATATTTTATCTGTTACCTTATTGAAAAAATAATACCTTTTTAGTAATAAAAAGGAAATATTAGTCTAATCAGGAACTGACACATGTTTTCCGTGATTATAGTTTACAGTAAAATTAAATAGTAAAATAGTGTCTGATCTAAACAAAGAAATCCCAATGACATCAATAGTTACTCTGCATAAGAGAGTTGTACATGAGAGTGCTCCTGCTGCTGCATCCACCTTCACCACACAGCCTGGGGAACCATTTTGACAAAGAAACTTGGACAGAGTTATGCCAGTGCTAAAGATGGACTTGACAATACAAAAGATACTCCACTATTCTGGCTAATGAAGTTAAGCTCGAGTCATAAGAGAGGGGCCACAGGAAGTAAAATCTAAGATAAATTGCTTGGATATCCCTGACAATCTGAGCCAGACCCTACCAGAATTTAGAGAAGCTCCTGAGGAGGATTTGGCACCTATAACTGATGCAAGACCTTGGGCCAAGAGGGCTACCACAAAGGTTTAACATGCCATGTGCCTTGCTTTCTTTGCTTTGCTTTTTGATGTTAAACTTGGTGCAGTTATCATAGCGTAAGGACTCAGGCAAGGCAGAGTTTGTGAGTGGAGATAATATCTTTATCAGAAAAAAAGGGTATATTTAGAAAAACAAACTTCTTTTCAGACACAATCCCTTTTTTTCAGAAGACCTCTTCAGTACAAAGTGGTTGTGCATTCAACAGTATACCTACTGTTTCTAATTATGCTAGGCAACCTTATAAACAGTGCTGTCTATAAAGCTTGCCTTTTCTTACTAAGATATCAGGAATATAGGTGGTTCCAAAGGCCTGAGGTCTTCCCTGCAATAGAAAGTTTGCCATATGCCAGGAGTCATCTCAAGTCTTTGAAGCTCATTTTTTTTCTTAACAGAATATAAAAGCCATCACAAAGTTTATGCACATGGATTGAGTATATGTTTCAAGATGTGTATGTGTACCTAGGCATATACAAGCACCTTTTGAAATGGTAACACTTCATTGAGAGAAAAGATTGGAACAAAGAGCCAACACAAAATAAAATGTGCCTGTGAAATCCTCAAAGTCGGGGTTGAAACAAATGTTTTAGTTAATATTCATTCTAAATTCTATATTGCACCGAAAAAAATCTGTTTTGAGGCCAGGTAAAAGTTAGTTAAATATTCATTAGTTTAGTGAAAAATGTTGTCCTCAAAACATCAACAGACAAGGAGGAATCGCAAAGGTAGCTGGAGAAAAAGATTTGCTTATGGAAAGTGATTTGAAAAGTGCCACATGAAAGGAAAGAATTTCCCTTCCAATCCTTTTCCAACACTATCTCTTTCTTTCAATGGAAAAAGACTGTTAGTGATTTTGTTACTTAATGGAACTGGAGATAAATTAGGCAAGTGAGATATCTCCTAGCTCTGCTATCATCACTGATCTCAGTTGGCCATCTTCCATTCTACACCCTTCTAGAGGAGCCGAGATTCACCTCAACTGCGAGAAATCTTGACATACACATCAGATCCATGCATTTAAAATCAGCTGCAAAAATATATACGACTATTTTGTTGCTGTTGTGTTTGTTTCCTAGTCAGACATGGCAGCTCCTCAGTAAATCAGGTTGCATGTCGATAAAGCAAAAAATTAAAATACTGGGTTAAAGCAGGTTATAATTTACACCTCTCAAACTGCATAGATTTAGTAAAGCATTTTTTATGTATGTAATTGCCTGCTCTGTGGTTACTCCAAGGCTGCAGTTAGTCCAATTTATTATCTTCATCGGATGGTTTGTACTTAATGACTTGGGAGTGCTGATTTGTTAATACATTTTAATTTTTTCTCTTTGACTGTACTCTGAAGGAAAGACATAAATAATTCCTTATCAAGAATCTAGTGTCTCCCTAACTATCTTTAACAGCAAGGTTAGTAGCTAAGGACCCATCTTCTCTCCTTTGATGTCAATCTCTTCCTAATTTATATATGTAAAATTTGTATTGGGCATAGAAATCAGAAAATTCAATGTACTAAGTGTACACAAAGTGCTAAAGGTTTATAAAGAAAGAATACTTACAGGTTGAACTTTACTTTGCATCTACTTGTTTTGGGCATAATTCTAATTATTACAAACCTATTACATTAAAAAGTTGCATGAATATCTATTTTTAGTCTTTATTATGAAAGTTTTTCTTTGGACTTTATTTTTTTTCAATAGACTGTTCATTTTTCTACATACCACATATAGTATGCCATGTTCTAAAATGGTATGGTGGAATGTGGAGAATTTTGTTTTGGGGAAATAATAAATTCCTTTGGCTCTGTACAAAAGGCTTTATTCATCCCTCAGGTGCATGATCATTATCTGGATCTATCTTGGCTTTTCCCTTAATTTAAACAAGAGCCACCTACTGTAAATCACCATTTTTTGCTTACAGACATGTGTAACTTGTAGATGTGCAGCCTCTTATATTAAAAAATGTACTGATTTCAGTTTCTAAAAAAGTTATGAAGACTTAACTAATTAATTAATGAATGAAAATTAACATTGATTCCAATATCCAACAGTTTTTCTTTCTGTCAGGGTGAAATTCAGTCTAACCTGAGAGGAAAATATGAATCATATTGCAATTTCTTCTGAAGTTGTTGATGCTGCTATCCCAGAATATCACACATGCCAAAGCATCTTATTGGAGCATCATGCATCCTTCAGGGACATGTTGCATGCATTCTCAGATGCTAAATACAGATAATTATACAATGTTTCTCAGCAAAGTATCTATTGTGTACTGGTTGAAAGCTCATCTTCCTACCACATAAGCTCATGGAATAGTGCCTCTGACAAGGAACCATACTTACGGAAAAAAACTAGTGAGTAAACCTCTCACAAAGGGCTTTTTCATGCACAATGTTTTACTAAAAATCATAATACACAGAGAAGTGAAACTCAAACATGCATGCAGGCTGCTATGTTCCTTTCCTCTCTAGTGCAACCACTGCATTAATCTGAAAAGCTGTGCTAAAACTCAATATGCCTTAATGCAGCCACCGGGTTGTTCCCTTTCCCTTGTGCTTTAACGCCTGTGTGAGTGTCTTTGGGTGGGCCCTTGCGCTGCTCTCTGCATTCCTGCTCTCCATAGATGCCACTGTGGACAGTCACTCTAGCTCTCCATCTGTTCTTTTGCCCCTGGTATTCAGGGGAGCCTGTGCAGCATGCAGTTAAAATGAAAATTAAAAAAAGTGTCTTTTCCCTGCTCCTCCTGAGGCAAACACCAACTTCGTTCTACTGACCTGTAACAAAAGGCAGAGGTCAGAAGGACAAAATTCTCTGAGCTGGAGTCCGTTTGTGCAGTCTGTTAAATGCCATTAGTCTCATCGACTTCTCCAGACTTTTCCCAAGGCATTTGTCATTAGCAGCAGAGATCCATATTTAATAGTTATTTAAGTGTTACTATGAATTTCTTGAGATATACTGAAGAAAATTATTCACAGCATTGCATTAGGAAACCATTTTGTGTTGTCTTATGGGAAGGGATTTATAAGTAGTGATGTCACAGCACACATTACAGAGCGTTACTCCATTACCCAGCCCTGCTTAACATCCCAGGCTCAGAACCAGTTCAGCCATGATACCCTGTAAGAACTAGTGACTTCGGAGTGCTACTTATGAGACACTTCAGAGAGACCTGCCTTTCAGAAACTATTAATTGTCTGCCATGAGCACACATTTTGGAGGACTGAAATGGACATCCAAACACTGAGACCCAACAGAGTAGTCTTTTAGAAAACTTTGGCCTTCATGAACACTGATGTAATTCAGGATTAATGCCATCAAGCTGAAAAGATTGCAATAACAAAGAGCAACATGAGATTGGATTTAGGCCTCCAAAGTCTAAAATCTCCAATATATATTTAAAGAGAAATAACTTACTCCAGCGTTTAGAAAATAGAGCCTATCGAAAAGCATGAAACCTCTAAAATGTTAGCTGAATGCCAGAAAAGTAATACTCTAAAAATCCAAGACAAAAATGCCAAGAGGAACAGAAAGGAGTGATCCAGAAACACTAGATTGTTCATTTCCACCCTGTCTGCGAGCTGAGTGAGATCCGCAGCTCCATGGGCATCTCTGGGCACTAACTGACATTCAGTCTCTGCCCTCAGTGACACGGGTGTCACCTCACGGAATTGAAATAGGGATGTAAGCTGGACTTAAAGTAAGGTTCCTAACTAGAAAAAATGCCAACTCCAAAACATGAGCCTTATGACAATACCTACATTTAGCTGTGACTTTGTACCCGCCTAGTGGAGGGTCGTGGCCTTCCACGGCATCAAATCCCGCTGACACCAGGACAATCTCTGGACCAAACTCATTGGCAGCTGGCATAATCACAGTCCTGTAGAGTGAAAAAAACCAACCTGTTAAAAATCAAAAGAACTTCTATCTTCATGATATAAATTGCCACAATCTCAAAAATCCACAGCAGAAGATATTTTCTTTTAATTAAACCAATCTTCATGGTAGCTGTCCAAAACCAAACAAAGTCCAAGACTTCAATTAATTTCTTTCTATAGTCACTCTTTTTTCCTTTCTGCAATGGAGGAAAAAAAATAAATGCAGGTACATGTGAAAGCCTCTAATATTACACACACATCTGTGCCTGTTTTATCCTGCTGCCTATAAAAAGCTGCCTCTTCCAGGGAAGTGACTAATGGTTTACAGAGAGCACTCAAAGCCTGAGTAGAAACCCGGACTGCTCCAGTTAGTGCGAACTTGGTGTAAATTTGAACTATAAATTTCTTTTGGGAAAATGTTTGCTTTCCAAACTTTTTTTTTCTTCTTAACATTTTTAAATGTTTGTCGAGGTGGGGGGTGACTCTAGCAAAGGAAAAACATGAAATTCCCTTAATCAAATCCAGACTATGTTGTCAAGCCTTTCCAAGGTCAAGCATAACAGGAATGTGACAACCACAAACTAGTGACAGCAACCCCTGCTGGTGTCGGAAGATAATTCAGCCCTTCACAGTCACAAAGATTCCACTTTTTTAACCCATTCCTTGACAAGCTTCCATGGGGATATTTTGTTGCTCTGGTTTTGCTTTTATCCAAACTCAAACCACTAAAGATGTGTTGAAGGAGAAGACAAAAGCCTGCATTCTGCACTCGAAGCTGCTTTCTTCCAGGCTGACTTTCTGAAGGGAAAGTGTCGGGATGGTTTTTACTAGTGCAACAAATGCTGAGCCTGTAATGACTGGGCTAGTCAGGGGGACATCACTAATATTAAAAGGCAAATTCACAAATGAATGATCTATTCCAAGTATATTAACTCAAGGAAATCCCCGTTGATCTGCACTGGTCAAAATCTGAAGATCAATTTTGCGCATGTGTAATATTATTTGCTTTAGTTCAATATTTACTTTTTTATCATTTAATCAATCTATGCCAAAGCGATCATGTTTTTGTTGAAAGATTAAGGTTTTCTGTGGGGGAAAAGAAGCTCATTAATATTTTAACAACTCCTTAGATTTTTCTTTAGTTCAGTTTTTTAACTGTGTTTTATAAACCTGATTTTGTTCTGATTTCTTCAAAGGTAATTTTCATGTTAAGAAAGTATTCCTTATATATATATAGTCAGAGAAAAGACGTATTCAGACTAAGGAAAAAGTCTTTGTCAGGGCATACAGCATTTCAATGAATATTGTTTTACTTTAGAAAAAAAAGATAGAGGCAGCTCCATTTTTCTGGTGATTTTGCTGAAATTGTACCATGAATGTCTGCAGGCAAAGTGATGTAATTTGTGAAATATTCCTTTTTTTATATGTCATTAGTAAGCCTCTGCAGAAGCATGGATTCCAGTATGGACCTAGACCCACCTGAGAGAAGAAAAGGAAAGAAAAAAATTCTAAAAAACATGACCTAAGTGGATAAAATGATAGAATTATAATTATTTGATTCACATAACATGAGAATAAACATTATAAAAGTCCACAAATATGTAAGTGGTTGTTGCAAGAGGAAAGAAATATCCTCTTCTGCATTTCCACTGTGGATAGGACATGAAGTAGTTGCAGCAGGAAAGCTGTAGTTCAGACATCGGAAAAAACTCTTTAGTAGTAAGGACAGATAATAATTTAAATAAAATGTTTAAGAAAATTAAAGAGTCTCCACCTCTTTGAGATTTTTATAATAAGTAAAACAGATATCCATGAAACTTGCTACAGGTTCAAGCTGATGTGGCCTTGAGGCAGGAGGTCAGATTACTTCCTTTCTAGGTCTTTTTTCCTATAGTTCCATGATGTATAACTATATAACACACAAGGTACACATATGAATAATTACTTTAGACACTACAGTGACTGAACATTTTTGCAGGCTAATCTCCACAAAGTTAGGGAACAGTATCAGGAAAAAGTATCTCCTATGAAACCACATCTTATCTTTCTTTTGTACATGCCTTCTGATACTCTAGTTATATGTTCATTGTCTGAAGCAACACATACTTCCCAAACTTCCCCACGTCTGCAACTCATGTGGCATAGTTCCTGATTAGTGATGAGGACTGTGGCTGGCATGCAGTCTTGATCTGTCCCCATAGCACAATATATCTTACACACTTAAAGAAGGAGGGGTCCTATGGAGAACCCTCCCTATCTGCAGCCACTTGAGCTTTTGCTGTCCTCCTCCATTCAAATTTCCTCAAATTCAAGTCAGGCTCTGTTTTTTATTTCTTCATGTCAAATAAAGTGGCAGCTCCACAGAGTACAACATGGACAATGCTCAGGAGTCAGAGGATGGAATGTGTTCAGTGCAGACAGAAACTCTGGAAACTGAAGTTGCTGAGCACTAACAAACCTAACCAGGCTAACGCAGAATGAGATTTTTGAGTCTTGTAATTTGGAACATTGGGAAAATCTACCACACTTCTACCACATTTCAAGGCCTTGCTCAAAAACATAAAGATGTCAGCACATTTTTTTATAACTTGGGCAAAACAATGCATTTGACCCTTAATCTCATTCTTAGAAGCAGTAAAAATTTTTTAGCCGCAGTTTCTTCAAAATTTTTGTCAAATAAATATGTCTGACGTGAAAACTGCCAGCCACATTGGGTAACATTAGTAAAATTATTAAGTACTGAAAACAAGGTCTTTCAACACAAAAGCACCAGGAATAGCTATTACCTCCATCTTTAATAGAACTGAACAGGAAATAGTAGCATATTCATAAATCTCTACAGAAATGATATATAGGAATCCCAGCTAAAGGAAGGATAAAGCTATAAGGATAATAACCAGAAGTGGCATTTAGAATTCACTGTTTTGTTACTGCTTTCAGTATTACCTGAATTCACATGACTAAAATAAGACTTGAGGTTTTTCTGAAAGAATTTTTCTTTTAAAAACAGACACAGTGTCTGTTAAATTTCACCAGAGAATATCACCCTACTTTTGCTATAATACTGTCTCACAAATTATGACAAAACTTTGTTGCTGCTACTCTGCATACTATGTACCAAAAGAGCTAACCTATGTGCCCACAAGACCTGTGTCATTGTTCATTTCTCTTTCACCCTCTGTAATACTGAGGGACTTGGGATGTCAGAGCTCATCCATCTTACACTGTTCTTGATTTAATACTGAACAGAAGCCCTAAGGACTTTTCTTTAAAAAGAGACATTATGGAAAATGTAATCTATTTACTAGGGTAGCAAGCTTGACTCTTCTCTAAAACATCTCAGGGTGTCTGTGATCCTTGCTAGCCAGGACTAACGGGCTAACTATTTGGTTACCAAGACTACTATTTGGTCTTTCAAAAAGATGACAGCCACAAGACTCTCAGTTGCAGAGAGGATCGTATAGACATCAGACATCTAGTTCCTAAATCTCTAATCCAGTCTTCCTCTGCATTAACATAAACACATGTTTAAGGTTGCTCCTCTTTTGAATAACTACTATAAGATCTGTGCTTAGAGAAGAGCAGCTTAACGTCTGGAAAACATCATAGTATTTTGTTTTGGACTTTGTGTAGGTAGGACCTCTCCAACCTTTGTCTTGCCTTGGCAGGAACTCCTTTGTGGCACAAAACATGTGTAAATTCCATCACAAAACCAACAGATACTATCTATCCTATCTTACGAAGTGCTGTAAGGAATCGTATACATACATTTAAAAATATGGACTAAATCTCACCAGGACATAAATAAAACCTTTTGGCATTTGTCACCTCTCAGGCTTCGGTGCCTCCATTATCGCTGAATAACTGTCTTTAGAAAAATGTTTTGAGGTTGGCAGCTTTAAAGGAAGCCTACACAAAGCGCAAGATTCCACCTTTTTTTTTTACACAAAAGCAGTGTGAAGCTCACTTGTCCCTTGTAAACAGGCTTCTCCTATCTCAGGACACTGAGAACGTTGGACAGGCAGGGACAGCCCCTGACCTTTCACTGTCTCTTGAGAGTAGAGGATCATCAGACCCTGTCTTTTGTTCCTTTCCCATCTCATCTAAACCCTGGAGGGCACAGCAAGGTGTAAGAAAGAGAAATCATCCACTGTTTGCCTCCTCAGGAGCTGGTTAATCACAGCACTTTCTTCTCAATTGCCTAAGGACAGAATTCTTTGAATCAGATCCTAACAGAAAAGACATTTAGGGTTTTTTTAAAGCATACAACTAGCATTGGTCATACACTAACAGATATTCATGTTAACCTTCCCAAATTCCTTAGACCAACCCTATGCTCAGAAGTCGGGCTGCAGCTGGCAGGTTTTGTTATGGTGCAAAGGGTTAAAACTCTGCTCATCAGAAATCCTTTGCGAGGATGCATAGGCAGCCTGCACTCAAACCTAGGCAGGAACAGTTATTACCTTACCTGCAGCAGGAGTAAGAAATATGATTTGGCTTCTGGCCATAGGTCACCAGACAGGTACGGACTGGGGACTGGCAGGCAGACCATCAGCTTCCTTCTAGAAGCCAGCTGGGCTGCAGGCGTTATCAGCAAACAGAAGTTAATACTAGGATCCTTCTCTGACGAAATAAGTGGCTTTTCTCAGAAGAGAAATTAATTTTATTCTTCACTATGACTCACACTCTCTTCTACTCCCTTCTCCAAAGAAAATAAAACACATAAAAGGGATATTTATTTTCTGTGATCCTGAATCATATAGAAGTATAAATATTTGGTGTACTGTATTCACCTATTGATGACAGCAGAGTTACAGGGGCATCTTGCCCTGGCTGACTGTTTCTTTCTTTTCTCTCACATTTTCATTAATAAACATGTCAAAGCCTGAGAGCTTGAGCAGCTGGATCACAGGAGTTATTTATCCATGCTAAACCTTGCAGTTACAATGAAACTGTGTCCTCCAGCCCAACATAGTGCAGATCGTCATTATAAGTCTGATGGTACTGGGAACAGAGCATGTGTCTGGGAAGCTAAAAAGATTCCTTTTTGTCCCGCTAAGGAGATTTCCCCAAAGAATTAATATGTTCCATTTGGGTATGCTGCTGTCTGCAGAGAAGGCAAGGGATGGCTTCCAGTTGGGTGTAGTCCTAGAGAAAACATCAGGCATGTGATCCTCCCCTCCCCACCAATCTGAACATCAGATGCAAGACATTAAAGAGATTCTACCAAGGGACTCAGTTCCTTTTATTCTTCCATTCTATTTTTGTACATTTAAAGCACATGGTTAGGATGCTCCCAAACATTTGTTCTCCCAGAAGAGACTGCTGAGAAGTACCCAACTCAGAAATGACTCTGCAAGTACCATCACACAAAGCTGGAAATCTCCAAAGAAAGTTAAGCTGATATATACAGCTACAATTCTTTTGCTGTGTTGGTAATTTAAGAAGGAAATGAGCAGGAATACCAGTCCAGGACAGTAATTTATGTAAATGAGAAAAAAAAAAATCCACACTGTTCTAAAACAGCAGCTTGGAATGGCTCAGTAACAAATTATTTGCTCTTTCCCTGAAAACCTCCAGTGTTTTTATCCAGTGATCTCAAAGTACTTTCAGAACATTAATAAATGGAAAGGCTCATATCTTCAGCTGGTATGAATCAGTATAGCTGTTTCTGATTGCATAGTCCTTTAAAGCAAGCATTTTGTGTACCCACTTCACAGATGAATCAGCTAAAACTAAAAGCTGGTAAAAGACTTGAATAAATTACTTAGTTTTCCCTGGAAAAACCTTGAAAGAAAATGCAGAAGACTAAGTCCACTACTTCAACTAGTAGAAAACACTATAAAACCACTGTCATTTATTCAGTTATACCAGACCTGTATTTTGCAAGGAAAATATATACAATGCATTATTGCTATTAGGGTGGTGGTGGTGGTGTTTTGCCACAAATGGAGACCCGGTCTGTTGTTTGAAAGAATGTAGGTCTGCCTACTGTTTCTCAGTTTCACATCCTACAAATAAAATACTATTCCAAGCAATCACTATGTTGTCCTACTTCAAAATTACATGTTTAAGTATGTTGTTGAATGCACCGTGATATGAATAGATCAGAAAGATTAAAAGATTGCCCCAATAGGTATGTGGAACTTATGGTATCTATTATTTTTATGTGTTGTTTGCACATATGTTTTAACGTAACACAATATCAAGTAAGGTCTATCCTCAAAGAAAGCTACATAACATTTCTGTACAACTATTGGATAAAGGTTTTTTCTCCATACTAATTGAGTTTTTACTAATGTCTCTCACTACAATTTTGGTTTACCCTCGTGACATTTCTTTATGCCACTTGTACTGTCAACCCAAGTTCACCAAGGCCAAACCTGAGAACTTTCTCCCCAAACTCCTTGCTGACTGTCATCCGACCATCAGCTTTGTCCTGGACTTATCCTCCAAGGTATGCCTAAATTCTGCACAATTTAATGGTATTAGTTTCTAAATTATATCTTTTATATAAGTTCTATCTTTATGGCCTTTATTTTTATATCTTTTCTTTTATCCTTATAGGTTTTCTTTTTATATCTTTTTAATAATTTTATTCTTCTCTATTTTTTATAACCACAGTCAATATTCTTCTCATTTTTATTTCATAGCTACCTTATTTGCTTTCTGGAGATAAAAATTATATTTTTCTGTTATTCTTCAAGGGGCAAAAGGTACCACATGAATACAAAATCCTTACTACTGTAAATCATGGGCATTTCACTAGGGTTTGCACATGGTATTAAATTTAAGCACATACGAAAGTGTTTAAAGGGTTAAGTCTTCCATGGATGCACCCAAATTAGTACTTTCAAATGTTATAATTGTAGGAGTATATAAGTGCCACTGAATGAAAAGTTTCAGAAACACCAACAGCCTTGTTGCTGGTTTTTTTTTTTGGCTTTTGAAGATATTTTTAGAGCCTAAGGCTATTATTTGTGGGTTCCTTTTTAAATTAATAATTATTTTGGCATCCTGCAAGCAAGTTTCCTGAATTCAATTACAGAGAGAATTGCAACATCTTAAGCACTCAAAAAGCATAAGAAATATTGACTAAAATATTTGCTGATCCTTCCATTTTTATTATTATTTAGAAAAGTTGTTTCAATGTGATTACAAGGATTCTTCTACATTTAATCTACAGTGTGCCTTAGTCAGAGTCTCTGAACTAGTAAAAAAAGAACCAAAATTTAAAAAGTTAACAGGAAATGTGATAAAAATATTACTTTGTGGTTTTCACTTAAAAATGAATAGCATAGTCAAGAAAAATTATCCAATTTCTAGAAATGTGGGCAAATGCATATAAGCATGTAAAACACACGTTCGCATCCATATTCAGAACTGAGTAAAATTCAAAGTCCAGTGGTATTAAGTAAAGGGATTGGCTAAAAATTATGGTAAAGAAGCTTGCTCAAAGGCTATGGACTATGTATCTCTCAAATGATTATAGGTTGAAAGAAGAGGTTACCTTCAAAGGATCAAAGACTTCCTGCTGTCCAGTATGCAAATATAAAACCTTCTATGAAAATATAGGCCAAGATAGCGCATACAATAGCAGGATATCTACTTACAGAACACCTCTACCCTGACAAGTGATTGGGTAAAAAAATCTGTATTTTCTATTAAATGTTCCTCTGGTTTTTTAGTCTTATTTGCAGAAGCACTGGCATGATAAAAGAAAAATTTACTATCTTTGTACCTTTTATTTGTTTCTCAGATCTCAAACAAAGCTGATTGGTGCCATGCCATCTTGTGCAACAGAAATAAACCTAATTTACTAAGTTCCAGCTGGTAGCTAAAGCACTGATGTGGCTTCCAAGAGCTATACAACTGAAGATGACATATGAGAAGGAGGAAATAAAGGTTTAATTTGCAAAGATGGGTCTTAAAATAAAACACAGCATGACTTAAAATAGTATCACCAACACTGAGAAAGTAAAATGCTATTTTAGGTCAATTGTTTTTCTATCAAAGCCATTCTAACATGTATGGGAGGTGGTATTGACACTGCCAAATTTTACTCTCAAGTATTGTTTAAGATAACATTTAGCTTCATGCTGTAACATGTTCCTATCACAAAAATCAGTTCAGTGCCCATTTCTTGTTTTTACTTTACTTTGTGGGGATGGGGGGGAGAAGTAAATCTTTAGCAGTTTTTCTGCCATAAATACAATAATCACATTTGGGGGTATTCTAAGTATTCTGTTTTAAAATTTGCATGACTGCTTAGAACATATTACATTTCTATCAAGCCTTAGTACACTGCAGTATTTTCCATAACAAAATAACTATCAGTTTTGCCTTTCTACTAAGTAATTTCTTTCAACAGTATTCCATTATAAAAGTCAGTGGACTTTGCCTAAAATATCAACGTAATAAACTAATAATACTACTAAAACAGTTCATTGCTCCCAGTAAATCTTCTTGCATAGTAATAGATTGCTCGTAAGAAGACAAAAGTGTTTTAATATCAGAAATAGATAAATACAAAGGTAAAAACTTGCCGCAATGTGTTACATTTATAGAGTTCACAAAATGAACAACAGCATGGTATCCTCTCTGAGGAATTTCATATGTCTACAACAAAGCATATTATTTTGAGCATATTCTACCATTCAGTGTGTTTTTGGAGTACTTGACACTTTTAAAATTACTTAGTAATCTAAGAACAGTGCAAGAGAAAGGAGAGCATAGTACCTCTTTTACTCACACTCCACAGGAATGATGGAATTGGGGAAAAGAAGGAAATGGTGGTGTTCTGAATAAATTAAAAAGAGAAGAGGGCTCTGGAGTATGAAGATCATCTCTTAAGTCCAAAATCTACCCTCCTCCTTTATGAAAAAAATTTAGAAAAGCTTTCCAGTTTGGGCATATAGCATACAGTTTGACAAACAGCAGGAATGAGGAAAATATGCTACCTAAAATTTACTGTTATCGATTGTACAACAGCTCAGCTTGCAATGTTAACAATCTGCTTATGTCACCACTGGAGTGATTACTAGAGGAGTTTAAAGTTGATTTCAGTTCTTTCAAAAGTGAGATGTGGGCAAGAAGGGAGAGTAAATCTTATTTAAAAATGCCTGGGGAGATGAATTAGAGGAGTTGCATTTTTCATGGGACCAGTAGATTGAGTGCGTAAAAATACAGACATCCCTTGGAAAAATTAATTTTACCACAAAATTTGCTAAATTTCTGAAAAGTGTATTGTGCCCAGAAGGGGATTTTTTTTTTCTTTCCTTCTAAATGAAAACAAAACAAACATTTTCTAGAAATTAAATTATTAATCAAGGTCATGGCCATTTGCAAAAGCATAATTTTTCACATGCTGTATTCATCAACATGGTTGTGAATATGAAGTATGTGAAGTTGTCTTAATTTTTTTCTCAGAGGTCTCTACATATTCTTTCTTGTACATGCTTTCTTTCCACATACTCATAACTACTTTTAAAGGTATTTTCTGTGTATGTGGTTTTCTGGCTTATCATTACACAGAAATTTCACAAGTTTCTGGATAGCCACTGTTATTTTATTGTACATTATGTTGCCACTATTCCTTTGAAGTAATGTTATTCAGAAAATTGCTCATATAGCTAATCTCATTTTTCAGCACTTATGAAGCATTCTTTCAGCGAAAAGAGACAAATATATGTCACTTCCTCTCATTTTTTACTGAGGAACAACTTGCACTGGTAGAAAAGGAACACATGGGCATTTTCTTACAGCCAAACCAAATTAACCAAACCGAAGTGTCTCTGATCTCAAGCAGGAAGATATTGGTGCTACAGACAGCAACAGTACCAAGCACTTCTGTATTAGTAAATACAGGCCTATTTGTTTGTCTCATGCTTGGCAGAACTTTGTCATTGGAACTGGGGCTACTTTAGTCCATCCCATTAGTCTAGCGTGTACTTAAACAGCCCAGCTGGACTTCATTCTGATAGCCAAAGATACAGCACCCCTCATACAACAAGCTTTATAAAGTACAGAAACATCAAGTCTTCTCACTTTACCTACATTGAACGTCACTTAATGGAACCCATACTGATACAATTTTAGCGGAGGTTTAGAGGAAATATTTACAGATAATATAAGGTAACCCAGAAAAGCAATTTACAATCCCTGTCCTTCCCACCCTCTCCACCCCCCACCCCACCACAAAAATCTCAGAGAGAAAGAGAGAAGGTATTTGTGGGAGCATGGAAAATGCTCACACTAAAGCACTAATCCCTAGGTACCATATAGTGTTAGAAACAACAACTTTTTCTGATGCAGTTTCAGCTACTGTTTGGTTAGAAATGTCATCTGATGCTGGCTCTGGGTAGTTTGGAGGAATCCTGTCTCTTTTATATTATCCTATTCCCTCTCTTCCCCTACACTCATTTTGCTCAACAAAATAGAGCAAATATGACAGGCTCCAAGGACAGAGAAAACTGGATGTCAGCGCTTACAAATTAACTGAATTGAACGTGACTAGAAGGACTCAACTGACAAAGAAAAGTACCAGACTTGTGCAGGGAGTAACATCAGGTAAGCTAATTTTTAAAATATGAAGCACTCTCCTGCAGGAGAGTTACACCTATAACTTACAGAATGAAGTCAAAGAAAGGACTGGAAGGAGCTAAAGCTTAGGGAAATGTGAAGCCAAATGTTAAGGATAATGGGAATTTTGTTTCTAATTTGAGAAGTATGAAAAAAATAGGGATTTATACCTGCAATTAAAAGGGAAGAATTTTCATGTAGGAAGGAACTTCAAATATTAAGGAATCAATGTCATGAATAGGAAGGTCAATAAAATACGAAAGTAGCAAAGGAATCTGCATTAACACACTCTCTGAAACAAACCCCAAGATTGTTAGAAGATACTCTATCAGCTTCAGAGAAACTTAAATAATAATAAAAAGGATATATGTTCCCATTCACAGACACAATGAGGGAAACAAAAAAATTTTCTTAAGCACATCTGGAAGGAGAAGAACAAAAGGAAAACCAAAGAGCTCTGAAAAATAAGAATTGAAGACAACACCACAGAATTCAGGAATAACATGACTCCTGCATAAATGTTTCACAGCTTTTTTTTTTTCTTTTCTTTTCTTTTTTAAACAAGGAAGGAACAGTGAACAGTAAAGAACTTGAAATCTCACCCCAAGAAACAAAACATGAAAATGTAGACATATTGCAATGTGATTTAATATTTTACTTAAACTTCCATTGACTTCATGGAGCCAACATTTCTCCTAATAGATTTTATTTGACGTCTGCAAAAGAATTGTAGAAAGTCTTGTGGTCCTAGATCAATCATAACTCTTTCAGTGGTGTACATGGAAGAAGCCTTTTATTTGTGCCAGGCATTTTACAGCAGAAAGGCAATTCCACTCATCCCTAGAGAGTCATACCGATACAATGCTAATCCATTTGCCAATACAATCATTTGCACCAACTCTTCATGTTGCCAGGACCCCTGAAGAAGGTCAGAGGAAAAATGAAGGTGACATCTGGGATTTAACTGAAGAGTATCTAGAATTTACATTTTGATGTTTCTGAATTTGCCTTTCCCCCATGAACTCACATCTCTGCACTTCTGTTACAAAACTGAACTGCTCACACCTCTTTCAATCATTTTTGGATCCTATTTGGAGTGATAAATTGGATAGTCTCTTCAACAGCATGAAACAAAAAAGACTTTTTCTACCATATGTTACCGTAATAAAAGAGAAAGCTGTTTCCCATTACTGGCTGGTCCATCCTCATGTAGTCAGTTGCCTTGGAAACTGAGATTGATTATAATTTCAAGAAAATGTAAGAATGAACTGAAACACATAGTTCCTTTTCCAATGTCTATCTCAGTTTATATTGTGTTGAAACTAGCAACAAAAGCATCCCTACACATGATTTCCACTTCCACCTTTATTTTTGTTGCACTTATCTCTCAGAGTGACAATCAAAATAATATAAGAACTTAGATTGGATACATCAGTAAAATAATTGTGAAGTTTCAGAAAACATTGTAATAAATGTGAGTCAAACATATATTCAAAGCATATAATTTTTTTTTTTTTTTTTTAAAGTTGTTCTTCCAGATTTGATATCTGGATGACACAGTATCTAGGTACCATATAATTCAAATTCTTCACTCTGTCCAAAAACTTGAACTTTTACCGAAGCCAAAATATATTTGATAAAACATTCATTTTCCAAGTATTTCACAGACCCCTTCAGGAGTTCATAACCATTTCTCTCCTAAGGATGTGACTTTAATCAGCTTTAGTGTGCTTACTGCAAATAAATTATCATTTATTCATTAAATCCTTTTGTCATTTAAAATTCCTTACTCAAAATTGGCAATAGAGCTTGTGAACTGTGCAAAGATCTACTTCAAAATCAGCACTTTTCATGCTGTTCTAGTTGGATTACCAACTGTTCCAAAAAACTCTGCAAAGATCTTTTTGCTGTGAGTTCTTCAATTCCAGTTGCAAACCTATATTTAAAAACAAGCAATTTTACACCAGCTGAGAAATTTGGCACACTCTTCCCATCTACTCTTTGTTAAAATTACTCTTCCAACATAAAATTGCCAAACCTGCCACGGGGAGTTGTGCAATTACAGTGAATAGGAGGAAGTTTTTAACATTGCTAATACATGGGAGGTGATCCAATAGATTTAAAAGTTGTGGCCCCTTCAAGAAAGGTTAGAAGACTCTTGGCACATAAGCAAAAAGAATTTGTCAGCCCTTCAGCATGAACAGCTAAGGAAAAAATTACTTACTAAAATCTGTAATCTTTGTATTGTTTTTCTGTAGTTAGTTCAGTCTTTGGAAAAAAACCCAGAACCCTAAGTTAGTATAATGTTAAGGATAACTAAAGAAGGACTGTATATATAATGATCTAAGTTGATTTTTACTTTGCAGTCCTAATTTCAACAATTTCTGACTTTTCTGAATTCATAATGTTAATTAAATAATATCTAAAATTTGATTTTTTCTTCTCACTTATTGGGCAAATCATGTCGTCTTCTTTTTTTATCGAGCTTTGCACACTTGACAGACATTGCTAATTAAGTAGTTTGCAATGAATTTTCTTACGTAGTGCTAAAAAATTATTTGTATTTTTTATATTATTTAGCTGGTATAGCTTTAAAAAGACATTGAAATAGCACAAGTATAATTATAAATTTCATGTCATAGCCTTTAAATAGTTAACAAATTCTTTGTTTTATTTTATACCTTGAATTCTAGGAAAAATCTGAGCTTTTAATTGTATATCTTGAAATTTATTTTCAATCTCAAACAGCAATTGGTGCCCTGACACTGGGAATCCTGGCAAACTGTCAGTCCAAGTGGAAACCCACAGTCAGGAAGGAAATAGTTATTTGTGAAGAGACTTGACTATGGAATGAGAACTGTAAAGTCTTGCTTGCTATAACACAAAGCAAGTCAGCTTTCCCACCACCTTGTTGCACTGCTTTCTTCAACAAAAAAGCAATGATAGAGATGAGGAGTATCAAAGAGCAAAAAGTACTTAAAAATAAGCTGATCCTGCCAAGACTGATATTTTCATCTTCCCTCTGGCTCTATTCCATTCCCTTTAAATTCCATTGAATCACCAAAGAAGAACTCTGGCCTGGTCATGGAAAACAAACCCCAACAAACCCACCAAAAAAATCAGTGACTAAACCAACAAATCAGAAGTTCTCTAGCTTGTAATCTAAGAACTCCTTTTAGCAGGATTGCTAGCTATTGGTGAATACAGCTCAAGAATGGCTTAAAGAAGCTGCTGCAGTTCTAGAATACTAAGTATTTCTATAATTCATGCATATAACATACAAATAAAAAGCGTTTAAAATGGAAAAAGGCATATGTTGTTTCAACAGCTACAGGGTACACATACATCTTCCAATTTGGCTCTATATCTAAATGCAAGTGAAGCCAAATCCTCATACGCAGTATTTCCAGTCTTGTGCTCTCTTTAACACTTCCTACATTCTCCTTCCATAAGTTGAAAAATTCAATAAGATTTTTTTTTAATTCACAATCCCATATAGATGTAAATAGTGATTTATTATTAAGGGCATCAAGATTATTATTAGAGCAGGCTATTGTGAGAAAAAGTGGTGTTCTAGGACATATGTAAAAACCCATGGGTTTTGTTTATCTTGCTATCAATGCATTCAATTTTAGGCTGTGTACATCTTTAAAAGGAAGTATATATTAGCAAAGAATAGACCTCAAGGGGTTTGAAGCTTGGTTTATATAAACATATAAATGTTTTGATGTTTATTTCATTCTTATCTATGCAAGGTCACCAATACTATCAGAATATCCTGTTCTAGAATCTCTGTTTCTAATTCCAGGATGAAAAAATGCACGAAGTTTTGCCTTAACCTTTTTAAAATCCTGTTAAAGATTTGTTTGATTCTGAAGTTGGACTAAGGGTACAAGTTTCTTTTTTTTATTTTATCCAGACTCGTTCCACCACGTCTTGTGTAAATCATTATAGTCTTGTCTCTCTCACTTCATTGGCTTTTTGGCTTCCATCTGTTTTCTCTCATCTTTTCCTCTACTCTGTCTCATCTACATTCTCTTTCTACTCTGCTTTCTCTCATCTGCTTGCTCGTTACTATTAGTCCAGCCCTCTGTTTTCCCCTTTACTTCACAGTTATCTCACCGAGGTGGAAAATGCAGGAGACCTGAGGCTCCATTCTGAGAGACGCTGACCACTTTAACATCTTTTTTTTTGCCTGTGAACTTTCATTTCTTTTTTTTTTTTTAATTTATTTTTAAGACAGCCCTGGATGTCTTCACAGACATAAGCACGTTACTTTTCTGAATGTTGTCTAGGGTACATTGTGTTCTTATTCCTGGAAACATTAACTCTGCAGGATCCATTTGTACTTTTCATAGAAAAGTGTAACTCCCTCGTGTCCTACCTGCACACAGGTTAGCACTATATCACAGTACATACTTTACTAATCTCTGAAGGGAAGCTGTCAATATTTTGTTGTTGCATGCTATTGTTTCTGTTGCATCTGTATCTGTATCTGTATTCAGGAATGTGTTCATTTTAATGTTAACACAATTAATTTAATTTAATAATGATGCTGCGATACAAGCAAAAATTTGAGTATCTCCAATTTAACAAAAAAAAAAAAAAATCCTTTTAGGATCAGGACCCAAATATATACATTATTTTATCACTGGAAATGGCTTAACACAGCAGGCTTAATGCTCTGCAGCTGCCTTTGTGACACCATGGATGTCACAACTCCCTATTCTAAAGCCATAACCTAGCCATTGATGATCAGGGGTAATCATTAATCCTTAAACTGAATTCAGTCAGAAACTTCCTGCTTGAAACTATTTTTTTACTTTCTTAATAAAGAACAACTCTTCACAAACGTTTAAAACTGTACAGTAAAGTACTGACCTTCCAAAAGTGTGCATATGGCCTCACTCCTGGAGCTTTCAGTTGTTTCTTGTGTTTGTGCTCTTTACCTTGTGAACTCCCCACCCAGTCCCCTGTGACAGAAGTCTGGAGATGCAATGCCAAAGGGACTTAGATAAGGTCATCACCTCAGCATCAGGCCCATCATTTAAAGGGTACGTTGGTGCAAAATTCACAGAATTATGAACACATTTCTGTGTCTCAGGCTTGGGAACACTGGCTGGACACTTAACTGAACTAACAGTGTCAGTGAAGTCCAGCTGTGCTATGTGTCCCTTTTCCTTGGGACAGCTCCCATATACAGTAAAAGGCACTGCCTTCAAGTAAGCACCCCTGAAGTAGGAAAGCCCTATTTATCTTCTGGGACTTACCACCTCTGCCCTTGGGCCAGTAGAGATCTGTATTGGTCAAAGCTTTCATTCCACAAACCTGTCCTTCTCCTCATGCTGTCCAAGGAAATATTTTCAAGCACTCCCCGAAGAAGGTACAAATAGTCAGGTTCTTGCTCTTCCCTGTGTCAGCAGAGGAGGAAAATCACTACAAATTAGTGCCCTGCTATGGAGGAAACTTCTGGAAACTCCAGAGACTTCTGCAGCTTTCCACAGGACGCAAATGAGGTTTAGAGAGGTAACTTGCATGTTGCCTTAATTACAAGAGTCCCAATCTCTTTTCTGTGATTGTGAAAACTGTGAAAGGTTTGAAACAGAGACTGGAGAAAGGATCGTCGCTCTGTTGACAGCACTGCTCTCCACTGAATGGTAAAAAGGCAAGTGACAGAAGTTGGCTGATTTGGATTTTATCAAATAAAAGTAGTAGTGTTATTCCATGTTATTCCACACTCTATGACATACTGTACTCTTTTTTTTTAAAGACTACGAAAATTTCTAAAGCTGAGGTGATAATGTGGAGCCCTGTCAGATTAAGGGTGCTGCTGAAAAAGGTAGCCAGTCCTTCATGCTTTAAAGAGAGACTCTATTCTGAAAGCTGGCATCTGTGCCACAGCTAAAGCAGTATTTATCTTTCAATGAAATGCTGGGAGTCATGAACCTGAGTGATTTGGAGCTGCTCTATTTATAAGCAGATATTCAAGACAGCATTTTTGGAAGGCAGCCACTGGAGTGTACTGTATTACAGAATAAATCACACTGAAAAGATGCTCCTTGTCAAGTTGGAGATACTTTTAGAAAAGATCAGTTACAGAAACCATCACATTTATGTGACTATTTCTACCTTTATTAGTGACACAAGCTTATTTCATACACACTGTAAGATCCCAGATGAGTTCCCCTAAGATTTCACACAGATCACAATACCACAAGCTCTTAAATCTAGTGGGGAAGTCTCATTTTTTATAGTACAATGAAGTACAATTAAGGCATGATCTTCCTCTGACAGGTCTAAAATGATCTCCATCTCAGCTCCTTAGGGAGTGTGTTGAAATTTAGCCATTTAAAAGACCTCTAGCCAATGTTTCAACTGTTCTGAACTCTCATAAATATTATTAACTCTAAATTTCTGGAAAGGGTCACTGTTGAGAGGTAATCCCTTCAGGAGTATACAGTACAACCTGACTAAAATACAGCCTCATCCCAGGTTCTTGTTCTCATGTATTTTGGTCTAAGTGCAGCCAACAATATTGGCTACGGAAGGTGCAGTACAAGGATATAACAAAAAGCGTACAACCGAAGTGGCAAACCTCCCACCTACTTCATCAATAAATGAAGTGGATACCTTGCCTAGGGACATGACTACAATGCACAGTGCAGCAGGACACAAAGATGTGTAGCTTTAAAATGAGTCAGTGTGGATACCAAAAAACTTTTGCCAAAAGGACTTCATTTCGTACAGGCTATTTCATACTGCTAAGAAAAGGTAATTTATCTTAGTGCAGTATATTAGCCCCTTTAAAGCTTCTTCCAGCCTGAAAGATTAGTTTGGAGACAGATATAAACTACTTAGAGTGTGTGTGTTTATGTTTTGACACTGTGCAGTAAAACCAAAATCAATTAGCATGGGTGGTTTATGAGAATTTTGCAGACATATCACAGGTAGCTTAAAGCTGGATTGAACATGTCTATACTTTCTTTGCAGGTATAGAAGTATAGGCATACTCTGAGACACTGGCTTAGAACAATATCCCTAACCATATATGGATGAAATAATGGTTAACTGAATTTTCCCAAATGTATGCAAATAACCATTACCTAGAATAGAGATGAAATTAGCCGGAAACGGCATATAAATACAGACGCAGACACCTAACCATATACTGTAGGAGTCTATATGTGAGCTGAGGGTCTAAACTCTCATTATATTTCATGGAGACAGAGGATTCAGTTCTGTTACCTACGTGAAGATATCCAGTGGCTTTTGGCATGCAGGGGAAGCCGTCCTAGCCACCTGTGACTCTCCAAAAGGGACCAATCTCCCAGAGATCCTGTACTATAGCTGTCAGCCACAGAAGTAAATGCAGCTCCTCCAGTGCACCCCATGTGGCACTGAACTTGTATGTTTTGGAGAACTCTATCAAGGTCCTAGTCCGTATAGGCAGTGAAGTCTAGAAAGTTATTCAAACAATGCATATCCGTGCTTAAGGGTGAGTCACATGGCTCTCTAGATTCAGCTATCACCCAGAGCTCCACAATGGGAAAGTAAACACCTTGCTCACATGCAGATGCCTACATTGCAGGGACATGGCTGGATTTCTGCATTTGACCCTGAATTCATGTGTTTGTATGCAAGTTTTTAGCCATAACCTAGTGTAAAATAAGAACCCCAAAATCACAACTTCAATATTATTAGGTCAATCAAGCCAAAAGCTGCAGCAGAGAAACCATTCTAGGAAGCCTTCCACTAGCGCTATTCTCCATCCAGTGATAAGGTACCGGGGCAGGGAAGGTCTCCTGGTTAGAGAGCAGAGGAACTCAAGCTTCTTTTTCCAAATATAAAGTCATGTCTCTTCATGTTCAAAGGAGAAAGGACATGAGGAAGTGAATCGCATCTGTATAATCAACTTTTTCAACTAAGATCTGAAAACGTATGGCTGCTTTCCACATTTTCCTTTAGGGTACTAATACAAATTGTTTCTACACAGCAGGCTCAACCTTCTGTTTCCTCTCCACAGCTTGTACATTGCTGCTTTTTCAGTGCAAAAATCATAGTCTGATCTGGACAGCTGATACTGTTATAATAACTTATAACAATAATTATCTAGATTTTAATAAGAGTAATAGTATTCACAAGCAGCGTGGGCAATACAGGACTTAGCACTGTGTTAATTCCACAATCCTTACAGAACCTAATATGACACAAATAGCACAGAACTGCAGTTACACAATAGATTCCATTAAATAAATAATTACTTGTTTTTTAACTTAAAATATGTGAATTATTAGGTCCATGTTTTAAGACATCTAAGATAGGATTGACCGCAAATTTAAAGTAATGCTTCATGTTAGTATAGAATAGATTTTCAGTATTTTAAGAACAAAAATAAATAGAATGCCATGGGAAGTCTTTTAAATTTTTAAAGAAACATTGAATTTGTGTGCATTTTCCTGTTTTTTATTACAGCACTATCAATCACTGTAGTTATTTTGGAATACTGTACATATGAATTAAATTAACGAAACAGAGCTATTAGGAGAAAATATGCACCTAAAAGCATTCCCTGTTTTTTCTTAATTCTAAATCTGACCTTGTTAACAGGCAGGTGCAAGACTTCACACTACAACCAAGAACAATAAAGAAGCATACTGTCCCCATTTTTCCTCTAATTGTTCTTTTCTCCAAATCGTATTAGCTCTCATTTGTTTTATGTAATATTCACTATTATTCCCTTCTATTCTTTTCAAGTTTATGTAGTCATGGAAATTAGAGTAAAATCCTTTGATCTCCCACATCACACAAAAGTAATCTATGAGAATATAACATATGCCATAATAGGAGAAATGTATCCCAGTTGAATTCCTCAGTCAAAAGAATTACGTACCTATGACATCCTCTGTGAAAGTTCTCTGCAGTGAATGATTCCCACTGTTGTTACTGAGTACAGCAATGAAGAGTCACAGTCAAAAAGCCACATGTATATACCTTAGGTAGGTAATGTCCTTATTAACTCTTTCTCTATTCGTTACCAGGGTAAAGGATGCCTGAAAGCAATCTATAATTATATAAACAGGTAAAGCATCTAGCATCCAATTAAATGTTCTTTATGGCATTTATCTTGCAGTTACCCTCTTGTTATCAAGAAGTGTAAAAAACCATGTAATGAACAACAGAATGCAGTGCTGCCAAAACATATGTCATGGGCATTGCATCTAAAAGTGACTTACTGAACCCAAGTGGTTCAATTTACCTCTTCTTTACACATTCTAAAATGATGCAAAGAAAGAATAACGAAAAGCATAATCAAAAACTACATTCAAATTTTAACAGGAGAGCAGATGAATACATAGAAAGATGACATCTAATGGCCAGTTTTATAGATCTGTCATTTTAAAGATGCAGGAATTTCACAGAATTATTGAAGGTAATGAAGCCCAACATTTATTCTTGGCTCAGCCAGTGATTTGCCATGTAGTCTCTTTAGTGTTTTGAAAATATACAACACAACACCGTTACATCAGATAATGGCTACTTTATGATTTTTTTTGTTAGACTTTCTTTTATTAAATTGCAGATTTACAAGCAGTTGTAAGTAAGGTGGAAATTATGACTGTGTAGCTCTCAGCTCCCCACATGAAAAAAGACCCTTTTTAGTAATAAGCATTGTACTACCTTAAAAACATTGTTGGAAACCTTGGAAATGAGTGGTTTAAGCATCCAGGGAATTTTTTCCTGCAGTAAAGTGCTTCCTCAGTCACTATCCCCTGCTTGCCTTACACCACCCACCTAAGCTTAACTTTACTCTATAAAGTTTGTAGACAGGTGTGCAAAGGTCAAATTAAATCACTGGTAGATTTTATAATCCTATTCCTTCTACTGAAGAGATCATTAGGCATATGCTCAAGGTATCAATTAAGTCACTAATAGATTATATAATCTCACTTTTCCTAGTCAATAAATCTTTTCCAATATACTATAATATTATTATATCATCATATATGCTCCTTTAAATCCCATTAGCCCCTACAAAATGTGAATGTTGCTGCAAGTACAGTCAGACAAGGATAATGATTTACAACATTAATAGCCCAAACTACCTCTTCAGAAACATAGTATCAAAAAGGAAGTTTGTGTCTTGTTATTTAATTGTAAAAAATGAGAGCAAACAAAATCTTCTGTTTAATAAAGAGCAGAACATCTGCCCATCTGGAAATACTGCTTATAGGAACTCTCACACTCTCACACTATGATACCTACACGGCTATTTTCTCACAAAACAATCTTTTGTATTAGAAGGGAAATTATTGTTTTCTGATAATTGTAGTGAATTATGATGATTTCAAAAGATATTTTCTTAACTCAGAGAGAGATTCATTAGTGTTAATAGAATATGCATTAAGATATAACCTGCTCCCTGTGATGCTGGCTGTGAGTTTAAAATTTCACAAAATGTTGATAAAAATACTAAAACCTGCTGCTTCTCTTTAAAGCATGTAACCAATTCGCAATGCTAATAACATAAAACATGTTAAAATGACAGGCCATAAAAAGAAAGGGAAGAAAAAAAGAAGGCTTTAGGCTTCTTAAATAGGAGTCTTTTGTGTTAAAAAATCTTCAGCTATACATATATAAAATTTGCATTGCAGCATATCTATTCTCTGCAAAATAACATAAGCTAGAACTATCTCAAATTACAGAAGACTTCTTTGTGAAACAGTGTTACCTTAAGGAAAGAGCTGAATACTCTGTAGAATGTGCTTTTGTGACATTTCTGGTTTTTATGAAGGAATCTAAGAGGTTTTCAAGCTTTTAAGAAAAAGAAATATTAGCTCCATGAAAAAAACAAACCCCCACACCCAAACAAAAACACAAAACAAAACAAAGGAAATAAAAAACAAAATAAAATGCTCACAGATTGCACAACGACAGAGCTGATTTTTCAGTCCTTTCTAGTTTGCCTCCCAGGCTCATGGAAAAAAAATTTGTGTATCTTGATATGAACTTCACAGTTTTGGTCTTACTAGAAAGTAATATTCATCAATATTTCTTTTATTATGTGCTAGCATTGGTAATATGGGATCTGACCCAAACTGGCCAAAATTATACACTCTCATTAGTCTCGAGAGGCCCAATCCTGCAAACATAAATGCACATGCATAACTTCGCTGAGGCTGGTAACCTGGTTGACTTGATAGTGAGTTAACATGTAAATATATTCAGCCACACATCTAAGCATTTGCAGGATCTGTCCCAGGTTTCCCAACAGCAGTCTCCCCAGGGACCTTGGTGGCCCTAGACACTGGATCCTGAAGCCTGACAGACGTCTCTCCTGCTATAGAGTGTCTAGATCTGAAAACCGATTAATGCACACAAGTTCAGCTTCCTTTTTTTCCAGTAGCACCACCAGCTGGAGCAGCTAAAGAGATTTGGACCAAATTCTGAAAGTAATTATCCTGAAGAGAATAATTCACAACTAACATTGCTAAAATACCTCAATTGTTGCTTGCCCTTACAGTATTTCACAGGAGGCTTTCTGTTTTTGGAGAGCACATTACAAGTTACCCTCAAGATATCAGGCTGGCTATAAGGAGTCGGTTCTGTAGGGTGTCAGGTCTGCAAACACACCATAGGGGTTTCCTCACTTACTTCCACTTCAAAGCAGCATTAAGAACAATTTCTCTTTATTACAGATTTTAACTAGATTTCTTTCCCCTGTGATGATTAATTAGGCGTTTGTTACAATTTGCCTTCTTTCCACCTCTAAGAATAAATGTCCCCTTCTGCTAATCAGACACAAACAAAATGTTTTGAAAAGTAATCACTTGCTAAAAAAAAATATGGAAATTGGGCTTCTGTGTTGTGAGGAATGTACACATACAGCACAGTGAAATTTAACACGGGTAAATGATCTGACTACCTCAAAGTGAAGTTTTTGCCTTCCTACAGTGGCCTTTCACCCTGCCCTTTCCTCCAATCTGAGGAGAGCTGATGTTGATGGAACATATAATGGCTCCTTTCCTGTGTAGTAAAGTCAGCAATAAAGCTCAGTAATTAAGGTGACCGGGGAGGCCCAGCCCAGCAGGCTAGTGGTGTGGCGAACACTTTCAGAACTTCAAACAATATCAAAGTCACTGAAAAACGGGCCTAGCTCAGGACTGGTTTGAATTAAGCCTCACTTCCACACGCACTTTTCAAATCCAAGCTCAAACAAGAAAGCCAAGGCCTTCTGGATTTCATTAGACCCAATTATCTTATCTGTTTCATCTCAGCCCTGACCCTAAGGCTGGCAAACAGCTATTCAGTGTGTTTGTGTGGTTGTTTGAGAAAGCCTCCAGCCAGCCAATGGCCTGAGGAACTGCTAATTAAAACACAGTTGCCCCCTGCCTCTAGTGATTAAATATTTTCAAGCTTTTGTAAATAATTTTTCCATTCTTTGCCCCAAGCCTCAGAGGTCCAATACATGCAGTAATTTATTTAGTTTGTCAAAGAATAGTGCTGGAAATAAAACTATAATAGAAACTTAGGAAACTCATATCTTGCTTAACTTCTGCAAGTGACATTCTACAAGCTTACAAAACATGTATACTGTTTCTTATGTAATTAAGCTTTAATAACCTCATTGTGTTTGAAGTGATACAGTGCATAACAGGCCCTACATTTTGTTGATAATCAGGTTTCCTCAGATGTCAACAGGATACATATGCTCACGGGCTTAATGAGCTCATAGGCACTGCAGAAGTGATACTGAGTGATATCTGTGCTCCTGAGATGGACGGACAGAGGGTGAATCACTTCCAAAGCCTGTTTGGGGAAGGACTGAATCCTACCAGTAGCATACTTATGTCTCGGTTGACAAAGAACAGTTCCAGAATACAAGCCCATGTCACCATGTCCCAAATGAATTCTAGTCATTAAAATTTGCGTAAAAGACGAGGAACTCCATGCCTTTCATCTGGACTAGAGGACTCAATCTCTCCATCTGTCACTTTCAAGCCCTGGGAAACACCCCTTTTACATCTGATCAGAGGACCTGATTCTAGCCTGGTTCTAGCCTTGGGCCCAGCCACTGCACCAGCTCGTTTGACCCCACATCTCACATGCAGCCACTATCACCAATATTGGGGATGAGTACCTCTCACACAACGTGATGAGGACAGGAAAAACTTACAGCATCTCCCAAATTAGCCTTCTAACTCCTTACATCTTACTATTATCCTTAACAATAACCAACATGCTTATATTAGTACAATGCATTGGAGGTACTGTCATCAACCTAAACCCCATTGCACAAGACGCTGAAAAAAATGTAATAAAAAGATGGTTTCTGTCTATGTACTCTGTGAGGACTTCGGGAATTACAGGCAGAAGCTGTACAAGCTAGAAAATTAGAAGCAGTTTTAGCAGTATAGGTATTTAACTACTGTCCAGTTTTGTGGGAGGCAATATCGCAAAATATAAAAGCAATAAAATATTTCAAGGAGGCTAATGAAGTAGTTTTGTAACTGTTTATGGGAATACCCTACAAGTATGAACATTATCACTAGAAAAAGAGGAAAACCTGTACCTGGTATCATGATCTGGAAAACAAAATTCATGGGGTATTCTGAGAATGATATTGCAACAATAAACAACATGGCAGAAGCTTAGAAATCACTTTAGCTGGTTGGAATAGTAGTAAATTCTGTATTTCACAGACATGCTACAGAAAAGAATATGCAAAATTTAGACATTGCTGGGCTGTGACTTCCAGCAGAGAAGGTCAAAGGTAACACACGAACTTGTCTGACTGACAGAAAGAAAGACGGTTTTGCCTGTACAGAGTGGCAGTGGGAATAGTTTGCGGGTAAAAGTTTGGTAGGTTTCAGCTTGAACTAAAGGCAGATTTGTTCAATTAGTATATCAAAAAGTTACTACAAATTTTCATGATGCACAGAGAAGACGTACCTAGAACAGACTAGTAATTGGCTGAAAAACAATAATTGAATTTGCATTGTGGATGAACTGTCCTCTAGACAGACACAAAGAAATAAGGAGAAGGGACCAGGACCAAGAGTAGAATGCCATGGAATCATTGAAGAAAGCTCAAGGAGGAAAATGTTGATTCTTCTGAAACACAAGTTAAAGGAGCTACTTGAATGCTGAGTGGAGGCCAGGGACTACCAAGCATGGAAGCCAGGGGAGGATGAATTTCAAGACAAAGATCATCAGGGTCAATAAAAGTGAATGACACACAAGCTAGGGAAAATGAGGGTGAAATACAGACTGAGCTATGGGCTCGGAGGGGGTTATGCTAAGAATGGTTTCAAAGGAAAGGAAGGCTGAGATGCTATTTTGGAGAAGATCTAGAACTGAACCAGAGAACAGATCTGTACACTCAATGGTCTTGGGGATAGAGAAGATGAAAGGAGAGAGGGTGATAGGGAGCTTAAAAATGCTTTTTCTTTTCAATGAAACATGAATGTATCACAAGGAACAAGAACCTCTTGTGAGGGGAATGAGGTTAAATAGATGAATAAGGCAAGAGAAAAGCTTGTTATCTAGGTAGATTAGAAGATGAAAAAGAGTGAGGCCCTGGTGCTAAACAAAAGTTTGCAAAGAAGAACAGATGAGGAACAACTTTGTGATTAGAGGCATAGGACATAGCTGTGGGAGGAAAAGGGGAGTTAGGGCTGCTGTGAAGAATTTGGTGAGTGGTCAAATTACGACTCCAAGAGAGAAATATTAAAGGAAAGGGGGAGGCAGGAGTATTTTCAATATTGGAAAATGATTTTGGAAAATTATTTCTACCGTTTGATACTATTGGACGAGTATTTCCAGAACTTTGAAGTTCTTCAATTTGCTTTGCAAGACCACAAAAGACAACACAAAAATTTCTAGGTTTATTCAGTGATTTTTTTACATAGGTGCCAATGACTGAACTTGACACAGAGGAAGTAAAAATTATTACAAGAATGCTCATCTACTGCATGTTGCTGCTTTCAGGGGCAGCTAATACTTCTTAGGAGTGGCCCATCTGATGGTACAGATTGAGAATGAAAGCACTGCTAACTTGATCAGTTGGAAATCACAGGGTCTTTAAGCTGTTACAAATTCCACATTTCTTGTGCTGGTTTTGCTTGCAGTTTCTAACAAGAATTATATTGAAAAGGATGGGCAACTTTTTGAAATACTTTGTAGAACAAAATAAGGTAAATGAGCACATAATAAATTTTAATTTTCAGATCCAAGGGACATCAGTTTCCATAGAGAGTTCATCACATAGGCAGTGAAGCAAATGTTCATAAAGCATGAGGAATGAGACGTCCCTGTGACACAGGAATTGAAGCATTTGCGGAGATTGAACAATACTTTCTTATCTCTAAATATCTTGATTGGAGAGGTAGGAGGGCTGGTTTGGATAGGGAGGTAATTAGCCCCCACTCTCTCATCAGCCTAGTAATGCAGGATTAGAACTGTAACTTCTTCGAGAAATCCACTCTTTTACTAAAACATAATTTTTTTGTAGATGTGTATCACTGACATTTTTCAGAGGGAGACTTCTTTTGAGAGTGAGGGGGAAAAAAATTTCCAAACAGTCTGACAGCTAAGCCATTAACTTCAGATGTGATGAGGTCAGGTTCAAGTCCCTGATTTATAAAAATGGGGGACAAGAAATTGTTTTCAGTCATTCAGGGATGGGATTTTTCACTTAAGGGTTTTTTTTGCTTCTTAGAGTGATGTCCTCACCATGAGTCTAGAGATGAACATTGTCACGAAAGGGTTTGAAACACATACTTAGTTGTTTTCTTGGAAACTTTCAAATAGTTTTGGTTTTGTTTCAGTGTAGAAGAAAATCACATGTCAAAACCACGGACAGTTGCTACTTACTGGAACTGCTGTCTTTAGTCTCTACTTAGCAATGCACACCCTGCACAGAAGGGAGGAAGCAGCAGAGACCAGTCAATTTACTGACAGGGAGAAAAGAACCAAATAGACATCTTCCCTTCAGCCCTCCACCCTATATCATCTGACAGGCATGTACACTGCCATGCATGACATAGGAGAGATACATCCCAGACATAGCTATTTCAGCCTGGTTTTATACTGTGCTGTAATTTCTTTGGTTTCATTTTTCATTATTTTTTTATAAATTAATACTTTTGGTAACTTTATTTTAACATGATTAAATATCACTAGAACACTTGCGGTAGGTAAACACATGAATCAGCTAATGAAATACTTTGAAACTTTATGTTGTTTCAAGTCAACAATTCATGAAAGTGCTTGTATATAATCTTAAAGATTTGCTTGCTTAATTAGGTTAAATGTAGTCACAATATCTAAGGTAAGATCCTGCTACATTTACTTGGCGAAGAGCCTCTGCTTTCACAATTGCTTTTAACAATGACTTTTGGAAGAAGTTACTGTTTTGTGTAAGTAACAATACCGTATCTTAGCCATGAATTACGCTGGTGTGCAGAACTGAGATCTGCATTAGTTAATGACACAAATGATTGACTTACTTCTAAATCCTGACTCTAGTATATGTGATTACACAACAAAGACCCCACTTTGCATGGAAAAATATACAAATATACCAAACATGATGTCACTCCATGACTGAGCATTTTTCTAATACTGTCTGTAAAAAACAATTAATGCCTAGGAGTTTGAAGTCTAATGGATTCCCTCACACTAGGTAACAACTTATTTTTCAAGAAGCTGCATTGATTTAATGGGATTACTGGTGTCCTAAGCAGTACTGCTAATACCACATAATCATGAGTCATAGACCTCCCTGAACTTTTTCATTAGATATCTATTTTTGAGACATTTCTGTTTTCATAGTTTCAAACATCTCTCCACAAGACTAAAAGCTGACTTTAAAAAGCAATAAAATACTCAGTGTTGGGACTCCGGCAATACCTAGTAACAAGAAACCTCATAAGATCTTGCAGCACTGAGCACAGTGCTATTCAGCATAAGTCAGGATTTCAAAATCTGATTCTTGCCAGATTTTTCTATTTTTCTTCAGAATTACTGGAACTTTATTTGCTAGAATGTATTTTCTGCGAAGAATGCTTATTCCTTTCATTCTATTACTTTATGGGAAAATTGTAGCACATGTACACAAAATCATTAGGATTAAAAAATATCTCCAAGGAGTCATTGATGCAAAAGCATTAGAACATCTATAAGCACAGGTATGCCCTGGAGGTACTCACATGAACTTATACTGAGACACAGGTGCGTGAGCACACACAGAACCTCACAATGCTTCTTTGCAATCCTGCTTATGTTTGAAAGGAACAAAATAAAATCTCCTAGTTCTTTTTCTTCTTTAAGTATTTAAAGAAGAATAGTGGAGGTCTCATTAGCTAAGCTGGCTAAAGCAAGCATGAATAAGAACTGTGTAGCTGAAAGGCCTCTGTTTCTGCTGTTCTTGAAACAACACTTTTGTCTGATTCTGGATAATGGGCTTTTAATAAAAATATCCACCAAAGGAAAACAATTAAACAATACATAAAGCACCAGGGTGCAATCTAGTGGTTCTGTTACAGTCTGGAGCTGTTCCAGCAGAGAACATGTGGATATTTTTTACAGGCTACAGTGTAGTTCTCGAAAGTTATTATAAAGCAACAAAATTTACATTGGGGCTGGACATCTATACAATTGCTCAGTGTTGCTGTAGGACTTTTAATTCAGACCCAAAATTCATCTCTGTCTAAATACCGCAGATATTTTGGCTTTAGGATGAAAATATCTTCTGTACTCTTGCTGCTGTTTAATTTCTTCCAGGATGTTTCTGGTGATATTTCTCACCTTTCCATCAAAGTATTTGACAATACGGCAATTCCTTATCCATATACCTCTATTCTTTCATCTTTCTGGCTTGACAAAAATTGAAAAACAGTTATATTGGAAAAGAGCTCAGGTACTTTTCAGTACTTTGAAACTACAGACCATGTATCACTTAGGGTTTTAATCAAATAGTTTTTAACCTGAACCACATAAACCTGACACATGCCATATTTTATTATCCTTTCTCCTCCACCCCCTAGTCTGCCATGTCAATAAAAGAAACTGTGCATCTGTAGAAAAGTAAGCCGACACTAATTAATTTCTGTAATGAAAGGTTTCATTTCTGTAGTTTCAGTGAATGAAAGGAGCGTCCTATACAGTTTTAAAAATCCTGGTACAGTAAAGGTGAAAATTTTGGGTAATTTGGTAAGAAGAAGTTAGATTTTCCAAATAAAAATAAACAAGTAGGAAGAACAAGAGGTCGCAGGTTATAAACACTGTTGCCAGTTTTCGTTTTATAGTGAACTTTGAAGTATAACAAAATGTTGAAAAGCTGTTTATACCAGTGCTTCAAATGCTTTTGCTTCTGCTTCTCCATTTCCTAAGGACTCGGTCCCTATCCCCACAATCTTAGTCAACTAAATGATCAGAACATTTGTCAAGAAACAAGAAAAAAGCATGAATATTTACCATTATTACAAAACCTCCCCCACCACACTCACAAAATACTCAAAACCCACAAATCCTCAGGACTATTGCATATTTACATATGAAACTTATACTCTAAGCAGATTTAAAAAATATTCTGAGCAAACTTCTACCTTCTTCAAACTTCTTCAAAGGGAACTGCTCAAGCACTTTTAATCCATCTTTTTATAGCTGTTTGGTGTACCTTTCTTTGAATTCTAAAACATTTTCTAATAGCAGAAGGGAAAAAAAAGACATCTCTGGTTGAAATGTTAATCTTTTAAAGACACTTGGAAGAAGTGGGCGAAATCAGAAATGAAAAACTGATTGAAACTATAATGTGACTCTGCAGAATGCTGTGGGTGACTGAAAGCAAATTATATACATCCATGCAGAAACCATTGTATAGATTTCCTAGAGCTTCCATCATTGTGTTCTGTTCAGCTGTATTTTTCTTCATAAAAGAAGTACTATGCCCATGACAATGCAGAAGGATTGTGGACAATTCGCACTCTCAATAACATTCATCTACATTTGGGTAAATCATTATCTGCCTGTCACATATGACTCAGAAGTTCTGCCTTCCTCTTTACACAGTGAAATGCTGAACACATTTCTGTCAGCAAATAGACAATACAGATAGCAATAACTGGGATAATCTTTACTAGTTATTGTAAAGCGAGATATTGAGTGATATATAATTTATTTCCATTAGTAAAGATAAACATAGCATTTTGCTAGTCTGAGGCTGTTGCCATTGGAGTTCACTGATAACACAAGTTCTGAAGATGTTAGTTCTGTCTGCTTCTAGTTCTTTTATTGACTCATGAGGCTGAGCATCTAACTTGGCTTTTTTATTTCCTCTCTCATGCTTTTTTCTTTTTATTTCTTCACACCTGAATCAGAAACCGAGTTTTACCACATTTTTTAGACCCAGCCTAGCATAATACAGCCTCAGCAGCAGCCTCTGGATATTACAGCCATAAAAAATAATAGCATTAAGTTATGGATATTTAGAATTATTTTTTAAAAGAACGTTTTTCTCAAAAGCTATTCTTGGTGCAATTCATTAAGCATTATCACAATATACCATTGTTCTATGACTCATTGTAAATAGTTCGGTACAGCTAGGAAAAATGTTGATTTTTGTCTCCTACATTCTTTTGCTATGTTTACCACATAGCAGGGTTTCTACTCAGTCAGAGAGTTATACAATATTGCAGAAGAGTGATGTCAAAGAAAGCCATACTAATATTAAAAATAATATAAATTGATGGTTCGCCCTCATGTGGTGTATTTAGCTTATTTCTGGAAAATATCAGAGCTTCAGAGATGAGCAATTAAACTGATTTGGCAATTGGATACATTTCTAAATGAAGAGAGATTGAAAAGACCAGAAATATTGTATTTTGAGAGAAGGAAAATAGGAGAGGACATGACACAGATTATGCACATGTATTTAAAATCATAAATACGGACAGGCAATGTGTACTTCACCTACGCGCATGGTACAAACAAATGGATGTTTAACAAAAGTAGTAGACTAGTGATGTGAGCTAAACCAAACAATTTTTGTTTTTCAAACACACACACTTAAGACAAGGAAACTCAATAACAACAGGACACACAAAACTTATTAAAGTTATCTCCAATTCCTTAGTGAACAAAAAGTAATAAATGTAAGATTTACAGGAAATTGAAGTTAATATATACAAATACCTATTATCTATGTATACTTGTATGAAAAAGCATAAGGAAAATATAGCAAGATTTTCTCTGAGTGTTTTTTTTAGGGTTTATGTATGAAATTCTAACTTAGAAAGAAAAAATAAATTCATAGTCGGTACCTATGCTGAAACAGAATTAACAAGCAAAATATATTTGAAAACCAAGAAAAGTACATTTACAAAGTTTTTCATTTGAAATGTCAAACTTAAATGTCATCAGATCAGGAAATACAAAAATAAGACCAAAAAAAGGGTTGGTATACATCAATGCAATCTCTCAAATAACCTTATCTATGCTCTGTAAGGCCACAAGAATATAATGACTATCTCTTGATATATTTGATCAGAGATTATAATACAGAGAGTTTTAAACATATTTATTTTTTCCCAAAACAAGCAGTGAGCAACTGTAAGACAGAGTGAAGATTTTTTGCACACCTTCATTTTCTTTCATTTTAATACTTTAACATGTGGTTTCAAGTATGATTTTAATTTTTAATTCTCCTTGTTTAAAATTATTATTTTGGGGTAATTATAACTTTTGTGCTGTATTTTAAATTAAATTGTGGATATAGTTCATCCTTAACTCTGCCTTAATGTCATGTATTTCTTTTGAATTTGCTCACTTTCTTAAATTAAAATCATACACGTGACTGCTAAAAATTGAACTCAAAGATAATATTATTATGAGCTATTTCTAATCATTCCAAGAAACACACACACACACACACACACACACGCACGGTTCATTTTATGTAAGCTTTTATGGCCAGGTTCATTGATATGCTGTGGCTGTTTTATGCTACTCTGGAGTAGAGCAAAGCAGCCAGAGCATACTGGCTGGTTAAGCTAAATTTACAGCTCCTTTGTTGAATAAAAGTGGTACAAAGCAGTTGGAAAGCACACCCCAGTTTCCTTTTGTCTCTTGCTTCTCCCTCACGTTTGTTTCCACTGCCTCCTGCATCTTCTATATTCTGCTCTATGGAAACACATCTCTCCTGTTCTCTGTAAACTCCAAGTATATACATTTACATACATATGTGCATGTACGACACAGACCTCAGCCTGCGTCTGCTGCGTCCTTTACTGAGCACATCTGGTATAATGTGGAGCTTAAGAAAATAATTATTTGAACATTAGTAGTTGACCATTGGTCTTATTTTTTCTATAGCTGTTGGCAGAACAGAGTGGATTACATCCTCATAAACTTGAGTATAGAATCATTCTCTTAGAAAATAACCACCATCATCTATTGCTTTCAAAAAGGTTAAAGCAAATTTAACCTGAATAGGTGGAAGTAAAAGATGAAACAAAACTCTCTAGAGGGAAAGACACATCAGGCCTTGAAAATAATGGAAAAGAGCTGTGCTTTTTTGTTAGCATAGAGGAAAAGAAAAGATGCCTGCCCTTTAGAAAAAGGACATTATTTCAAGGATTTTTTTTAGCTAGACCAGTTGCTTAACTATGATAAACATTAAAAAAACTTTTCTGGCATAATTAAAAGGTATAGTGATTTGATTACTGCACTTCTTTTCCATTCTACAGAAACTTCTCTCTTCTATATTTTCTACCTCCTTGTAGTTAACATGAGCAAACGTTATTTTCTTAGTAGAAATGGGAAAGAAATGGGAAGGAAAACATATTCTTTTATACATGAAAGGGCAGTCTTTATCTTCAAACTGGCTACAGCCATTTAAATTTGATTTTGCACTAGAAAGAGTTAATTTAAAAGTACAATGAAGACTCTTCATGTAACACTGAAATCAAAATGGCAGACACAAACCAGCACCATAATTTTCCTGTTTCCCACTAGAGTCCCACTGGAGCCACTCACTCAGTGTGCCTTTGAAGTGAATATTCTGTGTTATGCCTCTAAATAATTTTCAGATTTTCTGCATTTTTACACATCAAAGTTGCTTTTTCCTTAAGAAATAAAAATATTTTCTTGAACAGGTTGGAGGAAGAGTGAGGTGGAATCTCATTCAGTCCCAACAAGATTTACTTAAAGTAGATTTATCTAGTGATTTTTTCAGTGGACAATAACTAATATTCAGCTACCTGCATGTGTATATATATGTGTGTGTGTGTTTGTGTAAATATTTATACTGTTCTGTAAAAATATTATGGCCTAAGAACAATGTACCTGATATCAAATACATCATCATATATAATACTCCATTATGGGCAAAACTCTAAAGGCAGAAAAAACCTTGGTCTCTATTTCTGTGGTCATTATTATTCAGAAGGATCTCTGCTGTGAAATTTGACAGTCAATCAAGCAGTAACGAGCTACCTAGTGTCATGGCTGCTGACACTTCAAATATGTGCTTTGTGCAATTCTAGGAATAAACTAGGGCTCTGCTGGTGAGAAAGTGAAGGTTATACGTACCCCCTGGGGAGCTTTAGATGATTTTAATGCAAAGTCTTCAGTTCCTAAGAACTCAAAGGATTAGGCTCTCAAGGCAGCCAGAAAGAAGGAAGCCTCGGCTTCTCTCGAAACAGGCTCTACCCATCTGCAAACTTATCCACACCTTGGTTATTTTAGAGAGGGCCTTCACCAAAACCCTCTCCTGCCTTTGCTAGGGACTGAATACTGCATAACATGTCTGTCTGCTGGGGACTAGGTATGAAGAGAAAATCTCTACATTTTGTGCCTTTTTTTAATTTTTTCTCTTAAAATTAAGGATGTCCAACATCTTCCCCACCCCTTAGTTAGGATCTTCTCTGTAACTGTCTATAAAACCTATTTATTTGGGGGGGGTGGGGGGTGGAAATCAAGCCTTTTTTCCTATCTACAAAACTTGCTATTTTCTTAAAAACTGACATGTTGCAGGTAAAAAAATCCAGAAAACAGCTGACTTGCTGGGTTTTTTTAGCAATTCTTCTATTGATTTTCTCCAAGTTTGCACCCTCCTTTCTATCGATGGCTAAAGGACTGAACTGTGGATCTGTCTTTCTTGACTACTGTCTCACAAATCCGTCCTGGCCAAACTGAGAACGCAAACTACATCATGTGTGACATCTTGGACAATAGCAGGTATGGATTCCAATCCACAAGTTAAGTGTCTCTTTACCAGGAGCTGTAAATTTACTTTCTATTCAGACCAGATCTATAGAATCTAGCTACCTTGTCTACCTTATGTAATTTAAAGTTTTTTGTATTTGCCCTTCAAAGTTCCATGCTCTTTGCTTCATTGACCCACACTCAAAACTGTCATCCCAGTCATACCAAATCCATATCAATAAGCCCTACAGAGGGCACAAAGACTGTGCCCAGACAAAAAGGGGATTACAATGTAGGGAAGCTTTTCCTGTTGTTCCTACCCTTTTGGAGCAATATCTATTGTAATCAGTTGACAACATTATATTTCTTTTAAAAAAAAAAAGCAATTAACTATTTAACACGATGTATAACCTTCACATTAATTACAACATTAATCACAAGGTCAAATGGATGCATTTAAAATTGCAGCATTGAATTTTGCAACACCAGCAATTCTGTTAAGAGAGGTCCCAAACTTTACTTTGAATTCATCTGCATTGAAAAAAAATATATAATTAAGCATTTATTTTAGTGGTATGTCTGCAAATGATTTGTCAGTGTGTAGTAGCTTGCATGAATTTTATTTTCCTGAATAGTGCTGCTTTGCTCAGGCACAGTGATTGAAATTCCCTCTAACTCTGAAACAGAGTAATAGGTACAACAGCAATATTAGTTACTCCAAACTACTGAATAGTGTGCCTTAAGCTAGAACTGCAAAGTACATCTTTGAAAGAGTATTAAGCCCAGGTATTTGCTGTCAGGATAGCAGGGGTACCAGTTATGATTACCATCTCAGTTATGTGAGTCTTCTGTTCAGAAAGCTGGGACCACCACCATCCACAGTATTAGATGGCCACATTTCCGATATCATTATTGGGACACGCTGAGTCCAAACCAAGAATTTTGGGGTGATCATACCAGATATATTAATGTCAGACACTAATATGAGTGATTTGAGCCATCCAGTTGCCTAATCTCTGTAAATTCTCATCGAAGAATAAGACAGATCTTGGAAAGAGCTTGAGGCAATACTGAGAAAATTTGAAGCTTGCCACTGACTATTTATTTAGACTCTTTTACACACAGGCAAATGTTGTAAAAAAAAATAAATTAAAACCTTTTCCACAATAACAGTGTAATATTGTGAATGTGTAAGGTTATTTCTGTGTCTAGGGCTTAGACTTTGAATTCAGGTGTGTTTTTTATCAGATCTTCTGCATATTATTTCATGAACTGCACAGGAGTGTTTCAGAAAAAAAAACCAACAACAAAAATAAAAAATTAGGTTTACACTTTTTGTGATGTATTTTCAATAGAATATAGTCAAAAACTACATAAGGTGTATGCACTACTTCAAACTAAAAGCTTGCAAGTGATTGGAGATACAGATTAGTTGTCTCATTGTCTTTCTTGTGTATCAGTTTCCACTAAATGAAACCTTTCAAACATACAGCATTTGCCTAATCTTGAGAGGTAAGCGCCCACTAAACTCTTCCACTGGACTACTTTACAATGAAAGGAAATGGTGTATGTAAGACAGGACTACTGAAAGTCTAAAGGAGTGAGTTTTAAAATGGTTTTGTCTCCTTTGGGCCCATGAAAATAAGACTAAAGATTATGACACACCACCTATGAAAGAATAAAATTTCATTTAGAGTGAGCTATTGAAAGCAAAGAGAAATACAGCATGCAACAGTTCCCATCATTTTTACTGAGACATTTCACAGTTATTTACTTTTAAGTAACATTTTACTGCAGTTCATAGGAAAAGCCAATTGGTCAAATCTGTGAGCATCATGATGAGACTATTAAGTAAATGAGGAATGCTGGATTCAGACCATAATTTATATTGCTTTCTATCTGCTCTATTTGTATGTAACTGTAGTCAGTGTGAACAGTAATTTTCTTCTGCCTGGTATAAATGTTTACATTTAAATTTTGTAGGTAAAGAAGTGAGCAAGCTCAAAGTCATTTCACTAGCATGATATAATAATGATAGAATGAGTGACCGATTAAATCATTAGACTTTTTTTGTTATTGTTGATTCTGAATGGATGATTACAACAATTAAATTATCCATTTTTATTATTTAGTAAGCTTTCATATACTGGTCTCCCAGGATTAAGTTAGTTTCACCACGGGTCATTCTCCTGTCTTTCAAGATTACATTAGCTCTTATTCACGTGCTTATGTTCCACAATCAGTTTTCATAACTTTAAAAGAAAAAGGTACCAACCTGAATGCTGTGAGGTACTCAACATCACCCATAGGAGGATCCAAGCCACCTGTCCAAGCAATGTTTATGTTATACCCTTCACCAGGGCCACTTCCAACCTGAAAAATAGGAATAAAATGCCAAAAGGAGTAAAGAGGAGGAAAAAGAAGGAAAAGAGAGAAAGAAAGGAAAAAAAAAGAAAAAAATATCAAGTGTGCTTTAGAAACAAACATCAAACAACATGTCAGATCAGCCCAGCCTTGTTTGACAAGGACTGCTCTGGGTTATGCACTTGTTCTCCACTGGTCCCCTGCTCCCAGTGGACAATTTGGTAATCTGGTGTAATTTAAAGAACCAGAGAAGGACAAGAAAATTAGGGGTAATCATGCAACGCAATTACCTGAAAGATACAAATAAAAATGGGGCTCTAAAGAAATAAACCTAACCTCATTTGGGGCTCCACTGCCGGGGAAGAAGTTGCCTTCATCATAGCGATGGAGGGAAACGTACAGGATGCTGGGGTCAGCATAAAAAGCCTGCTGTGTACCGTTGCCATGGTGAACATCCTAAAGGAGAAAGAAAACAGATGACAAATGTAATAATGTCCAACTCAGTGTAGAGAGTTCAGTTCTGCTTTCTTTTACCCCCCTTCCCCCCATTTCTCTCCCTCTCCCTTGCCCTCCTTTTGTCTTTCCCTTTCCCCCTCCCTTCACCACCCCATACTTCCTGAACTTTCAGGCAAATTACTCTTTAATGCACTCATTTTTTAAACTGGCTTCTAAAAATCAGGAAACCATAGCGAGCATGCCCTGGAGACTCCAGATGAGCAGTCATTGAGAAATCCCAGTCCTTTTGTACAATTAGATATTTATACACCGGCTCTTTGTACTCCTTGCCTCAGTGATGGAATCTAGCATCCTGTTTTATGGAGGAATTTTATGACTTATTAACTGCCAACAGTTCATAACCCCTCAGGCTTAATTAACTAGTCTCATTGGCCTCTGAAGAAAGACTAATGTTTAAACTACAAACTAGTATTTTGCAGAAGGATCTATGGTTTACAGAGCTTTTTCACAATTCTTGACAGAACACTAAACATAAGTGTATCCACTGATTTGCCAAGTTCCACTATTAAGGTCAAAGGCTCTGCGACCAGCTGAGTAAATTGGCTTTCTTGAAACATTCAGTTCAGTTAGCAGTCCCTCAGCAGTTAGATCCACATCAAAAGAGATGCCAGATGCGGAAAGGACTTCATACTTCATTTTTGCAAAATCATGACGGCAACAGTTGAAGACATAGCAATATGATCTCATTAGCTATTAAATCATCTAGCAGATAGAATGGTGCCTTCCAAAATCAAGGAGTCACCTTGGCCAGTCTCCATATTTCAAACATTATATAATGCCAGTGAGAAGAAATTCTGTCATTAAATAAAATACTGAAAAAGAAAAAGAAATGCTGACAGTATATCTACATAACAAAGGCTGATGATGTGGACTTTCCCTCTTTTTCAGTTTGGTTTTCATGGTTCTACTATTATACTATGTGGTTAGACACACAAGAAATTTTACAAGTGAAAATGGAATATCCACTTGTCTTTCAGTAAAAGAAAACTGAGTCTTTTTTTAAAGTTTCTTCACTGGCATTTGTAAGAAGTTGAAAAATTGTAGATATTATTGGTTCTTCTCCTTTAACCCAAACCTTTGAAATTTCTGATTTAAAGAGAGAATTCAGAAGGAGGACAGACAAACTATTCTGAATGGCAACGCTATCACCCAGACTGTATGTGTTGCACAAATGTTATGAGGTCTGAACCAAATTTAGTCACAATCGTCACATTTTCCTCAGGATGCCAGGCTCCAGGAAGGTTCAAGTTAGGTGTATATCGCCAACGGCACAGCAAGCACTGCCCATTGCTTGTGCTATTTGTCAGCTGATGTAACCCATGACTTTCACCCACATTATTCAGGACTCTTTACATTGATTGGGTGGGTCTTGTACTGCATTGTGCTTGACTTGGACCTCCTCTGGGACCTCTGTGGGATAATATTATAATTGTTACTTTTCTCAGTTGAAAGTACTTGAAACAACATGAGGATGAAGTTGCAGTCTAACTGTGACTTAATGGCAAGATTAAATGTAACACATGTTGGAGGTGCAAGGGAGCACACACTGGTGTGAGGGTGTTGGAGATTTGAAGGCAGCCAGCATAGTGTTAGAGGACTCTGACTGGCAAATGAAGTAAAATCTGGCATGCAGACTAACTCCAGAATCCCATTCAGTCTTCATCCATGACAGAATTAATTGGTTTACTCCAAAACAGACCCAGATCATGCTAACATACATACAGGTATGGATGATCTGATCTTGGAACGAGGATTGCAATAACAACCTGAGAAACTATGTTGGCCATATAGACAGATCTGAGAGACTATGACTGAAAACATAATAGGACTTCATTTGGTGATTTTAATTAATCTTTCTTTTCCATGCGTATTTGGGGCTTTAGATATATTCTTGCTGTAACAATTTTCAAATAGGAAGAAAAAATATTAAATGGGCATAGAGACCTCTTTTTTTAAATTATTTTATTTTATTATTCAAATCTCAAAGCTAACTTTCTTTTCTAAACTTTAATTCCACCAAGAGTTACTCTGTTTTGAAGAGCAGTAACTTCTTTGATTAGAGAAAAGAATGTGCTGTTTAAGACTACGACTGCTCCCATGTGGGAAATGTGTTCATATTCTGCCCTTAGTAGATCAAGTATATTCAGGGTATATAAGTCAGTTCAGAAATGGAGATTTATTCAAATGGTGAAATGAGGAAAGAAAAGCTGACAGAGAGGTCTTTTAGTGTCAAAATAAATGAAGAAAAGATTAAAAATTTAAAATATGAACACATGTAGCAACTACGAAGACTACACTTAATTTGTAACTAGAGTAAAGTTTAATGGGTGAAATTGAATATTACTTTTTAATATTTATATTGTAGTAACATGTAGAGCTGCCAACCTGCATGGGGTCCTGCTGTGCTAATCACTCTCAAAATGTAGTCTTAAAGGTTAATTTCAAGGCTAACATGTAATAGCATTCTTTCCTTCAGATGCCCAGAACTCTGTTGGTGGACATAAAGACAGCACTATTAACTTGTTCATTCATTGTTTGGGTTGTGATTTTTTCATAGTTTGCACACATAAGAAATTTTCCATATTAATTTTTGTACATCATTACAGTGACCATGGTGCAAACTAGGGACTGGACTGTAACTGCTCCAAGAATGAAGTAATCTGTGTCAGTCATATATTTCTCCCTTTTCACCAGCTGTGTTATTCTGGCCAATGGGATAGAGTCAGAGAGAGGCTGAGCATTCCCTATCTGCTTTCCAGGGTAAGGATAGGCTGCTTCACAGGTAATCATTTGCACAGGTAATGATTTGCACATTTAACCTTGCCTTGAAAATTCAAAGCTGAATTCATAAGTGCTTACTGGCTAAGTAGGTCAAATGGAAAAGATTTCTTTTCCCGACAAGGCAAACGTAACACTTACAGTCAAAAAGATTTGAAAACATTCACAAAATGCAAACTTTGAATAGGCTTTTCTTATGAAAAAAAAACCAAGAATAAACATAGAGTTCAGTTTTGGCCAGCATTTACCGCAGTAAAACTCAATGAACTGTAAGATTCAAGTCAGGAAACAGATCCAACATACAGTGGAAGTGAACTTTTCAAAGATACTGGTTTTTTGCAGTTTATGTTTCTAAGTGATAGTAGAACACTCTAAGAAATATTTGAAAAACATTCTAAGAATATTTAACCTACCCCTATACTTATTCTACCACTCATTTTTCACTTGCCACTCCTTCTCCCACCTCCCCCCTTTCTCTGCTTCTCTTCAACAGCCAGTACGCATGTTTAACTGAACAAAAGTGCTAGATGGTAAGGCCATGACTTCACAATAAGATTTAATTATGAGTGCAGATATGAACAAGATTTAGACTATTAAGCTCTGCACTTCAAAAACCCTTTAACATATTTTGTCTTTAAATCTTTTATCACCTGCAAAAATTAATTAAGTGCAGATGTAACAGGTTAGGTTTTGATGCCAGGGTTCATTTCCTGTCTATGCTTTGTCAGACACCCTATTACACCTCCTCATGAACTGTAGGAAAACAAAAATGGTGCTCATAAATCAGCATTCAACTTTCCTTGGGCTGTGCATTGGGCTGATCCTTTAAGTGCAAGGCAGAGCTCCAATTCATTATTCATGAAAATAATATAGACAACATGCCAAATGTCATCTACATTTAAATAATCCATTTGTTAAACATATTAAGTATTGTGTAAGAATGCCTTCTGTTAAAACACAAGCCTAATCCAATGAAGTAGTTTTTTAATCACGTAGCTTTCCTTCAGGGAGCCATCAAAAGCTGGCATACATGACTTGAAAACTTCTTAGAGGGAATGACCTGTTGATTTGTTTAATAATATCGAAGTTACACAACAAGTTGAATCATTGCTAGCTGGGGGAAGTGGCCAATTTGGTTACCAAAGCAACAAAATTCTTTAAAGCACATCTGACTATTTAAAGTTTGTATTCTGTAGGGAAAAGTAAACTTGGGTTCTGTAGGGTTATTTTAATGGTGGAAGTATCAATTCATTTAAGGACCATAAAAGTTGCCCTGATCTGTGCCTTCTTCTCATTAAATTGCAGTTAACACCATTAAAGTGAAACATAGATGTTTATGGCTTCTGTACTGCCATCCTGGCTTTAATGAGTTCCCAAAATCAGAGGAAATGCTCACCTTTATTACTTGTAGGTATTAAAAGCAGGAAAGTCTGACATATAAATACAAATTCATTATCTTTTATCTAGATGCGTTGAAAGTGAGATGCTTGCCAAGAATACATACCAGATCTACAATCAATATCTTGCCTATATTTAGCTTGTCTCTCAAGTATTTGGCAGTAATTGCAATCGAATTAAAAAAGCAGAACCCCCTGTGGAATAGAGAAGAACAGAAATAAGAAAGCAAATCAGTCAGGAAAACAGCTATAAATAATGTTCAGAGCATTTTTAAAAATGCTATATGATCTCTGAGGCCATAAATCTGCTTCTGGGAGTACCTAGAAAGCCTTTTCAGTCATCTGCTAACAATTACAGTTCTTCAGAGACATGCACAACACAGGTGATTGCCAGTAACCTTAGTGCTCCAAGATGGGCAATATTCCCTGGTACTTACATGGCTGTTGATTCTTCAGCATGATGGCCTGGGGGCCTTACAACAGCAAAGCCATTCTGTAAGAACAAGATAGGTTTTCAATTATCAGCTCAAAAAAAAACTTGACTCAGTGCAAAACAAAGCAGCAGGCAGACTGGATTGAAACCTATTACAGGCACTTGGACACTTTTTCTGTCCAATCACCCTTTCATAGTGTTGCCAGAAATAATACATTTGAGAACAGTGGCATATAAACATATAAATACACACATGCATATACATACAAACACATAAGATCTAAAGAGGAGGAAAAAGGCAGGATGAGAAAGCTGTTGTTATCAATTCTGCTGTCTAGAATTCACATTTAAAAGGAAGCAGAGACCACTGATCCATTCTTGATCTAGGTTCCTGTAATTTTACACTGCTTCAGCTTGAGATGCTTCAAAATAAAAGTAGCTTGAGGTATGCATTTTACGTGATTAGTCAGTGTTGACCCTACCTTCTGTATGCACTAAATAATAAATTCAGACACACATGTTCACGTGTAATTCCTAACAGTAGAAAAAGGACAACAATGAATATCCCATATTTCTGCAAACCATAAATTAAACTGGAGAACCTGCTACACTCACAATTTTAATGGATTCCCTAAAGTAATTTTCTAACACGTTTTCTGGAATTGTATATAAATGTCATAAAGTACAGCACTAAGATCAGTGATGATCGAGGAACTTTTTGCCTCTAGAGTCACTGAAGATAAAAGAAAAATTAAATTTCCCTCCTTCCAGCGTGGGTAAGGTAAAGGGAAAATGTAGAAGTACTGGCAAGGTAGGTCTGTTCAGAAAGTCAGATTATGTATTCAGGAAGCAGTGTCTCTAAGGGTGTGTACCATATGAATTTTCTTTTAACGACAGTCACACTCAGGAGTAACACCATTACTTCATAAAATTTACTTTTTATTTCAACCACTCAAGACAGTCTCTTCTATTCAGCTATATATATGACAGATTCATGACAATTAACACATACGTAAAAATGAGAAATTATAATCTGTGCATGAGTATATCAACCAAACTTGTATTTTCAAACAGCGTTGCACAAACACCATGTGTATATGTATAGCTGCAAGACTAACCAGGCAATGTATTTTCAGAGGGGAGGGGACAGGAAGAAAAAGGATAGAATAGTTCTATATTTTAATAATCAGTATTAAAGCAGTTCAGTTTCATATACTTAAACTAGTGAAATGTCAGTGTTTCAGCCTTTACTCATCTGAAACAAACACGATAATCACTAAACTTTCACTCACACTGCTGTGAATAAGTAGGAACAATGTAGCAGTTAAGTGGTTCCACAGGTGCCTGTGAAATCTGCTTATTTACAATCCTGTTAATGTGTGTATGTGTGTACCTGTGCAATTGTCTACCTATGTTGTTTCACTGGCATTAATTTATAAACAAATACTACTAGTGTATTTCATATAATTTGCTGCTAAATGTAATCCAAGCAGCCAGCTGTGAAGTTTTGTGGAGCATTGCCAAAGTTCTATCAGACTACAGCAAACTTAAACTATAATGCAAACGGAGTACATCTGTAAGTGGTTCTTTTGGCCATCAGTTAAAGAATCTGGGAGATTTGACATCATGCCTTATTTTGCATTAAATGTCCACATTTAAAAAAAATAAAAATCCCGAAGAACTAAAGACAGAACAAATATATGTGTTCATATTTAGGCAGGCATTCCTGGAGGCAGAATATAAATTGCCTATAGATCAAACACATCAAAAAAAAAAAGGTCTTGTGGACTGCACTAATCTTCAGAACCAAACCAGCTTTACACTCTTAGCTAAACCCCTGCTCCTTATCCTTCTGAGAGCTTTTTAACATTTCCTTTTCAAACAAAATATGACTTACAGAAGAATTCTATGAAGAATCCCGTTGTAGCATTTATGAAAAAACAAAGTATGTGTATGCTAAGGAATGTACAGCTAATGAAATGAAAAAAGACTCAGAGAAGAGGGTATGACTAGAGAGATAGCATCATGCTACCTGTATTTTGTTCTCTTGATATTTTAAAGAATTTGGAAAAAGTCCATGCAAGGCTTACAGCTGCCCTGGCTCAGCTCACAGCTCATTATCATCTAACTTTATCAGCATTCCCCAAAGATCAATATAATTAAGATGATTATCCCTGAAAGGATTTCATGGGGCAATATAGAGGCAGAAAAAATCAACACTGCTGTTTTTGACAGCATGACAGTTACAGTATAGGCTTCTCTTTTCTGTTCCCTTACTTTGACAAGACTGTTTGGAAGTCCTGTTTTGTTATAGCTAGCTAATTTCTGCTATCAGTGCTTCAGTTAACTATTACAGCAACTTTTGTGCAATTGATAAAACACTTCATTTCTCCTACTTTCAAACTTTGTATGAACACAGTATACATTAGCACAATGGAACGTGAATTCATTTATTTAGGTAATATTTAAATACCAGACAGTGAGTTCAGAACAGTAGACAGAAAGGCAAAAATCTGCTTTAAAGATAGAAAGACTAACACAGAGCAATATGTTGAAAATGAAGCCAACACACATAAATTCAAAGCATTTTTGTACAGAGCCTTATTTATACTAGGATACAGACACCTTTAAATGTAGACAGAACATTAAACTGACTGACAGACATGAACATTAGAAAAAGGATTCTTGTCGGTGCCATTATATGATTACCTTCAGTTAAATTTGAGGGTAAAGAGTAAAGCCTGAATAAAGATATTCTAAAACCTGTGCATATTTGAACAACAAACAGAAGTTTGCCCAAACTGTTTACAAAGAAGATCCATTGCAGATAGACTCACTTAGTTGGACCTTACTTGAAAACTAAGAAAAAATGTTAGTCTTTTTCCACAGTAAGCCAAGTATTATCTTCTTTTATGACTCCAAATAGGCAGTTGGATGGTTGATTTCCAAAGAACAGAGGTGTACATCCTACTGTCTCCTTCTTGTGTTTGGTGGTACAGTTGATTCCTTTCTGTAGTGTGCTGGGGTAGGTTAGAGTGTTGGTCTACATCATGCTTGGGCATCTACTATACCTCCCCCTGAACCTTTCCAAGACAGGCACTCAAAACAATACCATAACATGGGTGGTTACTCCAGGGCTTGGTACTGACCATCTACAGCAGAGATCCATTGGTGTTTCTGTTATACAAGGAGGGAAAGCTAGATGTAGGCAATTTTTCCCTAGGGCAATATATGGTGACTATGGCAAGGTGTGAATCACTCTTTCCTTTGCTTGACAGTGAGGAGCTTGCTCTTCCTAGATTCCAAGTGGACCAAATGTGACCCAGCCAGTCTGTTACTCCAGGTGTGCTGAGAAGACTGGCTGAGAAGCAATGCATACTAGCTTCAGCTTGGTACTACTTTGGTAAAATCATCTGTCTTTTTGTTGACTCCAAGAAAAGACAGTGCCATGCAAGAAATAGAAATGAACTCTATCAGGCACTCCAAGAACACTTATTGAAGCAGTAGAACACTCAGTTTCAACTCCTTCTTGAACATGGGGGTGAATTTGTAAATATTCCTCCCATACCTGTTTGTGTATTTAGATTTTGTTGTCCATAAACTAGATATTGAGACACAACTTTTCAGTCTAAGTGAGTTTTCTAATAACAGGTCTAGAGTCATACTCTTCCTCAGCACTTATTCCAACTTACGAATCTTTAATTATTTCCTGTGAATTAGCAGTCCTTCAATAGAGGACAAAACACCACCACTGAATCTCAAATTTAAGATAAGACACTTTTATACGGAATTTAAAAATGGATTCCTTCCTGCTGAAAAGATAAATTGAAGCTCTTCTTGTATTTTAAGCTGTAAACCCCTGTGTGAAAGAGCAATGCCATGTGTCCCAACTATTCAAGAGGCAATAGCCATAAACTGACACATAGGAGGGTCCATCTGAACATACGAAAATGCCCTTTTACTGTGAGGGTGACCAAGCAATAGCACAGGTTGCCCAGAGAGATTGTGGAGTCTCCATCGCTGGACATATACAAAAGCCATCTGGACATAGCCCTGGGTAACTAGCTCTAGTTCTGCCTGCTTGAGCAGGTGGGGGAAAACACCCAGTGACCTTCTGAGATCACTTCCAATCTCAATTGTTCTGTGATTCTGTGATTCTATTCAGAAATTCATAATCTTTGAAAAAAGGCTTTCAGGAAAATGGATGTGATCCCAAATGATGAGCAAATTTCTCAGCAGAACTTTTTCCCATGCTCTAACTAATTGCAGCTGCACGCATTGTTGGGACAGCTTTCTCAGGAATCTGTGTATTTCATATGGAGACCAGGTACCTAAGTCTGGATTCCACACTTGAAGCTCAACGTCCTCCGAAAGTCAGATGTTAAAAGTTCCTATTTTCTACATATCTAAATCCTTTAACCTATCTACTCCTTAGCTCTTAAAATTAGCAGTGCTTAAACATGGCATTCTTGGACATTCACTTGTTTTTAACGGAAAGGTTTTATTCTTGCTTCAGTGTGCCAGGGCTTCAGAATAAGCAAATCATTGAAGCTAATACTTCATTTCTTTTTAGAAACTTCGTTAGTTATTATACAGAAATGTATCCATTCATCCTGTCAGAATTGACATTCCTTATGTTTTATATATATACAACTTTGTATCCTTACAAAGTTGTATAAAAACCTATTTAAAATGTGCTCCATATAGTATATCTGACAGGGTGTAACCCTGAAGTGGCCTTAGTGCCATCTTTAACCCTGCTATTTCTGGCTTAGTTAACTCCTACAGTAATAAACATCAGGGCTACTTTAAATCTTGGTTGCCTACAACAATCCTCTTGTAACTGGTACCCTGAAGAAGATAACCATATTTTTACCAGTGTCACTTATGCTGTAACACGATCCTGAGCTATGCCATCCAGCAGGGAAGGTAAGAGTAAGAGTGAGTGGTGTAAGGCTGAGGCAATCCTCAGGTACCTGTTTAGGACAATTTTACAAGCTATTCATCCTGCCAGAGTGCGAGCCAGTGTCTGGCCTTGGAGGTCTATGAATGCAGTGAACAAGAACCCCAGATTTAACAGAGTACTATTAGCAGGACATAGATTTGCCAAGAAAACAGTAATGGACATGAGGGAATACCATTTTGTCTTGCAGAGGAAGCTAGTAGAGGCCAAGAACACAGAAATGGACATTAAGCATTTAACTCTGTAATGGAAACAAAGAGTTCCCTGTCTGCTTTCTGGACAGTCTAAGAGGATAGCACCAGAAAATCACATGAAAAGTTGGTGCTTGCAGGCTAACTTACATACAACCATGACGGGCTGTTTAGCCTCAACTAGTGTTAACTACATTGGGAAAGAAAGCAGACAAAGATTTTTAAGAACAGAATGGTCACAGAGGTAAGCTATGTACCGCACATATAATTACAGTTGTACTACTGTATGAAATAAAAACAGTAATTCAGGTATGCATATAACCATAATTGCTGGGATAATGTATCTAAGAGATGGTTCCACATGAAATTTTGTAATTTTGTAACTCTGTAAAAGTAAAGAATACAAACTACTGTCTAAAAGACTTCATTGGTAACTTTGATTGATGGCTTTTATCAATCATATATTTAACGCCAGTAAAATAAGCATTTGTTACTGTTTCTTACGCACTATGCATTGTTAAAAGTGCTGTGCCTGGAAGTGCTGTGGAAAAAATACCTCTTTTTGTAGCTGCCACACATGGGTCAGAAATTTTTTTAAGGCAGAGGGAGAGTGTTATAGGGCAGAGGGTGAGACAGAGAGGTAGAAACAAGGGTAGGGAAGAAGCTGCAGGAGGAGTACTGTCCACGAGGCACTTAAGCACAGAGAACTTCTCAGGAAAGGAGATTTCTGTAGGAAACCAGAGAAGCTGTGTGGGGTTTTGAGTTGTTCAGGCAGGCATGGAAATGTGTTAGCCTGAAGCTTTACTGGAGAGAGGACACTGTGGGACTAGGGAGACATTTATTTTCAGTTCTTTTTGTTTATTATGTGTTTAGAAGGATACTTCATTTTAATTTTTGTTAGAAAACATAGCAGTAGAGCTGTGACAGATGGCTAAGTGATTTTTATACAGAATACTTCTAAGACTAGAAAACTAAGATTTTGGAGGTGGGAGGGGGTTGATTAAGCTAATTCTGCTTATTCCCAAGATTAGTACAATTTACCATATGATGATTTCTCTGTAGTCCTGCACGACAAAGGCCTTGAGAACAGTAATAACCAAGCTCATTTGGAATGAGAGTTTCAAGTTCAATTTAAGTTATCTATGGATTATACAAAGACACCAGAGTAGCAAAGACCAAATGCAGGAGGTTTATTTTGGTATTGATTCAACCTGACATATCAGAAAGAACCATTCCACGAACGCATCAGATTCTGGTTTGGAGAAAACTCATTTCAGTTGCTTTCATTCTGTCAAATGACCCCTAACTACCAACAGGGCAACTTCACACGTGTGTGTGTGCACACATATACACGATAAGACAGAGAAAGGGCTTGTGCTTCACTTGCTTCAGCTGAAGTGGATGTTCAAGACAGTCTCAGACCACATTTTTAGCTTATGTGCCTTCCTTCTTGAATGTTCTTTTGCAACGCAAAATTGCTTCTTAATTCATTCAAACTTCTTTAAAAATAGGGAATAACAATACAAATCCTACCAGCCCTTGACAGTTTATTGTGTAGCTCTCTTCTGTTTCAAATTTGTCAGATTGAAAATATATGGCACTTATGTGTTTCTATCACATAAAAGAGTGCTGCCATTGCCAATGATGACATATTTAAAGGATAGGCAAAGTAAACTAGACAGTAATCCTTATTATGGGTACTGTACTTAAAATAATTAATTCCAGCTTATAATAGTACTGAATGGGGTCATCTGAGGCTGAAAAAAACCATTTCAGAAATGTTGCTTTGGATTTTCAGTAGTTTCATGGTCTGTTCTGGCACTGAGTTGCCCATGATGACGGAAAGTCATCTACCATTGCAAAAAGAGGTTCTTATTAGGTATACTCTTTAAATTACATATTTCACTGGTACAACATTTTTCCTGCCAGTCAATTGTAAGATATTAAGGGACAGTCAGAGAGATTTGCTATTTGTTACCAGAAAAGAAGTGGACACATATTTAATGTTTACAAATCAGCACACAATAAAACAACCATTACAAGAACAAATAGTGTTTTGAAGGACATTAATCAACAAAGTGTAATTATTGCAAAATTATCACACTAACATCATCAACTATCTGAATTTAGACTTTTTAAAAGTAGTATTAGTCATTTAATAGACAACTAATATGGCAACAAAAAAGGTGGCAGCATCATTATAAATAGCTTGATTAACACAATGGAAATATCAGTGACCTAAAATCTTTCAGAAAAAACAATGATTTGGCAAGCTAAGTCTTAAAGGTGAGATTTTCTGCAAGCTCTAAGAGTTAAAAATGAAATCTGAAACTCAAGAGAGACCACAGATGCAGAAATCCTCCTTATTTCCCTCTGAGGTTTGTCTAGTGTGGGGTTTGGACAACCTCTATACTTGTTCAGTTCAGCAGCAAGAGGGAAGTGCCTGCTGCATAGGATAGCTGGGTACAAGCAAGCAGAGTCTTTTTGTGCCTAGCTGCCTGAGAGAGAAGTAGTGCACGGGTGGGAAGGGTAGTTGAACTGAGCTGAGCATCAGAGTCCATGTAAGGGAAGCAGCTGGGCCAGGCTGGGAAACAGATGGGAAGGCAAGGCTGGACAGCATCTCCCAGTGCCACCAAACCATTAGACCACGTGCTCCTGAAATCTGCCTCATTATTGCAGAGCAATGACTGGGACACGGTGAGTGTTCCTTTTTGCAACATACTTCTAGTATAGCTCTATTTTCCTGTGGCAATGCAAAAGAGAAAGAAGATCCTTAGGAGACACTTCCAGGAAAGAAATGCTCTCTCTGCAGATGCTAGATCTTTTAGGGCCCTCTTTCTGAAGGTGCGGTCATTAGGTAGAAGCTAGAGACAATGATTTCCAAGTTCACAAGCTATACTGCATGCAAGAAATCATAGGCAGGGCACTACCTGTATTTCTTCCCCAAACCCCAAGGAATATATCATAAGACTTCTCTTATTTGTAAAAAATATTTAGTGGATATAGCTAATGACTGCAGTGGAATTACATTCACTCAGTTCTGCAGACTTGACTTTTCTAAACATTTGTGGTCAGCCAGCAGATTATTAAAAATCATCTACACAAATCTGTTGGGGAAATGAGAAAGAAGCAAAGGCAGATACAGAAAGACAGCTAGACAGAAGAGCTATGGTACCTGTTCCATATAATATGAATACCTCATCATGCATCAGCAGGTTTCCTAAATTATAAAAGGCTCACAAAAGAGTGCCTTTATGCAGTATTTAGGCTCATCTCTTACTGTAATTTTGCCAAGATGACATTAATCATACATGTAAATAAATTCACAAAAAAAGGAAAACCATAGCATTCAACTCAGTATAGCATCAAATTTATCATACTATATATTTCAGTGGCGTGATTCTTTATTCCCTGTTAAATCTTTTCTCAAAAGTGTATCAAATGGATCTCAATGAGTGTTCTATATATTATTAAACAAACCCTCAAAATCCTTAATTTTGATTGTTTGATATACTGAAATAAAAAACATCCAGATTAACAGTCCCCAGAGAAGGGACATTTTGTCCTAATTTAAAAAAAAAACACCACCACAGTAATTTACTATTACAGCAGCAGTAGAATTTCAGTAAACCCTATTGTTTTACACACTTAGCACTGTCATATTGATGCTTTCCCCATTAGTCAAGGAGATCAAAGAAATCTGATGTCTCACAAGGGGTTTGAACTACGGTGAAGAGAGCTCAACTCCTGGTCAGTTTTTGAACACTGTCCAAATCAGATGAACAAAATGTTGCTGTTCTCAGATGAGACCTGTGTGAAATGGGACTGATAGTCTCAGGAAATTCAGAATGAAGTAAAGAACCTTTTGCTTTGCGTATGAGTTTGACTCATGCCCAGCTCTGTAGTGAATCTCTCAATTGTTCTGCAGACTTTCATAATTTATTCTGTAGTCTCAACCCTTTTCTTATCAGAACATACCTATAGTTCCAACATATTATTATGACTCTATGCAATAGCAAGCGATATCAGTAGAGACCGTGGAATAAGCATAGAAATTGAAATGTCCTGTCCTTCCTGAATGGACTTTAAATGTCAGATGCCAGTCAATACAAGGCAGTTCATGTTTGTTAGTTTCTACACTCTTTCTAGGCAGTGAAGACATTTACCTTCAGTACTGTAGATAATTTTTTTTAAAAATTCATTGAATATATGTCCATAAAATAAACTGTTATATTAATTTTAATTTTAGAAAAAGCATATTTGGATTTTCAAAAATGTATATATAGGTTCATCAAGCTGTAAGAAATATTTGGGCTATTCATATCCAACTACGCTGAAAAATTTGATAATTCTCATGTCAGAAAGCCACTTGTTAAATGAATGAATTCTGTTTCTCATTCCTGAGGCTTCTTGTCTCACACTTTGCCTATGCTAGATAGTTTTACTCTGAGGTTATCCTAATGTCACCATGGTTGTTTCAGAAAAAGGCATTTGTGATTCTCCAGTGCAGTGGGTAAATAATCCACTGCTGCCTCTGTTGCAGTGTGGAGCACTGCCTTGTGGGAAGTCCTTGCTGTATATTGTAAGTCTGCCACTGTGAACTTCAGGACATGCAGCTTATCTCAGAGAACTGTGGGATTTCAGAACAAATCAGTATGGCCTGTCTCATAATTTACTTTTTTTTCTTAAGATGACACAGAACTGACAGTGCACCATCTGATAGCAGCCCACAGTGGTCAATTTCCATGGAAAACTTATAGCATGTTTCTCTGTTGCTCTCATCTTGCTGTTTTATATGTTGCAGCACTGTTATAGCTTACACACAGTTCTTGGGAGGTGTATTTTGTCATCCAAAGGTTTTGAAGCTGTGGCAGATCATTCCAGATTCCCATCAGAGCTTAATCCTCCCACTCAGTGCTTCACATGCATATGTGTTCAATGAATGCACATGGATGTGGTCAGCTTCAGTTACTTCTCCTCAGATCTTCACAAGTACACTACAGAACTGCCGTTTTTCCTATGCTAGAAACAGCTGATCAATGCAACATGTATGTTTCCAGAGGAAAAATGGCAGCAAGACGGACAAGCAACATGTACAGTCATAAAGGTAGATCTGTGGGGCTGAAATCTTATAGGTACCTACAATCTTATCCAGAAAACCATGGAGAAAACCCCAGAATACACTGCAAAAATCTCCCTAATGTCGCTTACCACATGAGGATATTGGGAACAACTTGCCAGCAAAAGCCAGATTTGTATGGATGCAGTGACAAAGCAAACATCGGAGGACTCTGCTAGAATAGCTAATGTCAGTCTCAATGCATCTCCAGAACTTCTGCTAGCATGCTTTTCTTCTGTCAGTTCAGGCCTTAGTCACCTTTTCATAACCTTAAATTATAAATACCGCATGCTGACTGTTAGTTCGTACAGTTGGCATGGAGGCATGTAAGTCATTGGGCTTCATGCTGAAAGTATAGGAGCAGATTAGATAAACACTTATCAGGAATGCTATGAGTATTCCTGATTCTCTTTCATAGCAAATCCTTTCCATTCCTATTTTCTTGATGATTTGGTGGTAAACCAACTACTTGGCATGTCTATTGAACAATTACCTTTCATATGTCTCAGCTGCAGGTTGCATGAGACTGCTTCAGTCCTATGTACTGTAGACAAAGATTCTATTTAGGATCAACAACAATTTTACAGTAAACTACAAAATAGTACTAAATTTAAAATATTTGTTTACAGACGGTTACAACACCAGTAGCAACCCAGGTCTCACAGTGGCTGATTAATTCTTTTCAGCTGTCCATCACACACACATAAAAACCCAATAACATTCACAAGCGTGGAAAGACACCAGAAATGTACAGACATAAGTGGTAGAGATTCTGCAGCAAACCCTGCTCATGTCAACTTCACACAGGACGTATCTCATTACTCTTATCAAAACTTGATGTTGCCTTAGAGACTGACATATGTCCTACCGTCAGCAAAGGTAAAAACGAGCTAAAAAATCCTTCTTCACTTTCACTAATCCTGTTGGATGGGAATAATGAACAGTAAATTGTGTACTGCATCCTGCTGTGCCCAGAAAGCTTAGTGGGGATGAAATACGCATCAGAAAGGATGCACAACAGGGTACCATATGATAAGGCCTGTCCTTGATCTTAGATTTCAAAATATGTACATTTTGTGTAGCACCTCACTAAATGATTTTGGTGTCTGAATATGAAAGATTAGTAACTGCATTTGATTGGGTCAGAGCTATAGTACTGCATTTCACTTAAGCATGCTGTCATTTATGTACCTATATATTCTATATCTATGTATATGTACACATAAACATATGTAACTCTCCCTAAACATGTAGCTAACATACTTTGACCGAAACAAGACAGACGTATGGGTAGAAAATTCTCGAATTCAGATACAGTTTGGAATTTTAAAAATCATCGTACAACACATTGTAAAATACTTATTTCTATCTTGATTTTGGAAACAAGACTCAATCCATTAGTATTTGGGCTGGAAAGTGAATAAACAGTTTCATTAAGGAGACATGCTAGCTCCAACAATGTTTATTGGGGCAAGCCTGCACTCTGGCTGCATATGGTGTACCTTTAAATAGGGCTGTTAAAATACCAAATAAAATGTCAAAGTCCGTCAGGTCTGGACCTTTTATAAATTGTTTAGACTGGAGATAATTTGGGTTTTGTACATCATGCCTTGCAGACGCGCGGCACAGAGATAGGAAAGGAAAGGGGGCCAGGGAGGAGAGCGCGGGGCAGTCAGCCTGGCAGAAAGGCACCGCCTGGGCCATCGCTCTCCCCACCAGCCACCTCCCTCTTCCCCCTCGCCTGCACGCCCCTGTTTGCCTCCCCTCTCTGGGTGGTATCCTGAGGTTACGCACGTGACTGAACAACCATATTAAAAAAAAAAAAAAAAAAAAAAAGTAAAAAGTTCACTTCAAAAGGCAGCACCACCGCCACTTGCCAGAGATGTGCACACTATAACTTCACCTCGGGCTGTAGCAGCCCTGCGCTGTTAAGTACCCACCACTCTTCCAGCATATCAACGCCAGGGCCGTCCCCAGTGAGGCCTGGAAGAGCCGCCAGGGCTGCCACACCTTCGTGGCCGTCCTCCCGGCCCTCCTCCCGCCATCCTCCCTGGAGCAGCGCGGCTGAACAACGCCTCCCTTCAGCCCCCCTCGCCCCACTGCCCCGGCGCTCCCACCCACGGCGCGGTCCGGACCTCACCTTCAGCTCCCGGGAGGCCACGCGGGCCGCCAGCTCGATGACACAGCCCACCGCCATGCGTGCCGCCCCAGCCGAGTGCAGCTCGTTCCAAACGGTG
>JAVJGI010000050.1:83335441-83409060 GCA_035590275.1 Ibycter americanus | reverse complement strand
TGTCCACCTGAGCAAACAGGCGGCCCCGGGAGGAAGGCAGGGGAGAGAGGGAGAGGGAGAGGGAGAGGGAGAGCATGAGAGAAAACAAACCCATGAGGGAGGGCTGGCAGCGTGACAGCCCATGTACAATAACATCAGTCTTCCGTCCTGGCCAGCTGAAAGGCCTTCTGGACATGGCTTTGCTTATGCTTTTTCTCTGCACGGGCTTCTCCAATGGAAACACATTCCTGTCATGCCTCGCTGCCATTCCCTGTTTAGATTTCTCATTACAAACAGTGTTACATCGGCCGGGCCGGGCCTGCTCGCCAGACGCCAGACGCCGCGCGCCAGGCCCTCACGCCGGCGGGGTGACGGGGACCTGCCAGCGCTGGGGCAAAGCATCTGGTGGAGATGGCCACCGCGGGCTCCGGCAGCTGTCACAGGCAGCCCATGCCACCAAAACTCACCAGTGAGTGAGTGAGTGAGTGAGGGGTCATTACCCCTTTTTTTAAAAAAAAGATAAAAGCAGTAAGCACTCGTCTTTCCTACCCAGTCAGGAGTCATTTTTGAGTGACTGAAATCAGAACGATTAATTGTTTGGATTAATTTCAGTAGTCACTATTGCCACTGACAGAAAATAAAATTAAATAAAATAAAGTGTGACCCTTTCTGTGTCTCCACTTTTGACAAACTGATAATTTTTGGCTGAAAGGCTTTAGGTCCCACCTTATAACAGATGACTGTGGTTATTTAAAGCAGAGAACATTTTTTTGTGCCTTCTAAATGAGCAAGTGTGGCATCTAAAACATGACATGAATATTATCTAAAATACATGGATAAAATATTATAAAGGAAATATTATAAAGGTAGCTAAGTGGCACAGCTCTACAGCTTCAATCAGTATGCTAAAATTTTACTTTTGAAATCTATTTTTAGTAACTATTTATTTGCAGAAACATACCAAAACCTATAGGTGAAATGTTGTATATCCCTTTTATGATATTAGGGCTAGCACACATGATGGTCTGAAAAAATCACCCAAAGAGACAGCCAGACTTCCTCGATGCTCCATGGGAAGTGCATTTAATTGTATCATACTGTACAAATTTATCATGAAAAGAAAAACGTTTAGGGATAGACAAAATACTGTGGCAGATGCTATTTGGATAATTTCCAAACGCACTGAGACATGTTTTCAGTTTGAACCAGAAGCTTCTGTTCCTAATTTCTTAAAAAAAAAAAAAAGAAAAAAAAAAGGAAAGAAAGAAAGAAATCAAGTAATTGAAAATGGATGCAACTGCTACTCAACTCTTGAGGTTCTAAGGAATTTCTCTGGTTAGTCATTTGAAACAGAAAGAAGCTTGATCTTCTCTACACCTGTCAAATGTCTTCGCCATTACTGTTACAATAATATTATATTTCAAACTACTAAAGTGATCTTACTTTTCAGTGTACTGGAGCTGAGTTCTCTATCATTCCTATCAGTTTTGTGTGCATGCAGCAGAACTAACAAGAATAGTTTGTATTCGTAATAGACCTGAAGAAGGAGACTGGATTTCGCTTGCAAAGTTTAGAATAACAGTTATAACAGCATACTGTGTTTTCATCCAAGAAACTAAAAATATTGTACAAACACAATTGAACATCATCAATTTGATATAGGATGATTTATTATATTTGTTTTGCAGATTGGTAGCTTGAGATTTAAAGAAATTAAGTAGCTTTCCCAAAGACACACGCAAATCAATAAGTAACTAAGAAAATTACAGCAAGAAACCAAGTCGTAAAAAACATAACGATGCATTTAACATTAGGCAGACCTTCAGATTGTCTCTCTATTGCATTAAAGCAACTGTGAATCAATTTTCATTTTTAAAACAAATAAAGAGATAAATAAGTATAGGTCATTGGTTAAATCAATTTAATGAAACCATAATAAAGCTTGAGAAATACTGTGCAGTACTTTATATAAAGAAGTATCAACAAGAGGGCTGGGAGGGAGTACTTTCTTACAATTTTTATGGCTAGCAAATTAAGGTTAACATGAAGGAGTGGCTGATGAAAAAGATTCAATGGCAGCTGCTCAGTACACCAGGGCACAAGCAGGAGCCTGCATCCTCAAAGGGACTATGATTCATTTCCAGGAAGACCGATTAAGTTAAAATTGTAACCACAGCTTGAGAGTGCCCACCCTTCAAGACAGTTGTCTGCTCTGACACATGAGACGGCCGTCTCTCCAACCGCCAAATGCTGAGCATTGGCCAGGATACGGCATTTATCATCTTCTGCTTTCAACTGAGTGTGAGGAGACTGAACTGGGACAATAAGACCAAATATCTTCCACTGAAAAATTTGCCTCAGACCACGTGAATGACTGCTACCTCATTTTACCTGGACTGGAAGTAAAAATGGACAATGAGGAAACAAAACAGCACTTCCTGAGGAATTTTCAAAAATTACCACCTAAATGTACACAGGAAATTCAGGATATTTTAGCTGATCTTTTGGGCATGGTACATGTAACAAATGGTAAACTCTCAAAGCCAGGGGTAGCCAACTGAAGCTGCATACCTTAGTGTACAGTTATTATAATACAAGAAAACTAACATAAGCATATGAATAATTGCCCTGAAAAGGTGCAGTATTACAAACTTAGATGTCAAATTCTATTTCATATTTATACAAAATTAAGACTGAATTTCTGAGGAACATATCATGAAGAAAAACCTAGAAAAACTTCCATCATACAATGAATGCTTTAACTGTAACGACCGGAAAATGCCATCTCACTCCATTTTATATATCTATTAGTTCTATGTATCACCTTAAATGTTTCAGGTGTACAATCACAGATATTTTTTTTAGTGTTACTCAATGTTTACTTTGTAAATTACTGTTGAAATACAGTGATATATATGGCAAACCCATTAAAATTACAGCTACTAACTGGCCCAGTTGCCAAGCTGTATATGAAATGCAGCTATGTAAATTCCTACTAGATATGCTTTTCTTTATTCCTGTGGGGTGAAATGGTTGGATTTTATACAAGTAAAGGGAATAGGATTAGACACTGTGGTTTCTGGTTCTAGTTCATGTATATATCACATATATCTGACAGTCTAGATGCTGAGTATGCATGAATTTGTGACAAATGTGATGCTTTCTGAATCACAGACTATGAAAAAGTCAGATGGAATTTTAGAAAAGGTTATTTTTGTTCTGCAAGTGCTTTGGAGCCACAGAAGAATTCAGTAAAAACTCTACCTTGATTAGGAAATTTTTCAGAAAATGTTAAAGAACATTTACAGAAAATGCAGCATTTGTAGCTTAATTCTAACAGAGAATCTTAGCCCCTTTTTTCCTGCCTAATTATATATATATATACACACACATTATTTCCATTTAAAAGTCCTTTAAAAAATTGCCAAGGTAGGAGAATGTTCTGAACACCTAACCAAATGAACCCCCCCCCAATTTTTTAAAGTACCAAAATGTCAGTGTTAAACTATAAGCATGCTACACATTTTGTTATCCAAAATCCTATCGCTGCTGCAGCTCTTCAAAGAAGGATTGTGCATGATAGCGCCAAGAGCCAACAAACATGAGCCCTATCTGAACGCTGACTTTCTAACACACATATGGATTTACTTCACTCCGAGTTTCCTGAATGATCACTGTAGGTTGTAGGCTTTTTCAAGCACATCTAGTATAGCTCAATCATTGGCATCTGTAGCAAAGCTAATACTCTGTAAAGCTACAGATGATAGAAATTAAGCTACCTGTCCCTGAAGTGGATGTGGAGGCATTAAAGAGGAAGGGAATGACTTAAGTGAAAAGAAATGTAGGTAACTTTTCCTGACTGAATGTGACTTACGTTTCAGAAATTCCCTGCTTTGCACTACAAAAAGAACTTGATATGAATGCTTCCTGCAAGAAATATTTATGTGATAACTTAACTTTCACAATTAAGACTTTAAGCATACTTAAAACAAGCTAAGAAACAAGAAACCTTGCAGCAGAGACTTTTCACCAGATAGAAAACTTGTCCCATAACCCATCATGGCTGGAATATTTTATATTGAGGAAGACTGACTATAAAGTTTGAAAGTTACCAACTACTTATACTGTGCTCAGGTTGTGACACATGTATATGAAGGTGGAGAGGAAGGATATGGCAATACATCTGAGAGAGAGATTGTTTACTTAAAGGCCTTTCTGAAATCACTGCAGCTGCTGAAACTGGAAATGTTACTTGTCCTGCTATTTACATTTATCTGAAACCTACCTCAGAGTAGCAAAAAAGTAGCATGAATAATAATTCTAAAGCATTTTAAAAAGATATTTATAACTGCCTTTTGTTTCATCTGTCCTTTCCCCTGCTAAGGAACCTCTTCATTCTTCACCCTCTGTTTCAGTTCTCCCTCCTCTGGAAACCTCCTGGGATCTGCCTAAATGGTCACTGGATCACAGTTCTGCTGACCAGAGATGCTGCGCACAGTTTGACACACCCTTCTATTTTTCAAACCCCGCATGATGTATTCATCTGTGTGTTATTTCTCTGTCTTAAATACTTATGATATACTCTGAAGTTACCTTAAATACACATTCACTGATAACGGTATGGCAATATAACAGAGAGCCCAAGCTACTGCTTTGGGATGGATTCTGACAAAGCATCCTAGAGCTTGCGCGCTCTCTCTCTCTGTGATTAAACATAAATCCAGCTTCCATAGTGGAATTCTGATTTCACTCCTAAAAGGAATGAAAAATACACTGAACGACTCATTCTGCTCTGGACGCTCTGCACAACTATCGTCATCATAAAAATCAATACCAGTCCTCCTAGAGTTACCACATGTTCCTACTAGAGATACTCATTCTCTGACAATAGTTCAAAAATTCAATCTGTCATCTACCTGTTCATGGAACTTTTGACCTGTGATGATTCTTTGATAGCAGTGATTGTATTCTATGTGTTCAATATTCTGGACAACAAGCTAAAAAGTAGCAGTTCTTTACAGTAGTTTGAAAGGATTCTTCGCCCTTTCTTTAAAGCCCAGAGATTGGGCTCAACTTTTCTGGGATGGAAGTTAATCGAGTATGCATTTCGGATGGATACATTTCAACACAAATCTGGGAAAGTACTACATAAAAAAAATTGCTGTCCTTTGATATAAGTAGTTATAAAATTGAGAAGTAAATAAAATCTAGTCAGCTAACATGAGTGTAACTATGTGCAGTAAACAAACTGATTAAGAAATATGTGAGAAATAATATAGGAGCGTACAGACCTCCTCAGTGATACTGCAATGTAATAAGAGTTTCATATTGCAGAGCAGATTTCTGTGCTTTAGCTTTAAAAGCATTCAGACTCTCACACTCTTCCACCTATGCCAGAACAAACATGTTTACATCACTGGTTTTTTTAGTTGCTTGGCATGAAAATAGAAATTAAATATTTTTCTGAAGTGTTGCAACTTCTAAAAATTGTGTGTGGCATTTTGCTATCATTTCCAGCAAGGCATCTGTCATTGTTGGAGACAGTTGGTGCCAGCAAAAGCTAGCACATAAGTTTGTAATACTTTGCTCCTGACCACGAGCAGTGCAGCTTCCCAGGTGCCACGCTCATAGCTCTCACCTCCCACTCTTACAGATGTCCTGGTGATCATTCATCACCTCCATGATTTCCACTAAGAAGCAAAAGGCCCTCAACATGCTTCTCAGCTGCTGTTTCATCTCACCATGACTAAAGAAGCAAAGGTGTGCACATCATCTCCAAGGAACAACCTCTAATGAATGGCCTGTCAGCCATGTCTCTCATTAAGGAACAAAGGAGAAAAAGTTTGCATGGCTGATGCCTCTTCCATAAATCCCACATACAGGAAGTGTGTAAAAGTGGGCTGCTTTAGGAGAAATACGTAGAGCGAGCTTCCTTTATTTTTACTACTATTTTGCAGCTGTGGCAGAGATTTGTTCTGTCAAAGTAATTTCCAGCTGCTTTAATCTAAAATGCCTGCCATACGGAGTGCCCAGAATATCAGCTTTTCATGCTTTCTTGCCTACCAGTGCGGTTTACAAAAAAAATTGTGAAGGGGATGCAGTCTTTAGGCTCCAGTGGGATGAATAGTTCAAAGGTTCATCACAAATCATTGCTTAAGCAAAAAACACGGAATTCACTTGGGCTTCCATGGACTTTGTTGTGTTTGAATAGTTCCAGTAAGAGAACTGATCAGCAATAATATTCATGGAAATAGACTTCTAAAAAGAATTTTAGAAGCTATTAATTCTGACCCCAGAATCTTCTTTCTGGGCAAGAACAAGGAATGTGGACAGTATATGTACCCATTATATGTAGAATATTTAACATCTTTCAAGTTTTACTTGCCAATACTGATCTAACTTGTAAAGCTCTTATAAATCAAAGCCAATTTTCAGAAAATACTCAGTAAAAAAATTCTAAGTAAAAATTAATAATTGAATGCCTAGCAGAGTTACTGATGGTGGTAGTCAACCACTGATAAAAATGCAGCACCCCTACTTCTGTACAAATGGAATTCACTTTAAGATTTGTAAAAAACCAAGTAAATATGTGAGGTCTGTGTTAAAAAATAAATAGCTTTGTATTCAAAATGAGAATCATAAAAGAATCAGGCTAAGTCAAACTGAAGCCTGAAAAGAACATCATCTTCAGAAGAAATAGTTTGATTCAGTTATTCTCTTAAACTAAGTTTCATGACAGGCATTCAGAATCTCTGAGTCTCATAAAGCATAGATTTGACACCCTAAAGGATCTCAAAACCTTAGTGAAACAGTGATGTGTGGATCATTGGTAGGGGGAATAGAGGGAGGATAGCATGGTTTACATGTGGATTAGAACTTGGTTTTAGAAAAAACTCATAAATAAAACACTTAAGACCAGATTCAAGGCTCAGATATGTGGCATATATCACCAGATGCTTGTAAAAAACTGTTACTGCACTTTCAGACCTAACCCTGAGTACTCTATTAATTTAACTTGACATTTGTTTTAGTATTTAATGGATTAGTGTGTGAAAATGCTTGTGCAACTGCCTTCTTATGTTTGATCATGCAGCTTCCAGGACTTCATGGCCAAATAGATAGAACAATGTCTAACTGGTTGTAGCGCATACAGTTACAGAAAATGCAACTTTTACGTGCAGGATTCAAGCCTTATTTTTTAAAAGTTTCATCATTTGCTGCTGAACACATTTTAGCAATACATAGCATTTAAGCTTTCTTCTTTGATATAGATGATCTTTATGTTAGAGGCCACCATGGAGCTGTGCTAGAACCTGGTGTTTATTCAGACAAGCAACACATGAACACTTCCTCTTTGTAGGGCTTTTCTGTCCATCTTGGGGGTTAAATTCTATCAATAAACACATGGTATGTTTTTAAAGTGCAAATGTGAACTCTGCCTTAGTTACAGAATTCCCATCAAATCCATACGTGTGTGATTAAGTCTGGGGAAAGTGAATAGTATTAGTAAACTGTATATGGTACTGTTCCACTATTTACATATAACGTGTGTGTGTGTGTGTGTGTGTGTGTGTGTATATAACAAATGGTTCATATTCTGGCAAATAAGAAGGGCTCTTTGCATAATGCCAGCCTTTGGCAACACAACAGTTTTTAGGAAGTGCACAAGATGAGATAAGACCTTTAAAGATTTGACTTTATGGTAGTTCTTCAACTTCACAATAATTTTCTGTATTTCATGTGCCTTATCTTTGTTTACAATTTTTTCGATCTAGTCTAGTACTGAAGGAAAAAGGTTCTCTGTTAAAAAACCAAAAATTTATCTGAGGGATCAAATTCTGTATTTGATGAGTTGGCAGATTACCACTCCTGAGCTTGCTATATTTGCCTGCTGCAAGTAAAAGCAATCTGAGACTATTCTAAAATATTCTGTTGTGCCTGCTGCAATGCCAAGGAACTACATCTCTCAGTTAAACAGATCTGCCTCTCACTGGTCTAAACATCAGGCTCCGTGGTGGGTGGTACAGGGCCACCTCAGTGCCATGAAAGGACAAGAATGGGACAAAATATCTGCACTTTAGTGTGAAGAGATTTTTTCCCTTTTTTGTGGCCATGGTATTGATATGCTAAATGCAGCATCCCCTCCCTGCCCAGAGATAAGATAACGTTGCACTTTCCACATCCAGAGATGAAGTCTCTGTGCCTCCTTAAAGGAAGAGTATTGGTTTCCTGCTCTGATCACCCAGATTCATGTTATCACACTTGTTAACTTTTTTTCTGAATTGCATCTGGCTGAGCCCCACAGTGGCCCTCATAGTGCCAGTGCTCTGTATTGGTGGCTAGGGGAAGGTGTTGGTAACACACTGGTGTTTTGGCGACTGCTGAGCAGCGCTCGCACAGCATCAAGGCTGTCCCTCCAACCTTCCCCCCCTCACTAGTAGGCTGAAGGTGGGCAAGATCTTGGGAGGGGACATAGCCAGGACAGCTGACCCAAAGTGACCAATTGGATACTCCATACAATATGACATCTGCTCTGATATAAAAGCTAAGAGAAAGGAGGAGGAAGGGAGGGGTATTTTTTATTTATGACATTTGTTTTCTGGAGCAACCACTAGGCATACCAGCCCTGCTTCCTGGGAAGTGGCCGAACATCACCTGCTGATGTGAAGTAGAGAATAACATCTTTTGTTTTCCTTTGCTTCTACATGTGCAACTTTTGCTATTGCTTCATTAAACTGCCTTTATCTTGACCCAGCAGTGATTTTTCATCTTGTTTTCTCCTTCCCCTGTTCTGCTGAGGAGGGGAGCAATAGACCAGCTTGGTGGGCACCTGGCATCCAGCCAGGGTCAACCCACCTCATTTTCCTAAAATAAATGTGCCTAAAATTAAGAACTTCATTGCTTCAGGTCCCTGTCAATGAAGGAAATCAAGCACCTCCAGTCAGTTTTTCTGATCTTATGTGGACTGACTCCTGCTCTAGTGATGCACACGGCTCTCTAATGTTATTAAGGCAAACAAGGGTGGTCAGGGTCCTGCTTTGGCTGTTGCAGTAATTTGTTTAAAATTAGGTATGTGAAGCTCGATAAGAGAGTCTTCAGAGAACTGTTGTTATTCTGAACTGAAAGTAAGTAATGTGCAGTTTTTATCTCATTTGCCTACGTTGTCTTTAGTATGCCCACTCAAGGAAGCTGTGAGCTTGTCAACAAGAAAGGCTACAATTCTCTGTACATAAGAGAGCTTGACTAAAGTGTAATGTCAATTGGTCTGTTCCTATAAAACAGCTGGCTCTCATGAACTGTGAGAACTGATGGGGTATATCACCTAAAAAGTGCATTCACCAGTGTAGCTGCGAGTACATTACACCCTTATTCCCTCACCCTGTGGATAGCCTAAATAGGTTTATATGGAACTGCACTAAGTGACTGAGCATGCAGACCCTTAAATGTTCTGGGATGACAAACCTCCAGCCCTTGTTCCTAGTCCCATCCCCACTGGCCTCAAGTTGTGTCTTGGGGTGGTACCGGGATGGCCTTTTTGATCACATATTTTGATGACTTCTGCAGGAAATATCACACAGTCAACACCATGTAACTATGAGCCTTAAGCAGTCATGCAAAATATGTCAATTAAAGTATAATGTGCCTCTGAAGTTGTTTTCATTAAATCTTGGAATTTCTTTAGGGATGGTGTAGCTGCCAGAGAGGCTTAGGAAGTAAACAAGTCCTTTATTCCCAGAAGTCTCCCACAATCTGCTCCAAAATGTTATAATGGCAAATTTCAGTAGGTTAATAAGGCAACTCGGGTAAGTAGTTTAAATTAATAGGTGATTATATTGGAAGTATGTTATATTAATGATTTCACAATGGAAAACATCATATTGAGTAGGTGAGCTTCTAGGAATAACAGATTGCTTTCCTCAGACCAGAAAGCAGACATATTTTTGGTTGACGTTATGAAAGGACTATACCTATTTTGGTACAGCCTGGGATATAGAGGGAGGACACAAGTTAATTCGAAAATCTATGTGGAGGTGATGTTTATTTTGAGTGCCCAAACCATAGGCAGTCCAATTTCTCTACAGCCAGATTTGCATGCAGACATAAGGAGAGACCGCTAAGCAGCCCAGAGCCTAAAATCTGCTACAAGGAAACAACGCCATCACGAATACTTTCTGAATTTTTACAGTTATACCATGATAATGGAACCAGGTTGGTACCAATAGCTCTTACACAAATAAAAGGAATGAAGAATCATAATATGTAAAGGCTGAAAATTCCTCCTGGGCCCAGGCTGAGAAGATCAAGGGAAGAATGAGAAGCCGCAGAAAATTTGTTGCCTGGATAACTTACTGAAGTTGTATACTACTGAAGTCTTGCCTTATTGCTTTTCTTCCTGTGTGGTCAGGACAAAAAGTAGTACTGTCCAGCTACCACAGCAAGGAATGCCAGGAAGAAATTCAACATTCAGAAAATATGAATATTTTGTAAGTTTTAGAAAAATGTAGAGAGATTTTATGGTTTTACATTTCTTTTCTTGACAGTTACAGGCCAAATTCTTTTCTGATATGAAAGATCTAAGCTACAATTCGGTTAATGAAACTGGCCAGCCGTTAACAAAACAAGACCAGCTTATCCCAACAGAAAATCTCACCTCTGTTATACTGCAATAACAGCAAAACTAGACGAAATGCAATGGACTTTCCGTAATATGTACAAGCCATTCTCAGCCATTTAAATGGCTTGATATTTAGCCCATGAACCACTCTGTTCAGCTCACTAAACATTTATTCTGCTAAAGTCTGATTTCTTGTGGGGTGGTGTTCTCCCCCAGCTCCTCCTCTTGCAATTTAAAGATCTGACTTTACACATTACAGGTTTGGAGCAGTGTCTTTTGAGGGTGGGGGGAGAGCAGGGGGGATTGGATAACTGCCCAATTTCATATGATAAAAGTGAAATTCTCTTCTGTCTGCAGGACAATCCCCAGGGAACAACGTATGAAACCCAAACTTAAATAAAATCATATCCTGTTTGCAAACATCATATTCCCTTTGCTTCTCAGTAATCTGCACCCATAAACCCCAGCACAGCTTGAGAGCCCATTCCTCATCTAAACAAATGCCATAAGACCCTTTATACTTTTACAACCATGTCAGAAAATAATATTGACTGCCAATAGTGATGTGATTGGAGTTGCCTCCTCTGAGCCATAAAAGAAGCAGTCTGTTATCAATTTCTTTAAATGCATCAAGGGAATTATGGGTCGGTTCAGTTCCAAGTTATAAATGACAATTCAAAAGCCGCAGAAGTGTTTGAAGCTGGGAGCCGATGATGACATTATCATAAAAGCCTGCTCTTCTTTGCTTTTGTGGGTTTTTTTGCCTATCAACTAGACAAAAAAGTATGGCTGAGAAATGACTTCAAGATTTCTTCACACAGCAGCAGGTCAAACAGGCAGGAAAACAATCACTATTTTTAGTGACAGACTGAGGCAAGGAGATGAAACTTACTCCCACTGAAAGTAGATTTCTGCTGCTTTCATTGTCTTTTTCACAGCACAACAGAAGGGAAGGAATTGCAATAGATTGATTCATTGATCAAATGATCAGTTATAGCTCTATTGGCTGTTTACAGATGAAAAATTGTGGATGCACTGATAATCCACAGAACCAAAAGTAATTTGTGATTATACTCCCCATTTGGCCACTTCACCTGCAATCTACCCACCTCTCTTGGAAAACTTTTCACATTCCAAACCTCTGACCAGCTGCAAGAAACCATCTCTTGTTATTAAAACTGCTGACCGTAGAGCTGCTAGCCTCTCTTCTGACATGAAGAATTTCATCCCCCTGGTATTAGAATTCTTTAACAACAGTTGGTTCTGGAACAACACTAAGCTTGCAAAAAGAATAAGAAGCATTATTGCAAGAGGGAGGTCCTGTGCTTCGGTGAATGTTATACTGCTGACCCTGGATAGTCCTCTGATAAAAAATTAACCACCATTGAAAGAAAACCTGTTCTGAGCAAATTTAGGTTAGATTTAGACAAGTTTTTTATCTCTCTGTGTGACATCTGTTCAGTTCAACTGTCAGTATGAAACAGCTTTGTGCTTTTAGATAGATAATTATTACCTATATAGTTTCTTATAGAACTATAAAGTTTATTGTTTGATTTCTTCTGAAAGCTTAACATATACCAAACCAAATTCACCAATGACCCTGACATACAAAATCAGTAAATAGTAGCTTTACATGCATTTTGCATGGGTACAAAAGATTTAGAGCCATGATGGAACAGGATCAGAAAATATTAGTTATGGACAATGCCTCTTGTTTTCTTTTCACAATTCTTGAAAAGAACTTTCTTTTACTGTAAGTAACGTCCAAAGAAGAGGATCCCTGATCCCGACTGCAGTTTATTGTTAGTCAGAACAGAGATAACAGCGAAATCAATAATATAACAGAATACAGAGTTACAGAGGTCAGTTGGACTTTTGTCTGTGAACAATGCACATCATCCCAAATTTATGCCAATATAGTCTCTACAGCACATCAGCTGATCATGTCTTCAATGCCTGTGAAGTCCTACATTCCAGTGCTTGCTCAAAGAGCAGTTTCCATATCGCCCAGTGATTCTTTCATGTGAAACATATAAGCTGTTTGTGAAGCAGGGGCTCAGAGCTAGGAATTCACATTATTTCTAAATGTAGGATGGGTAGATCATAGCCTTAGATACATGGGCTTTATCCTACTTTTGCTGTCTTACTGGTCCAGTGCTCTTTCCAACAGTGGCATAGCTTCAGCACAGGGTGTGAGGGTTCCCAACCAGAAACAATGAGATCTATGATCTCCTCAGTGATAGCAACATCTGCTAAGAGATGGGGGCTCTGATATTAAATCCAGTCTGGCAGTGGAGAGAAATGAGTCTAGGTTTCCCATCCCCTGTTTAAGTAGCCTAACCACTAACCTATTTAATAATAGAAGAGCTGCAAATAACAGCCAGCAAGGTCCCCATATAGTTAGAATACGATAGGATCAAAGAGCTCTGAAAACTATTGTTCAAGAGGCAGTCATAAAGTCTCCTGCAAGAATGGAATTCTTTTTTGTCTTAATACTTTCTCACTGTATTCTTTAGCAAACAAGTAATGAAGCAAGCAAAGCAAGAAAATAAATGCGAACAAAAATTTTTAAAAGTCACTTCTTCCATCCTTCCTTAAAATCTTTGCATGAACTACATTCTGCTTTACATTGACCAATCACTGCTTTATAACCTTCAATTAAGTTGAAAGCTACTAAGTCGCAATGCTTCTTTCTTTCTCCCATCATTTTTGAAAGTAAACTTAAGAGTTGCTTTCCACACAGTTTGAAGCAGCTCCCTTTCCCAGAGCTCATCTTAACCAATAGACATCTAAATATCACTGAAAGAGAGCTCCTAATCTGATTATTTACCTTGAAAAAGGTCATAACCCATTCCTTTAAAAGAGCCCCACAGCAAGTCTGACAATAATAATATGTAGAAAGGCAAAGCAACCAGTAAAAAAATAAATAAAAGATCCATTTCTACATCGTGTTCTTTAATCCAATTTCCATGATTTTAAATAAGAAATAAAGTAAACAGGCTCAAAAAAGTGTGGATAATTTAAAATGTTTTAAAAAATGAAGTTATACCAAGCATTTCTGACTTGCATTAGCTTTAGAATGGACAACATACTTTCCATAGTAGGATTTGAAAGCACATCTCCTCTATTCATGATTTTTTAGTACCACAATAACTTGTTTCATAGAAAAATCTTTTACTTTTAATTTTCAAAGCATACCATAGTCCTATTTACTTTCCAAAGCCCTCAAAAAGATTTGTCAAGAAATTTTACACCAGCTCCTTACTCAGAAGCCCAAACAATATCCTTTCTCAACTTTGCCTCATTCAATTTTCTCTAAACTTCTTAATAACTGCAACAACTATGTGAAAATTTTCTTTTTTTATGCAAAAATGCATTCATGCTTATGTGTGTGTGTGCATACACGCACACAGTATTGCATAGAGGTGCATGTGGACATGCATGCCTATGTGTCAATGTGTAATGTTAGCTGATCCATATACAGAAATGATCCCAAGTTTCAAAATTACCAAGTTGCTGGTCACCAAGTTCCAAATTGTAGGCAAGTCCTCAGCAAGCTAAGTGCACAGCAGAGGAGCTGGAATGATTACCACTTCCTGATTCTTTGTTCCTTAACTCATAATTCATGAATGCTCTAAAATTACTGAATACTGAAAGCTAAAATGAAATTTTTCTTTTTCATGTGTTAAAAACTTACAAAATGACTATTTCTTCTGTCAGGTATCTCATAATAAAAAATAGAAAACCCACTATAAACAATACTAGTATGGTATGGAATTTATCCTTTTTGAAGGATAAAAGTAAATAGAACTTTAGAAGGTTGCATTGGAAGTTGACCTCTAGAGATTGTGGCTTTATTCCTACATACTCCGAAACACTGAAAGGGAACTAAAATATATATGCATCATCCAGCCAGCCCATCAATATCTAATAATACCATCATTTCACTTTGATATTGCTAACATCAGTAAATAATGGACCCAGCTGGACCAAAAGTGTAGAATACTTTTGTGGGAAAAAACCCTGTATGTGCAAAATTATTTCCCCCTGTATTATCTCCATTCTACATGTTTTTAAAAAATTTAGAATTCTTTTACCTAGTGTTGCAACAGATTTTTGTCTGCAGATTTTTGTCTGCTGTGTCCTAATACTCGCAAGCTTGTATTCCAGAATGAATCCATTGCGAAACAGGACAAAAAAATGCTCAAATAATTTATTAGTTTAACAACACCCAAGTTATTAGCTAGCAACTAGTGAGCACATCTCATGCTAAATGTTAGCTTTGGTAAATTTTTTGTCCTTTCTGAGAAATGTGAAGCTATATGTACTTTTCAACAGTACACAAAACAGCTTATCCAAAGCTCATTTTGCTATAACAATTGCACCCATGTTACTTTCCTGAAAAATAGAGCTCATGTAAAACACCCATAGTAGGACAACTAAGTGTGCACATTATCACAAAATATGTTCTTATCCAACTGTTCCATATGCTTATTGTAATGTACTGTCTTCTGTGTCTTTGAAAACACAGTATGATAATGGCTCAGGTTTCATCTCTACATCTGTCAGCTTCTGAAGACTTTGAACTGATAATGGAGTAGTGCTAAAGAATTCATGAATGAACACATATGTTGTATGCTGTCCCTCTTGCGAAAAAACAAACATCTACTTACCCCAAGTCCCCCACAAGGCAACAAGGAAAAGAGTTTTTGAGACACGCTTCCTATATATTAAAGAAAAAAAGAAACAATAAACATCATTTATAAAAAAGACATTTAAATACTGGAACAGTAATAACTCTTTACTGTAATTCAGATTTTGATATCACACAGTGAAAATGCCGTATATTAGAATAAAAAATGTTAATAGTACTTAGAAAGCAAATCAGCCATGGGAGATTTAAGTACTCTTTTGCAACAGTGACAAATCTTAAGACTGGTAAGCAGTAATTTCAAAGGAGTATAATGATCGAATCTCCACAGAAAGTCACTCTGAACTAATCATCCCGATATCTGTAGCTGATAAGCAGCTTGCTTAAGCCAGTCATCTCAGCAACTTCTACAGCCAGTGAAGTGAAGTAGGCACCTCTACCCAGACTAGGTGACTGATGGGGTGAATTATACTTGAGTAGTGCCTGTTTCTTTTCACTGACAGCAGAGGGAACCTCATTAAGCTTACATGAAACTGCTAACTAATTTCTTATCTTCATCTCTCCAAAAGATTTTCTCATTTGAAAATTACAAGCTTTGTCTTCCTATCTATGCAAAAATGCTGTTCTCTTCATTGACATACCATCACTGAATACATTAATATTTTAAAAACATAAAATGAAATAGTACTTGTTTCAGTATTACTTAGTAAATACATTCTACTAAAGGGAACAAAAACTTAAGAGGCTTTAGAATCTAATTTCTAACTTACTCAGCTCTATACATTAGATAATGTGATAGGGTTTATCTTAATATTTATACTCACTTTTTATTCATTCATGTTTTCTTTTTTTGTACCACTGAACTCACTGTTTGTCTTGATAAGGGCAATATGAAAACCGGGTAAGGATCTCAGGATTTGATGCATTTCCTATCCCAGTATGTAATCTGATCCTAAGGCAGCTGTGGAAGAGAACATAAGCTTTTCCCCTGCCGTATCACAGAACTGGCTTTGTAACTTTGCCATCTGGAGGAAACGTTAGATAGTGAATCACTCAAGTTACCTAGAGGAGCCACCCATTGTTATGGAAGGGGCGAATGCTGCAGTTACTCATGTTTAGCAGGTGCCAGTGAAATGCATAAGGACAATTATAAGCCATCATCTTTGAAGTATGAGAGACCAGACTGCAAGGTCTGAGATGAAGAAAGTGCTTTACACTTCGTGTAAAATCCAAGATGCATTTTTAACCGACTAGAAGCCTTTGATCAGTTTGCACAGTGTGCGAGAGAAGCCAAACAAAACCTCCTGTGGAGCTACCAGGGGAAATGCAGGTGCAGCAGCTATGCAGAGTATTCTCATACTGTGAGTCCTAATGGCCCCAGACATGCAAGGAAATGTTGGCGGCAGGAGATTGTCAGAGTAGAGGTACAGGAGGAGTTTCCAGATCTCTTGCTAAGCAGATCCAGGGACCAATATGAATAGCAATTTTTCATTTTTCACTGTGGGGAAGATCAAAAAGTCTTGAGAAGATAACTAAAAAATTAGTGCTCTTAAAGTGCCAGGAGACATTAATGGAAACATAATCTGTAATTTGAGATAAAAGAAGGCATTTTCAGAATATTGGATGACTAGACCTTTTTTCTTAAATTCCATTGCTGAGTTGGGACATAAGAGAGAACAGATGAATTCTCATTTATCGAACAGATGAATTCTCATTTATCTCCCTGCAGCTGGGCACATTGTGCATGGTAAACACTATTAAAAACAACAAACAGAAAGTGAAAACAGAAAAGCAGATGTTGAGGAAGGACACTAAAATCAATCAACAGATAGTATTAAAATGGGGAGAAACAAGCACAAAGCCTTTTCAATGTATCAAGAAACTTGGCTGAATAGTCACTTCTTATTACACAGTCATCAAAAAAGCAGATAACAGACGTTGCAGAACAAGAAAAACATTGCAATTTCATGAAAAGAACAGTGGGGAAAGGTTCTACTAAGAGAAAGTCAGACCATCACTTCACTAGTCTCACAAAAAGAAGAGCTCACAAAACTCTTTGCCATAAATGAAAATGAATAGCAAAAAGCAAACCCTGAAAATGAGTTGAAGTGAGAATTTTCCATGATGTTTGGAGCTGATGTCACAGCAGAACTTGGTAAATAGCAGTCATTTTACAATAACACCCTTCCACACCCTAGCATACCTCCATAATAATAATAAAAAAGATATTGGGATACTTCAAGTAAGATAGAAGACAAATTTAAAATAATCCTATGTTTTTTGACTTTGCATCAGGCCAGACTTTGCAGTCACCAGCAAATGACTTGAGAAAAAAGATCTTTCAGATAAGATTCAGTACAACAATCTACTGATAGAACTAGAAATATTATCCAAGATTTGTATTCTAAAATTTCAGCCCACAAAGGCAGTAGGAGCTGGTTAGTCAAACTAGGTGCTAAGGCACCCATCACTGACTGAGGTCAGGGCCCCTACAGAAGCTAAGGAAGCTGCTTAGGAGGCTGACAACTGGGGACTGAGAGTATAATGAGCAGGAAAAATGATGGGCAAAAGTTCTCATTCAAAAAAAAAAAAAAATTAAAAAGTGTGTTCACTTGAGAAAAGGAACAGTTTGAGGAACATGATTGTTTTCAGTGTCATATCTCAAGAATGAAGCCATTTCTGCTAAGTCGTCATTTTTTCACTAACTTGAAATTGCAATTGTGCAGAGGCTCTGTGGATCCATCTTTTAGTTGTACTCTAAATATTGCCTTACTCTCAGGGATGTGTTGATGGTATGTTTCTCACTTTTACAAACTTGTAATCATTTGAAACTTGCTTTTTAGAAACACTTTCTTCATTACGTTTGGAGAGGGAAAAGGCAAACTAATTTGTAAGACCTCTTTGATAATTGTTCTGCTCTTGAGCTTATTCAAAGAGATTTGAAAGGCTGTATTCTGTCACATGAAACCATGATGTGATGTGACACATAGCCTGTATATTAGTTTCCTTCATGTCGAGACAACATATATATAGTGCATATACAGTGCAACCTAACACATTGCTTAACACACACACTGAAATACAATCAGTCAAAAGCTTAACTATGCAATAGTGTAGAAGTTGAAGTGATCACTTGCAATAGCTGCGTTTGTAGGCCCTGATGCAGGGAAAATCAAGCCAAGAGTTCAAGCCAGTTTATACTCTGAAACCATTAAGAATATGTGAATGATAACTGTGTTCATGATTCGTACTGATTTCAGTACTTCACAGCCATTTTGCTTTGCAGTCTTCCAGAAGTTTAATTTTTTCCTGAACAGGGACACTGAAATAAGCATTTATTGACAAGTAGCACATTTCTAGCTCTAGTCATACTTAAATTTAATTCCTGAAAGTGTTTCTTTTCTGTTTGAAAGGTGCAGAGGTTGGTTGTTAGCAGAAAGAAAGAGCTTCAGACAAAGCAGATGTACTCTTCTGAACAGGGAGTTTTCTGGAGCACAGGTGGAGAACAAACTGTGCCTCTGTCTTTTTGCATGTGTAGAGGAGTAAAGAAAGGAATGGTTAGGTCTTCCTTTTCATTAGGATGCAAAGCCACAACTTGATGGAACAGTTTCTGCAGAAAAACAAAGCACTTTCATTGAAACAGAAATGTTTTATGAGATGATGTTGTTATTGATAACATTTTTTATGAGAAATATTTGTTTTAGATTTTACTCCTCTGCTAAGCATAATTTTTAATTTTTGTACTCTACCAAGATGTTAATTTTAATGTCAGGATTGGTTAGGTTCAGCCTCACTGAACTGGGGACAATGAAAGGTGGAACAGTCACACTGCATTTTAGAAAAATATGAGACAAGTAAGTTCCTTTATACAAGAGTCTGGAAGCCCAAATGATTAGAGCTTCCAGCCAAAAAACAGGCACATGCAAAAGCATGTGGGAAGGGTGTTTCATTGACTGTTGTCTTGGTAAAAGGCCATGTGAGACACAGCAAGAAAAAATCCTGGAAACAGAGACAGAAAAGGGAATTAAGCCAAGGATAAACTCAAAATATATGCTAGGAGTGTAATCTTGATACAAACTTAAGAGAGTAAATCTTTTGGACTATGTCAAATAAAAAAGGCAAGGACTGTTGAGTAAAGAACTGTGGGCAAAGAAATGGTTTTCTGAGATCGGGTAAACAAAGGTTTCTGCATTCTCTGTACAAAGACAGAAACACAATGCGGATACCTGGTCCATTCCTTCACCTTTTAGCTGCAGCTACACACTGAATCCTGTATACTGGTCAACCACTGAGATCCAAAATGGGAACAATATTCTATATCAATGTATGTTATATTAAATAATGTGAAAATTAAAATGAAATGAATCAAAACCAACAAAATTTAAATGAAATGCTTGACTCTATCAAAATGGAACATTTTGACAATGTTAATGAGCTCAAATCAGAATGTTTCCAAATTTTCATTTTGCAGGAATTTAGAGCTTTTTCTTGGGATGACATTTTGTTTGGTTGGTTTTTTGTTTTTAAAGGAGGATTTCCTATCTTGGAAATTAAAGCTCCTGAGAATCTAACGTACTGTAGTATTTTTAAGCTTTGATGTTGCTTTGGCAAAGAAGATGTGTAAACTTAGGTAGCATTGTGATCAAGACTTTTTTCTTATCTGCTTATGACTCACTCAAGCAACAGTCTGCCTTACAGAAGAAACTCTTAGCATTAGTTTCCAAAGCAAAATAATTGCCATGTATTACTAGAACTGCGTCAGCAATTCCTTTTGATGGCTAGTATTGTTTTTGTTTGGGTTGGGTTTCATTACATTTAGGAAAAGCTCCACATCTTAGCAGAAGAGTTTTAAAAATAGCTGAGAATGAACATGTTGCATCCAATGTGCTGAGACAGTAAAGGGCAGGATTTCACTCAGAGATTATTTCCAAAATACACTACTTTTTTGTGTTTTTTCTTTCACATTCTCTGTAGCAGGTCTGACAAGTAGATCTGCTTCATGATACACCCATGGCAGAGTTCAATTTAACCCTACTTTTCTATTATAAAAAGCATACACTTGGTATTGGCTGTGCATGAAGATATTTGATGTGAAAATCCTGTCAGTTTTCTGCTCTTCTGTACATCCATAGGTCCGTTCAATATTTTAAAGTGTTTCCCCGCCCTGTTACTGAGAAAGATATCATATCCTGCATAATGGGAAGGCATTAAAATAAAGTTCACTTATTAGCAAGACTTAGGCATGTTATCTATACTCAGGGTGGCTGAAATATTTGAAATAAAGCAAATGAGAACAGCAAACAAGCAATTCTGACAAGCAAGTGTATCTTAAACTCCCATTTTCAAATCGAAGAACACAAGAAAATAGAAGACCAACTGTGTTCAAAATTGCCATTGACCTCTGATGGAGAACAAATTACAGTAAAGGGTTAACAGTTTGATGATTCTTTAAGAGAATAAGGAGAAACTTCTATTGCTGCTTTCCAGCCAGTGCATTTTGCTAATCTATATTCAGCTTCCATTGTAACATTCCCCTTCCAAATAGCAATGCATTTGGAATAAGTGAATTTTTGTCACACTGCTTGCCAAGTATTTTAAACTGACACCAGCTATGACTAATGACAGTGCTGGAATGTGCTGTTCTCAGTAGAATAGAGGCCTGTACAGACCTAGGAGTTTCCTGGGGTCCAGCTTCTGTCTGTTCAGGGGGCTGGTGCCATACAGCAGTGAATGATGTTCAGAGTGAACCAGCTGTATTTCCTCCAGACTGGCTTTTCGACCTCGAATTCGCTGAAAGAAAACAGCAGAGGCCTACAATATTCCACTGACAATATTTAGGGAGAGAAAAAAAAAAAAAAGTAAAGGTCCGAAATAACATTTAGTATGATTAATAATGGGTTGAAATTGCGTCATGCAGGAATGTGACACTGATTTGTTTATCAAAGTAATACTATATGAAAAACAAATGCATGTGTGGTTTATCACAAATGCTTCACTTAAGTCTTAGCAGAGTTAACTTAATACAGGGTTTCACATACAAGAAAAAGAAAAGATTCTGCCTCTTTTCTACATCATGTTAAAAGACACAGACCAAAAGGTGAAATATTTCTTAAGAAATCTGACTAGGAAAATTCTAGTTTAAAGAATAATAACTTATTCACACCTGTAAGCTGCAAATGTGTTCTGAATGAAGATTAATGTTTTTTGCATCACTACTAGTACTTGTGATTTGTGCTGCTAGTAAGAACAAGATCACAGTGAGGAGAGCCAGGAAGAAGAAAACTAAAGTTGAAATGCTTTAATAATATATTTCTATATCTGTTTATTGTTTTAATGTATGTTCAGTATCCCAGGATCGGTTTTGCTGTTACACATGCTGACTCACTTGCTTCTTCACATTTTGTTAAGTAGAGTTTGTCTCTTTAACTGTTTCTCCAGCCTGTACTCTCCCCACTTAAATAAGTGTCAAAAAATCTGGGATGTCTTTCTATAAATCAATTAGAAGGAAGGAAGGTAAGAAAGAAGGAAGAGAAGATAAAACTAACACTTTCTTATTCTATGGATCTGTTCCTTACATGTATTCGGAGTTACAGCTTGCCATAAAAATATTTACTTCTCTGCTTGTGCTTGTGCTGCACATCCTTTGCAGACACAGCAACACGAAGCAGATTTTTTTCAGGTTGGGGCATAACAAACAGCACTGTCAACAAAGTTCTGGTCCCAGGATAATTTTTCCTGTTGATACTGATGGAGAGAAAACACCCTGTTTCTAAGGTCTTGGGCTCTTATTTGCAGATCTGATCCTTCTGAACACCTTGGGCAAAACCTCTCACAACTTAGACTGTAGATCTGTCTGACTGTCAAGGTCTATAGACAAACAGATACAGAAGTTAACTGAACAGATCGTCCTATTTTGAATAGACCAATCAATCTGTTACAGAAATGCCACTTAATTCTAGTTTTCTTAGAGGTTAAGTTGTAATTCTTATCATATCCTTCACCTACTTATGCACATTCAGAAAGCACCAACCTCTTCACTAGGAGAAGAAAGCAATATTATAAATATTAAGGAGAATGTGCACTGCAGAAGAAAGGAGCTGCCTAGAGGGGCTCAGGAGAACCATGTCCAATTTATATTGAGTTAAGCAGTGGCAATTTTTTCTGACTAATCAGGAAAAATGTCCTAAGAGTTAGATGTAGATGACTGTGGAACAGGCTTCCCCTCAGGGAAATGGTGGAAGCCCTGTTTCTTGCAGTATTTAAAACTTGACTGGACACGGCAGTGGAAAAAACATTTTAGGGAATGATCCAAAAACTAAATGACTTAATAAACTCTTTTTCATCTCTAATTTTTTCAAGCCTCTCCCAGTCTCTCATGAGAATTTGTAGCAGTGCATTCACATCCTTTTAACACACAGTTGCACAATCAAAATCAGCACATTGTGTTACTTCATGGAGTCAGTAAACTCTGTAATGGTTCTTCTGGGTCAGATAAAATGTTTTTCTTCCCCAGCGAGGTGACTGGTAACATTTATTCATTCATCCATTCTCATTAAGGTCTATGCTTCTAATAAGCTGCTTTAAAATCTATATACCCAATTCTCCACAGCAAAACTGGAAAGGGAGGCTGGCTCTTAGGACAGCTAAAACAAACGTATAAGAAAAGTAAAGAGGTATTTTATGAAGGTCAGATCAAAGAACCTTGAGTAAAATGCTCACTCTCTGGTCATATATTTTCTACAAGTTATACAAAACCTCTTTAATGGCTGTTTAAGAGAGTTAATTGTCTGGCTCTTTTGAAAGTGCTATTAAATGCCATATCCCTTTAACTATTAAAAAACCCACAGCTAGCCATTATTCTTACAATGGCGATCTCTGTGATATCTGGTCGGGAAGTGGCCTCTGCAAAACATTTTGCCTACTACCCAGTATTGCCAGCCAGATTCTCTAGAGCAGAAACAGGTTGTGCAGAAACAGGTTTGGTGCAGAAATCAAGTAGCACTGAACAGGACACCCCACTCCAGGCTGCTCCCAGCAGTGAGCTCCTTGGAGTGCATCCAACAGCTGAGCTGCCAGGGCGGGCACAGCCCAGAGCTGCTTATTCTCCATGGCTTCTCCAGCTCTAACCTTGAGCATTGGCAAGCACATTTACATGGTAAGTGGCAGGAGGAAAGGGAAGGTAAACAGTGCACACATCTGTGCTGTTTCTGCCTTCCTATCTCCTCATTTACTGTTCCTTTCATCCCACCCTTGCAGTATCTCTCCCTGTCAAGGCATTTTCAATAACTTTAAAATTCAAATTATCTAAGGCTCTACGCAGAGGAAAAAGTTACACAATGATGCCAGGATTTAGCAGATTTACAAAAGCATATGTCATAAGTTTGTTGCCAGAATCTGGAATCATGCAACTTCAGTTATGCAAAGCGACAGTTTCTGGCTCTCACTGGCATGAGTTATCAGACGACATAACATATGCATTTGTATAACTTTACACTTTTATCCACATCTTTTTTTATTTTAAAGTGTCTTTCTTAATTTTCATCGAGCATGGTAACATCAAAAGCCTAAAATGTAGTAGAAAGCATAAAATTGGCATAAAGACAATGAAAAAGGAGAAATAGCATAGGAGAACTTATGAACAGTATTTATTTCATTCAGGGAGATTTGAATACTACATCCATCCATCTATTACATTCTTAGTAGAAGGCAAGCCATCCTTCTCTAATGTGCATGACAATTCGTGTGTTGGCTTTCTCCTCTGACATATGCAGTTCCCTCATCAACGCAGACATTTATACATCTCAGGAGAGCAAAATACTACACCTGAGTGCTTCACAAAATCAGTCCAGAACTAGTAAACTATTCTGCCCACAATGGGAAAATGCTTTCACCTTTCACAGAATTTAAGGTCAAAGAGTACTGTCTAGTCTGGTCTTCTGTTCAAAATAGACCATTAAAGTTTCACACAGATAACCTCTAATAACCTGAAGATTTTGCTTAGACTTTCAGCAGACTAAACTCTTTACACAGTCAGAGATTCAAAAATACAAAGGTGAAACTCCCTGTTTCTCTCTGCTGTACTAATAGGAATTGTTGACATAGCTTAAGGAATATTTCTCACTGGGGTCCTTAGTGTAAGGTGTGCATTGCCTTTGCTGCAGCTATTTGTAGGGAGATCGTGTCTCTGAAATTCCCTTAGGCTACCTAGTTTGTAAATAAGGTCTTCACCGTTTTTCCCGCTTTTGGGGATTTCTCATAGTTGTTCAATTCTCACTTGCTTTTTAAAATACACACAGATAACATGGATCTTTTGCCACTCAGTACACCCACACCACTTGCTCTCTCTCCATTCTGTGGGAAATGCAAGCATATCTCTGACTGCGTGCACCCACATAGAGATGCGTTTACTCTTTCCATGTGTTTTGGTCCCCCAGTGCCTAACTCGAATATGTTCAACACTACAAAGACTTTTGCTCTTAAAGACTAACTTCTCCTGTATTATTTCTTCTTTAGTGGTGAACTGAGGTTTAGAGGATGGAATCTTTTTATATATTCTAGTCTATGTGATCTGGCAGACCCAAAGGTTTTTAAATTTCTAAATTCTTTCCTTCTCTCCCCTTTGGTCCATGAGGTGTGGATAGCAGGAGGTACAAGATATCTCCCTAATCCAGAAAACTACCAAAATTCAGATCAAATTCCAGGCTGAAAAGAAAAATGTTGCTGGACCGCAGTCCCTACAGGAAGTAGAGTTGGGGGCACAAAGTGGGACTGTGCTGACATTCTTTTCTTTTCGAAAACTCTGCTGATCAATGTAGCCTGACGTCAGTCATGTGTGCATAAATTATGGCCCCAATGGAGTTATGGAAATACTTCCTCTCCCTAGAACAAGTAGAAAGCAGACACCGCTACCAAAACATAACTCAGTCCTTTTTTTTGTCCCAAAGGTAGGGCAGCTATGCATTGCTCTTTACCAAGAGAAAACTGCAAAAAAAGATAAGGGAAGTTTTTATGCCAATCTTTGCATCTTTTAGCTGCCCTGTTCTGGTGCTGCATTTGATAATGATCTGTTCAACATCTATTAGCCTTTAATGAACACAGAGTAGATATTTCAGTAAACATACACATAACTTTTAAACTAATGCAAAAATATTGTGTCTGAATTTTATTATTCCAATACATTTATACCAGCACTATAAAAAAGTCCATTACTGGGGGAAATTACCCTACTCTTTTGCCCTGGACTCAGTCAGGAACTGGTTTCTCAAATCCAGCTCTACAGGGCTGGCCATGGCCTGAATGTGTTTCTCCTTTGTCTTGGGAAAGCTGATGGGGGAAGTAATCTATCTATTTGGAAGAGTGGTATGATTAAAAAAAATTCTGAAAGCTATAACTAGTTTCTCAATTTAGCAAAAATCCTCTAAGCTGTTGTTTGAATAACTCTAGAGCTCAAATATCTATGGCTAGAAAGACAAAATACAGTCCAGAGAAGCAAGTTCTTTTGGCTGTGTCTGCAGCAGTAAATTAAGCAGTGCCAGGAAACGTTCCCAGGCAGAGGAACGCAATCATCTGTACTGTTAAATTGCTGAAGTGGTCCTTCACGCTGTTTTGGCTGAGCAGCAACTAGCACTCTCCCAAACAACTCCCAGACATGGTTTGGTCACCGACATGGGCCAGGAAGCATTCCTGGTAGTATGAACATGGGTCTTTCCATGCCAGTTGGCCGTAGTGACGGAGAAGAGTCTCAGGCACATTTTATTTTGTAGTGAAGACTCAGCTTTGAGTACTCCAGTCAAACCTTGTTATGATTTTACCAAGTTGTATTTTAAAAATGCTATATATGGGGACAATAGTAACAATATATATAGGTAATAGATTAAGTTTAAATTAATCTACCTAGATTAATCTATTAACTGCAGCAAGCATGGTGTCAGCCCAGTATCTATGACTTCCATCATCCCATGCCCTGTTAGAGATGATGGTTCTCTGTGCACTTGGCCAGTCCCCTCTCCAGGGCTAGAGATCTGAGCTGTGTGAGAGGGGTTAATCCATACCACATGATTTGAGAACCACATTTTCCTCCCTGCTATAGATAACAAAGATCATATAGATATAAATTGTTCATTTTCATAAGGGTTTCTTGTTAAATTAAGAAAACAGGGAGGGCCCCCTGGCACAAGCCTGTGGCTAAGGATACACACATTGCAAGGTAACAAGATCTGAGCTACCTCTGACTGAACCAACTTTGATCCTGAAACTCCTCATCAGACAAAGAGTGGGACTGCAGCCCTGTTGTGGGACTGTTTCAGTAACAGAGAAAAAAAGAAGGTTCACAGTTACTGTGGAAGATTTCCTAAGCGGCTGTTGCAGGTTGCTGTTCCTAAGCAGCCTTTCAGATCTGGTGCATGAGGCAGCGCATGGGGCAAAACCTGACCAGTGATCTCCCCACTCTTTCTGACAGAAACCATGGGAAATTATATTGAGAAATTATATTAAGAAATACTAATGTCCATGTGAGGGCATTCAGAAGCTGGTAAAAGAGACAGTGCGATTGCCTGTGATGGTTTGACTCCACATCCTCAGTGTGGTATATTCCAGAATGCAGCTGAATGGTGGCCTGTTTTTTCTTGAATAATGCAATAATCGCTCCTTTAGTGACACAAGTCATATATTCAGCTGAATAACTTTTCTAAAGAATCAGAGCACTAATGAAGTGAATCACCACAGCTTTCCTTATTATGAAAAGTGAGCAGATTTAAGGATGCATTTGATGTCAAGCAGGTGCTAGAGAATTCAGTGAAGGACAGATTGCATATAAATAAATATAATCCCGTCTTTAGCTACATAAGAGGATCAAGATAAACACCAGATCTATACACCAGCTTCACACTGAGGTTCCTCAAAGTTCTGTCATTAGAGTTTACATTTTGACAGCTTGTTTCACATTCCAGCCTCATTTCAAAGCACACAATGGGACTCAAATTTAACGGAATGCAGTTCAACATGAAGTGACTTCTGCCCTCTCTGCCCACTCACTGGCTTTTGCAAAGACCTAATAGGCTATATTTCTGTTTTTGAAATTGAAGAATTGTAAGAGGAAACTTTAAATCTTCCAGGAAACTATTGGACTGCATGCACCTCAGACTAACCTACACCACTTTTCCTATTTACACCTTTTGCAGATCCACACGGTATACTGTTCAGCAATACCTATTTATTACTGAAGAAAGCAATACACAGTAGCAGATTGCATTTTACTTATTTTCTCTCTTTTTTGTCTTTTCTTTATAACACAGGTCCTGAGTCAAGAAGGTAACTAGGCCTTATTTTAGTAAAGCACTAGGCTGTGTGTTTGACTTACTCCTTAACTATGTGATCCCACCAGTGAAACCACTCATGTGATATGTGGCCTTAAGGGCCTCGCTGAAAGAAAGTCTTCTTGAAGATTGAATGAATTATCCAAGCTAAAAAAATTAGCCTGTTAGAGTGCTGCCATCTAGTTAGATGAATGTATACAACAAATCCCTTTATAGTGCTTGCAATGTCTCACTGCCCAGTGTGCTGGGCTACCTGCAGAAAATCTTTGTGGACAGTGACTAATAGCTAATTAAAGGGACCTATTGTACCAGTTCCTTTAGGTTTGTAAAAACCTAAGTGAAATAAAGAAAAATAATGAAGAAAACAGAGCATAAGAGCCCTGGCAGTTTTGGGATCCTGCAAAATGTAAGCAAATTTGTGTTGAACTTTGTTAATTTGCGCTGAAATGCAGTAAACACCTTCAATTGCTACAGGCTTCTGCAGAAGTTGACAGTGCAGCACAACTTATGGGAAGCAGTGAATGGGAAGAAAAGGCTGTTTTCCAGTAACCCAAGTATGAACCTCAGAGCTTATATCTGATTTAAGCATGATGTTTTAATATACAATTTTGTGAGGGAAATCAAAGCAGAAGAAAGTTCCACATTTGCTCTGATATTATCTAGACGATTGACTTGAATGTCTCAGGTTTTGATGTGGTACCCATTGTACACGAGGCAAATGAAAACACTATGAAAACAGACTTTAGAATCTGAAATAAGACAAGATGCAATGTGCTTATGGAGTGATACAAACTACATCTAAAAAAAAGCAGCGTCCTATGTTACTACAGAAGTAGAATCCTCAGCTGCTTGAAAAAGTTAAGAACTGTGCTGTTGAAAGGACTGTACTTGCCATTTGACTACTGCTTGTCTACCTTCCTATGTCAAGGTGAGGAAAACAGTCATATCTGGATTTGGTATTCTGGTGCATGTGGATAAATGACTTTCATTTTTTAAATTCTTTTTTTTTCTGATTAGGACGTGTGCTTTCCTAAAACACATTATTTTAACATCATTCAGTTAAGTCCAAATAATTTCTAAGACAAATTACTCTCTTATTATAGAAGTAAGACAGATTTAGGATTTAATAAATTTGCCATTTACTTTAAGAAGTCAAGTATCTGGTCTTCAGTTTTTATTACCTCGCACTTGTTTAGCAGCCCAGTTTCTTGCAGCCTTGACCAGATGCTTTGGATCCTTCCAGCATGTTCTGGGTGATTAGCATAGTCGCCACACATACACTGGTGCTTCAGCATCAGACTGTCATACACAACACCTTCAGCACAAAGACAGCACAATAAGAAACAGTAAGTGAAACAAATGCAAGTTATACTGTTTTGTCTCATGCATGCTATAACAAAACTGGATTTTATTTGAGAGTTAGAGCAAGATGAAAATTCTGGATCTTAATTCCCCTTTCCTCTGGGAGACTCTGAATTTTGACCTACAAGGTACATCTTGTGATATTGATAAGGCAAAAATAGATTCTCAAGAAACTATACTAAAAATACAATTAACTGTAAAGAAGAAAGGAAATTGGTGGTATCTTGGTAAAGATTTTATGGCTAGAAAAAAATCAGACCTGTTACTGAATCACTTGTTTTCTCTTTCTCTAGTGGGTAAGGTCAGTTAAGTCTGTTAACCTGTATATAACAAGAAAAGGTTATATATTTATAGCAGTGTATGGAAAATAATTCAGAAAAACCTTTTATAAAATAGGTTTTGAAATGGCAATGCCACTCTGTAATTGTACTGCTTAATTAATACTATTATTAATTCCAGATCTCAAAGCATATTAGATTGAAGTTTCAGAGAGTTGCAGTAGTGTCAGCTGGAGTCTTTTTTCGTTAAAAAGAAAAGTTCCACCCACTACTCAGTTAGGACCAAATCCTGTTGTTAGACTGCAATGCAAGGTTGCTTTTGAATTTTCTACACTCATTTATTTAAGGACAGAACAGCTTTATACAGAACAGCTATCAATATCACATTGTTCTATCTGTGTATGGGGAGTAAAAGAGAGATGTTAGAGAGTAGGCTTAAGCTAAACTCAATTTTCAAGGCTTTCAAACCAAGTCTGAAACACTGAAAAATGATTTTATTTATTTGCTTGTTGTTTGCATTTCCCTCAGAAGTGTCTGGAACAAAAAATATTTTCCTTACCCCTGTGAACTATTTTCATTTAGGAAACATTTGGATTTTTCTTCCCCTTACCATTGAAAGGGACTCAAATTACCAGTTTCTCCAAGCTGCAAAACTTGGCATTCAAAGCCTCTTTCTATGTGCCACCACTACTGGGGATGCCAATACAGTTCTGGGAAAATTGTGTTAGCCTGCTACTGAAAAGTCAGCCAGTGAAGAAAATACAAAATTAAAGTCCAGATTCAACAACATGCTCAATACCACCCTTATTTAGCAAAGTTCTTGAATGGATATTGAACTTTACTAAAGTGTTTAAAAACTCTAATGAATGAGAGTCTGTATACATTGTGGGCAATGCAAAGTTCAGGTTCTGAGATAATTTAGTTAGAAGGCAGCCAGAAATTACGCTGCTCTAGAAACGTTTATGCTGCCATATTTCTTAGCTCATTCACTTTAGTACTGATCCTTTGGGATCTTACTATTTAAGCCAAAATGATAATACTATTATGTTTAGCTTAAGGAGAACACAAACATAATGCCTATGTGCAGCATGACTAAGTTTATGCTAAATGATTACCTAACAAACAAAATAGTTCATTAGCAATACATTTCTGGTATTCACTTTCTTGGTTTGTTTTCTTTTAAAGAAAAATAAAAGAACCAGTGAAAATCTGGAGCTAATAAACTAATGCAGCTTAAAATCTCTGCTGGCATTGTGAAAGCAGTTAATAATTTCCTTTCTCTGCAGTTATTTTCACTGTACTGTTTATAAGCTTTCTTGCTGTATCATCAGGTCTTAGAATAGCAAGTATGCACACAAATAACTTCATGCACACATACCTTGCTTTCCTTTTCTTGACACCCAAAGTTTTAAATTCCATAGTCTGTTGCATACCCAGATTGTACGGTTTGCCAGTGCTCATTATACCATTAGATAAGAAAACTTTTCCTCCCATCCCCTACCCAAAAGAGAAGGTGTTTAGATGCTAAATGTACATGTATCAGGGCTTTCCAGAAGCATTTAGGCAGAGTAGGCAGTTATAGCCAGTGGATTGAAATGGAAACACTTGTTAAATGTTAACAAAATTAGCTAAAAGTTGAAAGTATCTCCTGCCTGCCACTCCTCCAATGAATGTTTCATTCTAATTATCATTGCTCCCTACAGGCTTAGGATTGCTGTTCCAAGCTGAAGTTAATAGAAATAATAGAGATATATATTACTATGTTATTATTATACAGAATCAAGATGTTATGTAATAACAACACTTTCTGATAACATTTAACAGGATTGCAACTAAACAGTTGTTTTGAAGTGAAATGCTGAAACTGTGTATTCAGAATGCCTCCTGTGGTTGACATAGATATAAACATCCCTTTCTTAGTACACTGGTATTTTCCCCAAAATAGGATGTAATTAAAAATGTAATTTTATTGTACGTGAATTATTTTGTCTGAATAAAGAATCAGTTTAATTGGGTCAGGTCAGTATGGCATGGCACAAGCATCTGCTCCAAACTTTTAAATACTAAGATATTCACACCACTTATTGTAAAATTCATTTCTAACAGGATTAATTGAATTAAGAAAAGACTGAAATATATGTTTTCATTTATTGCAAACATCTAAATTGGTTTAGAATGTGCAAGTAATTCAGATGTGTGGCTGCTGCTCATACAGCACATGTGCTTGGTACAATACCACAATACAGCAGTAGAGCTTACTGCTAAAAATAGCCTGTAGGATTTCCCTAAGAGGATTCAGCCAATAATCTCCCCACCCCCACAAAAAGAGAGAGAGGGAGACAACTGTTTTCAATTGCAGACTGCTGTGAAATATTAATAAAAGATGGTTATTCTGTCTCTCCAGAACAAATGCCTACAGCCAGATTCTGCTCTCAGATTCCTTGTGTAAATCTGAGCAGCTCCACTGAGAGTGGTGGATTTATTCTGGATTTACACCAATATTACTGAGGTCAGACTGTGGCCCTGATGACAGTCGGGAATGGTGGCACCACTGAACCTTATAATGATAGAGGACACAGGACAAAAGAACCTGGATTTGCATTAAGTCAGAAAAAACAAGGTCTTCCTGGTGGGCACTCCCTAACACTCATTCTTTTCCAAAATACATTATTTGGGCCAGCTTCTTTTAATAATACTTTAAACAGAGGGGAGAGCGAAAGACCTAAAAATTGCTGGCTAACAGTATGCTTTGAAGAAGGTGAAATGCCCTGGAGAACAATAGTAGCAGCAGGAAAACCCAAGGGAAGAATATCTAATAAATTATTCAGAAGAAAAACCTGAACTAAATAATGTCATATATTCTGTAAACCATCTAAATGAACATCAAGTAGCCTTTATATTTTTTTTCATTTTTAGCTCATTACCTTGTGCATATACTGTGTATATATTACATAGCGCTCTCACAGGCATCACCATTCTGATTCCCTTCAGATATTTGGCTAAGAACATTTTCTCTCTTGACTTACAAAAATATAGGCTCATTTTGATCCCCACATAATATTCTGTCAGAACATTTTTCCTTCCACCTTTTTTCTCTTCCAAGAATATATAGTCTTTAAATAGGGGGAAAAAAAACCAGTAAGAAATAATTCAAGGCAGGGAGGTGTTTTTACATGAATTTCTAAAGTCTGAATTTGACCTCACTTCATGCCGTACTAGAATTTTCTCCCTTTCCACCCATCCATTCCTTCTTTCCATGCTGTTAAAAATGGTAGTGTTTTAATTGCTGTAGGCAATGGCTGGTTGCATCTTGTGTTCTCTTAAAGGAGCAAATCATAGAACCACCAGATAGCTCAGGTTGGTAGGGACCCCCAGAGGTCTGTAGTCCAACCCTCTGCTCAGAGCACATCAGCATTGTGATCAAACCAGGTTGCTCAGGGCTTTCACCCCAAAAGATTTTTGAAAGGCTGTATAAGAATAAATAAAAACTGGGTCCAGGACTCTTTCTTTCCACTAATCTATGAATAAATGCTAGGGCACTATAAAGAGAGGTATCAGTAAACCTTAGCGATCAGACTGCAACAGCAGCCTTTGCATTTGTAACTCCAGTCAACTTTTCCAGTGGAACTGCAGATTTTTGAACATGACATTGAAGCCTACACACAGTGAGCTAACTTTTGATGTGCTCTGTGAATCTTTTAGAATGAGTTTACAGTGTTTTGGGGACTCTATGAACCACAACCAGAAAAATAGTGGCCTGGTTTAATAATCCTGTCTATACACAACTTAGTTTTTTGCAGAAACTCATTGAAAGTGAATTAGAATGTTTCTTTCTGTACAGTCCGAACATTTGTTACCCAACAAGTGAAATTCCTAAACTGACAGTGTTTTTACAGCAGAAGAAATCATGTCTTTCATCTTTGAACATTGTCTTGCATCCATTTACCCACTTACTTTCAGTGCTTTAAGAGGTGATCTCTTGCAGGTTTTTTTCTTTAAAATAATATATTTTTGCTTTCCAAATTCACATTCTAATTGGAAATATAGGAGAGCACGCTGTCTTGCACAGTCAAATACAGTGTCGATTAAGGACTGCATCCTACATCAATCCATGGTCACGGCCTGAAGAGCTGTAAAGCTTTCAGGGCATGGCAAGGTCTGCCAACTGATGTGAAGGAATTAATACTTCTGGCAGAAACCTGAATAAACAGTATCTCCAGCTATTCTGAGCTATTCCCCTCTCTTGTACATAGAGTAAGTGAATCTTCACTTCTAGCAATGATGTAATGTTATACTGAGATTCAGGCTTTTAAAAAGATGGACCCTCTTGCAAGGTTGGATTACCCATAATAAGAAATGGGGTTTCTGTGGTCATTTTTCTTCCTTTCACTGGGGATTTTGAGGGTTCCAATCATTCTGCTTTGGACAGCCCAGGCCATACCAGTAGGAGGTGGTCCCTGAGTGACTCGACTGTCTGGGGCCTGACCATAAAACCTTCCTCTGTAGACTCCACACAACTGCTTGAAGACATCAAAGTTGAAGCCAGTATCACTTTCTAGCCATGGCTATAGCTTTGCTCTTTCTGTAGGGGAAGCAATGCTGTAGCATAAACCGACTTGTCAAATGAAGACGTTGAGAAATATATTGCAGCTTTCCTACTTAGTGGTGGTCTCTCTTCAATGTATTGGTGGTCTTTTTACAAAACAGGCAACAAGAACATGGAGAAAAGAACCAGAGGATAAGGAAATGAAAGAAAGAGCTATAATGACTTAAAGGCACCAAAAATGCACCTGTTGCTATATTGCCAGAGCCAGTCAATGACAATAATTTATGACTGTGTGAATATTAACTCTGTGATTTATCAGCTGCACTGCTTGACTTGATGCCAGTACAGTGTCATAAAACCAAGGAACAGTGAGGCTAAAACTGAATGCATTGCTGCAGGAGGTATTTGAGGCATTTAAGTCTGTTGATCCTACATGAACAAACGCATTTGCCCTGCCTATTAAAAGCAGTCTTTAGGGAATCCTACCAGTCGTGTAGACATGCTGGCTGGGTTGGTCCACGTCTGGGTGAGGTAATGTGGAATCAGCAGGGGAAGACGGGGTCCTGGACACTGGCTGATGTTTATCTAATCCCGCCATGCCAACTGTAGCCATCTGAGCCTGGTAGATTTGCAACTGGTGGACATTCTGATGGGCCAGGAACTCCTGTTTCCAAGAAAATAGCACAGTAGAAAGAAATGTGAGATGGGATCAAGTAAGACACTGAGGGAAACATGTCAACAAATTAAGTTCATTAGGTCAGGGCTGTAATAAACAACGTGGAACCCCACCCCCCCCAACAACTCACACCTAAGACCTAGTCAATAAATCCATTCAACAGATGTTTTCACACTGACAGTGTGAGCTGCTGACTTTGCTGGAGAGTAGGTGATGGCAGGCAACCTGTCAGTTCTCCCTGACAAAGGAGAAGATGGATTCACACACAAAGACTTATAAAAGACAACAGTTTTTCTAATATATTGAATGCATAATATGATGCTAGAATATACATTTTATGACCCTACACAAATAAAAATAAAATATTCCTACAGCACTGAAAGTTAAAAGCAGTATCCTTACTACTCAGTAACAAATTCGCTCAGCGACTGTGAGTCAAGTTTCTACAGAGTACTCAGTTCCCAGAAATCCCTGGAAAACAGGAACAATTTGCACATAGGTTTTCACAAATCATTTAGAAATGCAGGAATTTTACATGAGAGCCCACTTAGGGGCCATCTTTTTTTGTCATAACTGCTGCTGGCTGTAGGCAGTGCCAAACACTTCAGGAAAGGTAGGCAGATGTGAAAAGACTGGGACGGAGAAGAAAGGGAGATTTCCTCCTCTGTTTTCTTGGTCAACAGATGGTGACTTTTGCTGACATGACAAAGGCTGAAACCCTTCTGAAGTCAGTAGAAACCTTGGCATTCACTCACTCCACAGGGTAGGATTGCTTTGCAAGCCCTTTCTTTCTGTTTTTCTTTTTTTGTGCATATAGTCCTAGAACCTCAACAGGAAGTGAATGCAGGAGAGAGATTTCCAAACCACTTTGCAATATAAAATCAGTTGAAATTCATACTTCTGTCTTAGAACTGCAGACTCTCTTTATTCTTACGTGGACTTGGTACGCATATATGCAGGAATATATATGGTATATATATGGCTTTTTTTTGTTGTTTTGGTATTTTTTTAAGTAACCCAGAAACAATTAGCAGTGCTGTATGCTGTAGCCTGGGACAGCAGCTCAGAGGTCTGGCCTGGCCAAGGAGGGATTGCTGTGTGCTCAGAGAGGTGAAGCCAAGTTCAGGCTGTGCGGTAAGGCAGGTGGGAGTATCTGGGAGTACCCCAGCCCCTTGCACATTGCAAAATGAATCCACAGCTCAAGGGAAGTGAGAAAGTTTACCCTGCATGTAAAAAAAAGAGGCCTTTGTGAAAATGAGTGCTCATCAATAACAACTGAAATGAGAACAAATACTTTAAAAGGCAGCCTCAAAACCCACATTAATATCTAAGGTCACCACTTCAGTGAAAAGACATAAGGTCATGGGAAGGGTAAATCACCTGGGACCTTGTCATAACTGACTAAATAAATTGAGAAAATACGAGTAAGCAAAAAGAAGTTTTACAAGAAGTGTCTTGGTTTGGTGTGATTGAAGCATTTCCCTTTCTTTAAATACAGTCTCTGACTTCTCCTATTGCTTTTTTAATGTATGATGACAGGATGCTGTTACATGTTCCAGGAAATACCTTGAGGTATCTGAAGAGATGCGTGTATCTTCTTTCCTTATGAACATAACTTAACATTCAGGAATTCTTCCCTGAAATACCTAAGTGCCTTGTTTTTATTTAGTTTAATTATTTTAATTCTGATAGATTTTCAGAGAAGGTATTTTTTATGCTCCTAGGCATACACATCTTTTGTAACCTTTACTGGGAGTGTGTGTGATTGAAGTGAAGAATGCATGGACGCTACTGTGTCGAATATTTTCCCTATGGAGAACAGAAGCAGATAAATTCCTTTGTGAGGATTTAACATTCACTTTCCTCAATGCTGGCTTAGTGCTCAATGAATGAAGCACAGGAGATATTTTGCTGCCTGTAGCATAATTACTTCCTGCATCCTAAGGTCAAGTGGTGACAGCAGCACTGTCTGTCTTATGCTAGGGTATTCACCATCTCCTGCCTACTCTTCCAAAGCATAAGAACTAACTGAGCAGTTTGGAAGAAGCCCAACTTGTGCCTATAGGAGCCCTTCTTCACATAGAGCTTTACTGCCATACATGAAATCAGCAGAACAGTTGATGTTTCTGCTGCTCTCCTCAACCTCGCAGGCTGTATTCATTGCATTAATTAATTAGCTGGTATCTGTGTAATTGTTCAATCAAGGGGATTTTTGATACTACCTTTCAGTGTCCACACTGATGATAATTCATTAGTTGAGTTCACTTTTCTGATAGTTTAGAGTACAAAAGACAAAAGGGTTTGTTCCCTGTTGGAATGCTTTTCAAACTAGTTGGAATGCATCAGTGTACTCTGGTAGTCTGTATTAAACAATATTATTTAAATATACCTCCTGAGGAAATCTTGGAAATCCAGATCAGTGAGAGGGCATTCATACTGTACACAAATGTTTCTGTTTGGACTTTTCTCAGCTCTGGTAGACTCTGAGGTCTGAGCCTTCAGAATTGCCTTGTCTGCCTTTCTTTTGCTTTCAGACCTGAACTTCACTTGTCCGATACCTGAGCAGTCTTTTTCAGTGATGCTGTAAGTTTGCCATTCAATCAATATCTAAAATCTAATCTGTCCAGGTCTCTGACCTGAAAAAGTCAAGCGGGTTTTGTTGCGGGTTTTTTGTGTTTGTTTTTGTTTTTTGATGATGTCTTGAAGAAGACAAAAAGCAAAGTCTGGAGCACTACAAAACATAGATAATTCAGGAAGATGTTCCTACCTTTGCTTATAAAAACGTTACGTTTTTGTGTCTATGTAAGCAATAGAAATAACACTATTTTTCAGGCACATGAACGAATCAAGGTAAATTTTTTAATGCTAATCAACCTGTGTGAACATCACCCAAGAGCCAGACAGCTATATATTTCAGCAATTTGTCAGGGGCCCAAGAAGAGAGCCTGTTCTTCCTCCTCTGTATTTTCCTGCTCAACTGTGTTTTGTTTATTTCTTTCTTCCCTCCTCAAATGAAACCAGACACATACCTAGAATTTGTCACATGTTTATCAGCACAATCAGTCCAGGGAAGGAGAAGAAATTTGTGGATGTTTGAATGGAAAACTGCACAACACCTGTTTTAATTTCTGAGATCACAGAAAACTGTTTGCCTGGGAAAAACTTTCAAAATTTGTTAAAAGTGCAGTAGTTTGTCTCACAAGATTACACCAAGGCTTGTTCTGGTGACTTCCAGATCCTTTAAATGTAATTTTAAGAAGGCATCAGCAAAGTTTGGACTTGTTTAGGTTTTAGTCAAAGTTTTAGGCTAACTTCCTGATTAGGTTTCATTTTACAGTCAACAGGCACTCATGAAATACATAGATTTTTTCCATGCACCTACATATTTATGCTGTGAGCATTTGAGATACTCTGTGTCACACAGACAAGTGGATTAATGCAATGAGTAATGTGGATAATCAACACACTTATCTGGTTCCCCAAATACCCACCTGGTCTCTGGAAGGGATTAAAGCAATGCAGTGAATTCATCTTCAGGTTTTATGTGCTACAGCACTGCAAACACGTGTCTATCTTTCCAGCAATATGGCAAAAGCAGTATTTGCACATCTGCAGGGTTAGTGATTTGTGTGAATACATTTGGAGCATTTCTTAGGTAACCCGAGCCCTGCCTGCCCAGCATGGAGCCTGCTAGTTCCAGGTGCCTGAGATTAGTTCATTAGTAGAGGCAGGCAATTAGGGCCTCTGCCCAAGCGAGTGGAGGACCATTCATTGTCTTCCCCAGGAACCAGCTCAGGCCTTCAGTAATTATCTTGAGGAGGGTTTTTAGAATCAGTATCTAAAGAAAAGATGACCCTTTCGGAGGCACAAAAGGTAAATATTTGTTATGTTTCTGGTATTGCTGTAAGGTTTGTTTAGGAGGAGTGGAATTGATTTGGGTTGGTGTGAATACTACTTTCACGTAGATGTGTGATTTGTACATTCTGCTGCTCAATGTTTTGTATATTTGAGGATTTTAATGAGAGCTACTTATTTCTCTGACTGTGTGAACTAGTGACTCTCAAGTGTATTGTTCGGTTGGACAGTTAGATGGTCTGTGTTGGATGATAAAGCATAGGTGAGTTGTCTATGAATGAATGGTCCTTCAAGATGTTATGTTTTGTGCAGAGAAAAAATGTGAGGTTCACTCATAAAAACTTTTTTTGCCTCTCAGAAGTCTGCTTTTTAGTTTATTTGTGATATGTTTATATTTAGTTTAAGTATAGCTAAATAAATCCCAAGATTCATAGGTCTGTACTGTATTCCGAAGTGGGTATGGGCATACACACCCCTTTATAGGGTTTATGCTTTGGCTTTTTTTCATTGTGGTACAAAATTTTTTTCTCTTAAGAAATCCAAACTGTGCTATTCCTAATAGCAAGATTACTGCTTGTAGTCTCTCATATATTTGTGGCCAGGTTTATAGCCCTCTGCTGTTGTGCATCTACTGCATTCTGCTGAAGTATGAAATGTGTGCTAATGTTATTAACTATTAAAAATCATTCACGTATTGCCCTTCCTCCCCTCCTTTTCCCTCCCCCAAAGACTTTCAATACTACTAACTTTACAAGGGTTTTCATTTCAAAGTATTCTTTGGTGGTCTATTTGCTAGTTCATTTTTTCCTATAATTTCTACATTGTTTTCTGAAAATTACCTGAATGACCAAGTTATTACTGAGGAGGAAAAATACATGTGTGCTGGAGGAAGTTTTGCCCTAAGTGAGGATGAAAACAAAAGCTGCCCAGCAGGAAGACCTGCTGCTTTTCAAGTACTTCCTCCAGCCCCTCCATCTGAAGGGTATTTCTGATACTTGCTCTGCTGCCTTGTCTCTACCCCATGGCTCCTGCCGTAGGCCCTACTCCTTAGCCTCTTCCAGACCCCTGTAGCAACATGAAAACAGGGTAACTTCAGGTCCTGCCACTTGCCTTGCCTACCACGTTCCTTGACTTCCTACCTTCCCTCTGCAGTTGTAGCTGAATGCATCCAAGGGGTGTCCAGGCCAGTGGCTGCATCCAGCAAAAAGGACTTTGCCTGGAGCAGAGCTAAGTCCTGTTTTAAGGTCCCCATGATGGCAGCCTTGGCCCAAACCAAGGCAATGTCATCCAAAGTCTGAGTCAGTCAGAAATTCTAGGCACCCAGAAACTTCTCATACGGTTCAGATGTAGCTAGTTAACAGTGCTTCAGAAATCATGGACCTCATGGGAAATATTAATAGGATTGACCTTAGTTACCCCCAGAAGTAACAGGGGCAAAAAAACCTGGATAGCAATGACTTCCTAAACAAGGAGTACTGGGGACAAAAGAGCTGTAGGTAAGCAGAAGTTGTAGTACTTTTGACCCAGGAGTTGTGTGAACTACTGTTCTGCCTACTGGCCTCAAACAAAACCATAACTAGTTGCCCTCAGGAACTCAGCAAAAAACAGTCATGAGGTCTTCTGAAAGTACTTGTGTGAACAAATGTGAAAGTGCAGGAAGGGCTTATCTCTGTCAGTCTGTACAACCTAAAATAGAAATTAGTCTGAGATATCCCTGAAAGTGAATATGTTGAGAGATCTTTTAAACTGCTCTGTCACTTGGAGAAAACACATGACCAAGAAACCCTACCAATACTATTCTTGACAAAACCACATGTAAAGCCACAAACTTCCATGGTCATCGCTTTCGGGAAAAATCAGTATCACCATCTGAAATACAGTCAGCTACAAATTCAGAATCAATGTTTTCATGAAAAGTAAATAAATAGAAAGTATGGATACAGACACATACATTGACTTGGTAAAAAAGGATTTAGAGCAAGTAAAAGGAAGAAACCGGGCAGCTAGCCTTGAGTCACCTGGATATATTAGGTCACATATTATCAAGATGTTTATAGAACTTGTTTTTTTCCTGCTGTAATACAAGGAACACAGTGTTGACTAGAAATGAGTAAACAGAAATGAAGCCTTGTCAGCTGAATGTTGGGTACAGACAACAGAACAATGGGGTGAACTGCACAGAGTCCTAGGCAGAGAAGACTTGCCTTGGGCAGCAAACTGCCTTTCGCAGCAAAACAACCCTATGCCCTCTGCCCTCCCCTTGCCTTCTGGAGCACTTTGGAAAGGTTTATTCCAGCTACTGTCAAGGTAGAGCTTAGTACTTGGGGTGGCCTTACTATGGTGACTGCCCAGGTCATGATCATCACCCTCACCCAGCTTTGTTTTTCCCCTCGGTTTCTGAAGCAGCAAAACTGTTGCTACAGAGGTTTCTGCCCCTCTCCTGTCACCCTTCCCTTCTAGTGCAGGAGCACCTTTGGGATGGCAAAACGTGTTATTAAAATGACAACGTTTTTGTCTAGTGGGCCAAGGAATAGGGGAAAAGCAAAGACTATTAATGGGGTGACAGGACTGTGCTCCTTCATCAAGTCCTGTAGAAGAGGACGCGTTCCTTGTCTTGGGTTGCAAGACCAAATGTGCAGGTCAGGGCTGGGGTCACACCCCTTGCCTCTGGTTGTAGGAGATAACAGGAGGGTCAGGACCCTACCTTTTACCCCTACTGTTGCGCAGGGAGGTGGGTGGGTTGCTGACCTGTAATTTCAAAGGGAGAGATAGTAAAAATTGCCTCCATTGGATGGAGAGTTTCCAAAAATCTAAGCATCTAAACATGAGCCATCCTGGTCCAATGTAGGTGAGGAATCAAGATGGCCACGTGGGCTGAAAAGTTTTCAGCTATCTTTGTGAAGAAATATGAGCCAGGCAGTCATTAAGTTGAAGCCTGGCATAATTAAGAAGAAAAGAGTGATGGGAAAAGGTGTCTGGGAGTGACAGCAAGGAGGGTCCTAAGGACAGAACACTTTCTAGTGAAGGGAAATTCCAGGACTCCAGCTGAGCTGCTGGTTTCACTCCCAGTTCTTGCTCCTGTGAGACCTGCCTTCTCCACTCCTGACACTGGCAGGTACTCGACTTCTGTCACTTCTGCTAAAGTGCTGACTCCGTGGCGTGAACAGCACACATCCAAAGAAAATGCAGCACCTCCTCAAAAACTTGCACTCCTAGCTGAATCTTTTCCTCACTTTCTGACTCTCTTGGAGATTTAATACAAATATATGAATAATTTGGGGTACAATGAAGTGGAGAAAGGGACCATCTGAACATCTTGTGTGTTGATGTTTTTTTTTTAAAAAAAACAACCCACCTTTTCAGGGGATTCCTGTAACTTTATTACTTTTACTAGAAATACCACAAGACTTTCCTGAATTCATTTGGTGTTTTCCAAAAAAAGAATACAGAGAAGTGCAGGAATAAAATACTAATGGGAAAACACAGTTGTTCACAAGTCTTGCCCTAACTTTCAGTATTAACAGGTATTTGCTTCTTTCGCTTTGATGTGAAGAATAAATAGGCTTTATAATAGCATTTAATGGTTACAATCACCTAATCCTAGCAGCTTTCCAGCAGTCATTCAGTTAAACTGATAGCTGGCCAAAACTAATTAATGAAAAATCACCTGTCCCACCTGTTTCATTGTTCTGGGAAATAACACCCAACTCTCTTCAACAGTATTGGCAAATCAGTTTGGTGTTACTTTATGCAGATCATTTCAACCACTTCCATTTTTCTGCTGTTCAATGGAACTGTATTTCTTAGCAGACTTGTACGGTTTCTTTTTAAGTGAAGAGTCATTACTTTGGCCTTCATGCAGAAAAATAATATTCTCCAGGCTAAATTCAGCAGCAGCCCAGCTGATCTGTGTTTTCTGCATACTTCAACAGATCCTGCTTTGGGTTTATAGTCAACTCTCCTGAGTTCAGGATTTATTATAGAATTGTTGGAAATTACTTGGGTCTGACATATAAAGACAAGACCTTGGAAAACCCTGCTCTTCAATATATATAGGTCCGTGCACAGTAACACATTGGTGTCTAAGCATAAAATCATGAGGGTGTATAGAAGCCCTCTGCAGACACCTTCTCTCTTGTATGGAGGTACATGAGGTCAGAACAGGGAGCATCAATGAACCAACGGTCAGCAAATATAAGAGCCATAACCAAGGTGTTTCACCAACTCTGTTATCTCTCTGTAGATCACCCCTGTAGATGACTGTATATAATGCACAAACTCCAAGAAGTGTGTGTACTGCCATTGCCCGCACCAGAGCTCTTCTGCACAAACCATTCATTTCTGTTGCTGCTTGTGTGACAGCAGAGTTGTAACCTGATTGATACCAGGTTCCAGACCTTTGCTGGAGGACTTCTGCCTCTCTGAAGATTTCAGAGATGTATTACTAAATCTCACACCTTACTTCACTGTACTTAAAATGCCAACAGACTTCCTTTCTCCAACATATTTGTAGCAAGAGTTATAGAGTTTCTTAAAAAAATACGCATGTGTACACATACATTTGCAAATATCACAAAGTATTTTAAAAATATTTTTATTTCTCCGGTGCTCAGCTCTTCACTGACTTTCATACACAGAGAAATAGTGATATATAGTGAAATGGTGATATAATTTGAGACTCTATAAAATGTAGGATCTGAATATAGGAAGTATGTTGTGGATGGAGAAAAAGAGAAATTATCACAAAATAAATCTTTTCAGATCTCTTCTATATACCTATAAAGTATTCTATATATTTGCAGAATGCTCTGTATATTTATAGGACAAATATATTTCTGCAACAAACAAGTACAGCTTATTGTACTTCTTTTTTTTTTTTTTTTTTAATTTATTTTGTTTAAGATCAAATTACCTGTAATTTGAACAAAATTGAACTGAACATGTAAATATTACTTTTAAATATTTCTTGAAACTAGGGACTTTCCTACTATATGCTTCTCAGCATAGGTTTTGCTGCTTTTAACAAGTAGAACTACCAGAATGGGCAAATTGAAAAGGGTAGGGGGTGGAGCTTACGTCTGCTGATTTAGGAACAGCTAGAGGGTTAAAAAGAAACATGGAGAACAGCATGTGCTAGCATAACACCAATTATATAACACAGACTGCAAAATAAATTCTCCAGTTTCTCATTCCTTGAGCAAATATTGGCCCTCCAAATGCAAAGTACAGTTCGTAAGAGACCATAATACTTGTTATATTTCATGGGAAGGGTGAATGAATTTATTTGAACTTGCTTCATCACAATGTTCTTCAAACATCCCCTCCAAAAAAGTGAAAAAATTGGGCTAGATTGTTGTCATGAGGAGACATGTGGAAGACTGGGTGGGACTAAAAGGGAGAAGAGGGAGCGGTATTACAAAATCCAAACAACTGAATATCATAAGCTCCAAACTCTTCCCTTCTCACCCTCTCTCTTCTTTATAATAATGCTCTTTATTTTTTTTCTGTTTTTAAAATTCGAAAGGTATTTTTCTTCTATGTTCAACTATCTTCCAGTCCTTTCTTGCCTTTATTCTTTTTCCAACAAAAGCTGAGTTTATGTATTCACATCTTCAGAAATCTCAAATATTACAAGATATTGCTATTACAAGAAATGGAAACAATAAGAAAAAGTAAAAGGAATACTAGCTGTGGAGGAGAAGTGGGGGCAATAAGAGAACTTGTCCTAGTGTAGCATTTCTGGAAGGTGGTTCATTGATTTGATCACGCTACATAAGGATCTTATCACTGTATTAACTGACGTGATATATTTCTCTGTCTGGAAGAATTCTTTATCTGAAGTATATAGGAGTGACTTACAGGAAAAGAAATCTGAATGTTTAAGAGATCAAAGGACACAAAAATAGACCAAACCCTACTCTATATTTCTCTTATGGGCTCTGGTACTCCCTACTATAATCCATGTCCTTCCTGAAAAAAGTGAAAACACAACGGTCTTAGGTATATTAATTAAATTTTTCAGAACTGCCTAAATATAGGACCAAACCAACTTTCTGCTTTAGAAATTATTTTTGGAGGACTGCTGCTTACCACTTGGAATCACTACCTCTTTGTTTTAAAGGCCAGCTGAGATCGCGATGTCTCAGTTTGTATATTGGGGAAGGCAGCCCTGAACATCAGCTCCATTGGCAGTGCAGTCCCTCATAACACCTCCCTCAGTGTAGCCTGATGACACCCTGAGAGGACATTCACGTTCTGGGGATTGTCTTGGAGTTGGTGGCTGGGCAGAAAGACCACAAGCAGTTGGGAGGGGGCAGATGAGCCAGCTGGGAAGCACAAATCTTACATCCCAAGAGTTGTGTGGGTACAGTCAAGGAGCAGAGGGCTTCAGTAATGCTCAAAAGAAAGGACCTGACAGTCAGTGGAGAAGGTAACCTCCTCCAATAATAAGTTATAATTTATAAGACACTGTAGCTCTGTTCTGGGGCCAGACTGGATTATTTACATAGATCTAAGTCTAGGTAGACACGAGGGGAACAAAGAAATTTATTCTTGGTTTTCACTGGGATATCTGAGAGGAGAGTTTGGCACTTCAATAGCTGCTTCTTAAAGCAATGCCCACAAAGAAGAGAGAGAGAGTCTTCTTGCAGCCACACAACCCTTGGGAAAAAATACATACTGGAAAATATTGCACCAAATCAATAGCCACAACTTTACATCTAGTAAAACCTGGGAGGAGGGAGAGAGGGAATCACTGGAAAATATTGCACCAAATCAATAGCCACAACTTTACATCTAGTAAAACCTGGGAGGAGGGAGAGAGGGAATCCTGAGAACCAGTCAAAGCAAAATGTTAATTCTAATTGTTGTGTTTAGTTGGCCTTGTCTTGTGACAGGTTTGTTACTATGCAGATTTCCTACCTGCCACCTTCCATGGGAGGATTTTACAAAGTGAAGTTATGCAGGCAATTCCCCTTGCTTCTTACCTCTTTATTCCTAATTATGTTAGCCCTGTGTTCACTCAAGATAACATTATAGCTGTCCCCAAATGCTCTGGATTTGGGGCCTGTGACAAATGAAATATTTTAGTACTTGGAATTTTTTTTTCTCCTATGTTGCGGAAGTGTAGCTCCTAACATGCTGAAAACAAGGCTGTGCTTGCTTATAGTCTGACAATGGGTTATTAACTTTTAAATTATTTCATGGGCATACTTTCTTATGTTTCCTTTTTGTCTTCTGATAGATATATAATGTAATGTTACCTGGGATGGTTTGGATTTTGGTTTGTTGTTGGGTTTTGTTTTTTTTTTAAATATACGTGCATTTAAGTACACTGTTGCACTTACTGCTTTTTTTTGTTCTATTTTTGCTAGGAATATCTTCTTTTTTCCTCTGTAATAACTTCTATGTATATGATGCATATACATCCCTTGAATTACACCATCCTATCACAGGGTATAATGAAAATAATCTGTAATTCATCTGCTACATAGAGAGTATTTTTGTGTGGAGAAACCAAGGTGTAGAAACTGTGAATTCAAAGTGAACAGGGATTAGAAATCCTGATTTCTAAGTCTTTCCTTTAACCATTGGATAAATAACAATTGCGTTGCATCAATAATATTCTCCACTTCTGACTTTTAATTATGAAGTCATGATGCACTGCGGCTTTCAGTGTTTCTTATTGCAACAGATAGTAGCAGAGGTACGGTCAGAAGTTGTTTCAGTTTGTGCCGCATTTTGATAAGGGAAGGAGAAAGAAGTCAGACCAACGAATACCATAAAATATCACAGCTTTTAGACACTGCCCAGGCAAATGAAAGCATCCCCACTACACAGCTTTAAGCTGGATACAAAAGAGCTCTGGACAGACTGGGTGAGCAGAGGAAGCCTGATCATCCCTGTGACCCACACAGAGCCATTGTGGTGAAGGGGCCCCAGAAAATTCTCAGCTGTTGTGTCTTTGGGGTCACTGGTGTCCTCAGTCTTGTTAGGAATATCTAGTGTGTTTTCTTTCCAGCCTCTGAAAGGTTTAAACCTACTCAGAGAAACCAGGAGGAAAGGTGATCCCATAACATGGTACATAGTGTAACATGGTGCCACAGCCAACCCTCAGGGCCACTGTGAGTCCCAAAAGCACTCCAAGCCAGGGAATGCAAAAGCACTCCCAATAGCTGGCACCCTGCATCTGTGTCACCACCACTGGGGTGGCCTGCAAACCCTGCTGGCCACAGGGGGCCTCTGAAAAAGAATGGATGTTGTCAAACCTATCTCAGACCCTTGGCAGAGCTGCAAAGGTGGGCTGAAAAGTTTAGGGTGGGGTTCAAAGCATTGGGTTCTGCTAGCCCAGTAAAGCGCGTTCCTGTCGGAACTCTATGAGACAGGATGCACAGGGGGTTAAACCCAATCTGATTGCAATATCAACAGATATGCTAAAACATGGCATATTTAGCCCTGAGCCCAACCAGACAGCTAACACTATCCAGAGGCCCCACCGCAGGCAATGAGCTTCTCAGCTGCTTCCCTCTCTTCTGATTCCTCCTCAGATTATGGGTATTGGGGTTTTTCTTTGCTACTCTCAGTAGACAAACCTAATTAAAGTAATTAAACACTTAATAGTGACATCCAAAGGGGAAAAATATGTCCGATTGTGGCCAAGTTTCTGACTTTTACTGACAATTTTAGAAATATCCCTGGTTTTTGTCATAAAAGTTCAGATTCAAACATCCAAGTGGCTCTTCGGACATTGAAATGTGCTATACACATGGATATAATTTAATTCAGAAGAATCTGACTGCTGCTACCTGGCCTTGTTTGCTGATTTTTAGTCAGTCTGCGGAAAATTTGGAAGCCTTTCACTATACAGTTCAAAATAAGAGACAGAATTGTTTTTCAGTTTTCCTCATGTGTGTTGTGAGGCATCAATCTAAGCTATGACCAGGCCCTTCTTTATTTTTCTTTTTAACTTGGATTTAATGATGATTGTTGCTGTCATACAGCAATATTCTCCCATGTTGTAATATAGTACATCCTATACGTTACATCCTAAAGAAGTTCTGGGGTTTTGTCCTTGTTGAGGGGAGGGATCGTGAAGTTGCAAGGCTTCTTATACATTTTATATAAACTTGTTAATTAGCTGGAGATTTCTCCTGCTTTTAGGTACATCCAGGAACTGGTTCTGATACAAAACCCCAGATAATGCTTTGGAAATTTAGGTTCAGTAGAACTTTGGATGGAAGCATCTGCTACTTCATGTAATCTGTAGCACATGTTTGTGTGTACCAGTAAACAGTTACTGAGCTCCCTTTCAGAGCTGGCTGTATTTCTGGGGTAATATCTGTAATACTTGGAGATTCAGCATGTTATTGCAGTACAAAAAGTGTTACATGTTAGCCAAGCTATCAAGGCCAAACCCTCCTGAAAACAGTTTTGCTACATGCAATCATGCAATGATTGCAAAGAGCAAAATTCTTCTTGCTACAGTGGAAATAACACACTCCACCTTCACACGGCAGGAAGAAAAACATTGCGCTAATTTATGAGTAGATGCCATCTGAAGGCACTGAGGTGGTAGGCCCATTGAATATTAACCTAAAGGACCTGGGGAACACCTGAGGCAAAGCCTACTTGGTAAATTAATCTCTGCTGTTTACAGGCATTCACATCACAGGCATCTATTTATGCCTGCATAACCCTGGCCAAGAGAGGGAATACAGGCTGTGGGTGCAGTTGTAGGCAATGCATTCCCATGGAGGAAGCTTGGGGTGACCAGTGCACTCGGTGGCTAAACCAGAGCTGTGAGTTGTCTCACCTAATCTTTGTATTTTAATGAGAAAGGAGGGAGTGAGAAGCCCTGAGCAGGGAGCTGTGGGTGGCTCCCTCCAGCTGTGAAATGTTTGTGTCCCTGGTGGCCGTCCTCTCCCCAGGGGTAGAGGTGGGTGGAAGAGAACTCCTTGTCATTTAAGAAAGGGTTACAGGGCCATGCTGCCAAAAGAGCTGCACCAGGGGCTGAAAGCCCTGAAAGAGGTTTGGGTCACATTAGGTTGCTTTGGGAGGATTTGGATCTCTGAAGATGTTTTGTTTTCATTCTTTGAATTAAAATTTAATTTAAGTAATTGAAATACATAATCCGTCTCTGAGGAATGCTGTCTTAATCTTGTCTCTTAGAAGAAAAAGCAGGATTTTCAAATTGTATCTGTTACTGATCAGTTGTATGAGCTTACACCAGTCTTCTAACCTCTCTGAGCCTTTGTGTCACCTTATCTCATCCTGGCTTTATCTATCCTAACTATGGAGATTTCGGGCAGTTTGTACTTTGCAATGTGACAGTTCAGTGCTCAACACTAAGGGTACTTGACTGCAATTGTGGAGCTAAGGCAGTAATACACTTAAAATAATGAAAAACTATCTTTAAAATCCTCTTCCTTATCTCCCACCTGCGCTCCAAAAAATAAAAAGGAAAAAGCTATGAGTGTAATTTAATTTGTTTCAGCATAGCAATTACCCATACAGGTCCAATTACATTTCATATTTAAAAAAGCAAATATAAGGAACCAGAGCAAAAGCACAAAAAGGGAGAGAAGATAAGTTGGATGGGAGCAGGGTGGAGAGAACAATAATCCAGCTTTAATAGAGACAAATCATAAATAACTGAGACTTTGGATCCAGGCACCACCTCTCTCATCACCTGGAAATGGTCAGAGCATCACAACTGTGATTTTTGGACACTCATACAGTATGAGGTTCTGTTGAATCAACCCTGGTCCCCTAGGTCCCCCTACAATGATTATTTCTTTGAAAGCTTTTAAACTTAGGACATCACGTTGCTGTAATACGAAGGCTTTTGAAATGTGTAGTTATTTTGGAGGGGTTTTGTTTACTGCTCTAGTCTACTATAAAATGGTATATACCCTATTTATCTGATGCCTTCCAAAACCTCACAGTAATTAATTGCTGTAGCGTATGGTTGCGGTAGCCCGGTTGTCGGACAAAATCAGCTGAGAAAGCAGGGCTGGTTGTGCACCAGCTGTGGCACCCGTCCACTGCTGACCACAGTAACCTTTTTGGGAAAAGTCACTTCCATCAGTCAGGCCACTACAGGGCAGTGGCCGCAAGGCAGCAAAACACTGCTTGGAATAATTCTTTGCAGATGCCAGGAACCGGAAGTTTCAGGGAGAAAAATGAAAGCCATTCCCTCTTCCAATGACACAAGCCTTTGATACCACAAAGTCATTTGGACAGGGAGCTCCAAGGTCAGGAAGGCACATAAAGATTGGTGATTAGAGAAATACTATATCAGCAAAGTGTGGCAAGCTATTAAAAGAAACTGTAGCTTTTATGATTGTGCTGCTGGAGCTTCCCCAGGGCTATTTGTATTAGATATTGAGTTAGGCATAACTTATTTAGTCCCAGCATTCCAGAAAACATTTTGATGTCAGCTACTGAAGGAAAGTAAACATGAGGAGGAGGAAACAGCACTGATCCCAAACAGATAAAAATATTGTAATTTAATTTTGTGAACCCATGCATGTTAGAGTACTAAGAAAGAGGGATTTTTAAAAGGTTGATTTGACTTAAAAGACTTGGTTGATAGAGGTATTTAGTCACTGTGCAGTGGGGGGGAGGGAGGGTGGAGAAACAGAGATGATTTATAATCTTGAGTATATGCTACACCCTGACAAAGCATGAATGTAGTTTTCTGTGGACAACATTTTCGTCTAGAGCAGATTTTATGCACATGTGTGATTCTCATCTAATGCTGTGGGCTTGTGCGTATGTTGGGCCAAACTATTTGCTTAGCTGGGCTGTTTGCCCAGTGGATGTTCTGACGGCTGGTGACAGGGTTTTGCCTGCCCTGTAGTGAGCACTTAAGAGTCTTTGGGACTGTAATTTAGGAATAGCTCTATGCATCTGGATTTTGGGTCACTAAGTGAGGAGTTCAATCAAAAAGTTCTGATCTTTAGGTTGATAATATATGCACAGATATTATCTCACCGCTCAGCAGCTCCAGTGCAGGAGTCACGCTTGTTTATTTCTGTAAGAAGCAGCCAATAAATCCATTGGGGAATTCTGCTCATGGGTTCTCTATTCTCTCAGAACAACACTGTGGATGTGAGGAAATCACAGGTATAAATGTAAGGTCAGGTGTGGTTTTATTCAATATGCCAGAAATTACTGTTTGTTTAAAAGTAAGGAAGTGGGAGAGCTGAAACCTCGAAGTACAGCTCAACCCCCTTAACACAGTGGGGACACCTCAACTACAGCTCCTTGCAGAGGGTTTTTTCATGCCATCTTGACTGTGCTTTCATTCTTAGATTTTTATTTTTTTAAAAAAAAAAGGTGTTTGTATGTGGGAGGTTAATACTTATGGGTTTGTTTATGTACTGCAGGAAAAAGGTTCAAGGAATATAGCAGAACTAGCAGGTTACAGATAATGCTTTGTAAACGTTATCTGCCAGACATTGTCCAAGAAAGTTTGTGCTTTCCACTACCTCGCTCTGACCAGGTGTATTAATGTCACTTCGTTTTGGACCAAGGCAAGATGCCAGCCCTTCCATATCCTTTTTCTCAGAAGACAAGGTATATAAGACTGTGAAGACCATACTTTGGTGCTTCTTTTTATTAGCATCATTAGAGTTCAATGACCTCATATTGCTGATAAAGTTTTTCACTCAAATGGTGAAATTCTACATTTGTGCTCTGAGTAGGAAAGATTTTTAGCATGAGATGAAGAGGAAGAAAACTTCCTCTCCCTTCTGTCCTTGCTAGATATTTTTTGTGTTAACATTTTCACTGCAAAGAAATTATGCATTACCACAGGAATATCCCAGCTCTGCAGGTTACATATTAATGACCAGTTCTCCCAGACAGAGGATCATATTCCATTTAAAGTGCAAATGTTATGTCTGCTAGTTACCAAACATGCCATATAGGACTTAGCAACTAAGACTTTATTTGCATCTCCTCTGCCTAAAAACATACTAGTTAATACAAAGACTTCCCACAGATTTTTTTTTTTTTTTTTTAACCTTCATTACTCAGCCTTACATACTTGTCCTAATTCTTGACATATTTAATAAGATGATTTTGGGCTTTAAATTCTCTACCTTGAAATTTGTAAGTTACCACTTTATTGCACTTTGAGGCTGTCTTTAACAACAGTTGGTCTTTTACTTAGGAATAAAACTACTGCATTTTGCATGTTGTGAAGACAGATTTTAAGCTTTTTGGGACCCATAGCTAAAAAGGAAAAAGGCATGTGTTGTTGACTACTTGTCTTGAGGAGAATAATTCGTGGCTTAAGAAAAAGGAAGCAGAAATGTGCTCTACCCTGAAGCTAGACAGAAAGAAGAAAAAAAAAAAAACACCACGTAAATTTAATAGAAGAATCTGTTTGGTTATGACTGAAGGACTAGATAAAGCCAAATCATATTTAAGAACATAAGTAATGTGTGACTGCATCAGGCCAGTCTGTCATGCCTAATACTGTCTCAGACAATAGATGTTATTTAGCGAGAGCACATGAGCATGGCTACTGTCTGCGATTCATTCCCCTCATACTCTCCCAGCATCCAGAATTTTTGCATTACAGATGTTAGAGGTACATCCCTGTCTCTCTTCTTTAATATCTGCCTATGACCCGATTGACCATGAATTTGTCTAATCTTGTTTTGAACTGCTGGTTCCACAATCTTTATGGCAACAAATTCCAGAATTTCACTACTTGTGGTGCAAAGAAAAAAAATCTTCCCGGTTTTAACCCGATTTCCTCGTAACTTCAGCAAAAACTCCCAAATCTAATATTGCAGGATTTGGTGCATAACAGTTCTTCATTCACTTTGCCTGCTGCCCTCGTGGTTTTGTTAATGCCTCTCTGAGGAAAGGTATTCTGTAGCAGAATTAGAGACGTTTACCCAGGAGAGTCTATGCACATTTCCAGCCTTCCACGGGTGATAACATGGCCCTGCTTCTCAGTTGTACAAATTACCTTTCTGCTCAGCATTGTTGAAAACGCTGCTTTAATTGATGTTCGTGCTGCAGCTGGCCTGGTGGGTCACCCGCTGAGTGGAGTGAGGATGCTGCCGGCTCCTGCCAAGCTCCCTCCCGGCCCCTGCATGCCCCAGATCTGCCCCCTGTTCTCTGGGCCAAGAAGAGCCTGGCAGCCAGCCGGGGAAATCTTATTATGTAGGTGATATTCACTAGGGGAGCATTTGAGAGGTGCATTTTAGTTTTATTTAAATGTTCTGGTTTCTACTGCCATGGATTTACATGTATAAAAGCCCCACGTTTAATACATAGTAATGTATGACCTTTCCAAATGTTTTCTCTACAGTTCTCCTTCTACTCTCCAGACTCTTCATTTTGTCTTTCTTTCTCTCTCTCTCTCTTCTTCCCTCCTCTTCCCTCTGGGGAAGGATGATGGCTCTTTGCACTAGACATTAGTGTGTCTGCAGGCAGTATACAGTAAAACTGTTAACTATAATGCAATTTAGTCAAGAAATAAGAGACAAACCCCAAAGGCTGAGACCAGCACCAAAGCTAGAGGTTTGATATTAAAAATATTGCAACTCTTTCTTTCTAATATTTTCAAGTAGGAAATAAATCTTCCTTCTGTTGAAAGATAGGTTCTGCCTTTGAAGATAGAATAACGTTTACATAAATGTTAAGGTCGTCTTTAATGTCGCTTTCATTATCTCCTGTATTCCCCCTTTCTCTGAAAGCCCAAGTGACTGATGTCAAGATCAAGGGAGTCAATCAAAGTAGATACACTCCAGGACCCAGATAGGATATAAATCACCCTTACTCTTAACCACAGTAGACACCTAACTGAAGGACAGAAGTTTACATATTCGCTGTCCTTGTGGGGGAGGCTAAATTTCCCAGCCACTTACCTTGCAGGAACCCCTCATTCATTAACCAATTGGGGTGCTTAGTATCACTTATCAAATAGGCCAATCAAAGTTTGAGAGAAACCAGCTCTTGACCACTTCTTGCCCTTTGAGCACTCCAGGGCCACCTCCCACTCCTAGACTTTTATCTAATTAAAGTTAAAGAGGGGAAAATTAATCCATGGAAGAAAACGAGGTAACAGCCACCATCGCAGACCATCCAAGAGTCTGGTTTGGCTTTCATCTATCGCTACCTGACAATTAACTCTTCAGCAACACAGGAACCCCATTTTATGGGAGCAGGATCTGTCCCTTCACACAATGATGGGTGTTGTATTTTCATTTTTCACTGCTCCGTGTTGCAGTTCTTCTGCTTGTAATGGGTGTGGGTGAATTAAAAAGGTCATCCTTTACACTCCCTCTCAAGCTTGACTTAGTGCTGTTTTCACTTGCAGAATACAAAAGTGAAAACTGTAATTTATTACAGTACTAGCAATTCAAGATGTTTTGCTTGGATCCTATGCTTGCAATTGGTTACCAACATTCCAGCCTTTCTTGCTTATGTTGGCTACTAGTTTATAACCCTCAATTTCATTCTCTAAATCTGTGTTTAAAAAGACATTTCACAACACAGGGTTGCGGGTTTTTTTTACCTTGGAAAAAGTGTGGAGTGTCCCCTATGCAGATTCACTGTAATTCTTTTATACAGCTTGTATTCCTGTTCGGTGTTCTTTTTTTTTAAATTCTTTCCTTGTTTTTTAAACCACCTGACTATAATATTTCTGAGGCCCAGAGGATCTTCCTTTATGATCGCTTGAATTTTTCAACAGCTGAAACTTTGGCACCGTGAATATCAGAAATAAGTTAACTCTGGTAACACAGCAGTCGTTAGCTGCACTGTGAATGGAGAAACTTCCATTTTATGGGATGCTTGGGAGTCCTGGGCTGCGGCCATGCATCAGCAAGCCCTGCTCCTCTGGCAGCACCAGCCAGCGGTGAGCCAGGGTGCATGGGGCAGCTCCGACACGCCACCCTCACCGGCATTTCGGGTTTCGGTGCACTGAGGGAGCAACAGCAACAAAGTTCAGCTTGCTTTCTAAAAATACTCTGATATTTTGAAGGCTGCATTTGTATTTCTAGCATTTTTTAGAGCAGGAAGCATTGGCTTATAAAGTCTGTGAGACAGGCACATATGGCCAAAATTAGAAGGGCTGAGGAAATCCCACTTACACCCTACACTGTCCCAGTATTGTATCTTGCACCTTGAGGTACTCAAAGGTGGGTAAATTAAAGTAGCCCCACTTGGACTCCTCTCTAGAGAATGAGAACTGTTCTAGTTATTACATGGTTATATTACTTTTCAGCGGGCCACTGTTACTGGTTTGGTTTTTGATGGTGTGTTGGTTTTGTTTATTTTTTTTAAGCCTACAAAGCCCATGTGTACCTATCGCACTAAAGGCAGCGGTAGTCATTGAATACCCTACAAGGCTAACCTTAATATTGTCAGCACGCCGTTCCTAGCACTTAATAATAGACATTCTGCAACATAGTTAATTACTTGCAAATGGAAGCTGTAAAAGATAATAGGGTTCAAACCTCTTCATTTAAATCAAAAAGAAGTCCCAAGCAAGCTTCCAAATCTCTTCCAAACTTTGGGAAAATTTTAGTCCATATCGATGTGTGAACTAATATCTGGCCTTCCCTTTAGCTACCCGAACTAATCCATCAGACCTACGATTTAGAACTATGACCTGCAGCTGTTTGGTTATGGAAGGGACATTGGTAGGACTTTAAAAGGGGATAAGTGAGGCAGTGAAAATGAGATTCAGTAATCCCCTGCATTATAAGGTATTTCGTACAGGGTGGGAAGGAGCTGGGACTTTTGCTTGCTCCTCCATCCCAGGCAGCAGTGGGGGGTATGGGTGCTCCCTGGGCTTCTGCCCGCTCCGTGCCCTCCATGGAGGCAGGCAGCAGAGAGGTGTCTGCTGAATCCCTCCTACAGCTCCGGTGCCAGAGCAAGGACTTCACCAGGACCCAGTTAAACTCAGATACCAATTAATACCAGCTGCTTTGCTCTGCAGGGTGGACAGGACCTACTAGGAACTGGAAAATCTGTAACCAGGAAATATGCTAGAAGAATAGTTCTGTACCGGTAGGGGCAAAGGCTGCAAGCTGTAACAGGTCTTTTCCATCTTTAATTTCTACATATTTAATTTATATAGGGCACTGAAAACTTAAATTGTAGCAAACTTTGGTCACTATCCACAAGAGACCGGTTTGATCCAGTGACCCAAAGGCGAAAGGTTCTGTATTCCATTAGCAACCCCCTACAAATGCAGTCCCTCACCGAGGTTTTTATATCAATAATCAAATACCACTAACCTTTACAAGCTATGTGGTAACATTTTCAGTCTCCTAATTCTGAGTCTTTTCACAAGCAAAGGGAAATTCAAGTTTGTCTTAGAGATAAAAATGGAACAACTTCAACATTTTGTTGTTAGATATTTAGGAATATAATTATTTTTGAAAGAGAGGGAGAAGGAAAGAAAGTTGGATTATGTCTCAGTGTGTTTAGGAGTGTCTAAAAGGCATTGCCCTAGGAGAACACATTAGGCACCACTCCTACACTGCTTTTCCCACCCTCTCCTGTGACTGATTGTGAGAGAAAATTCTTCTCTCCCCCTTACTGGCAATTTTACATCTTCTACTCTATTACCCACTGGAATGTCCCTTGGAATTCCACCCAGGATACAGAAGTTAAGAGAGTCCTGATCTTGATACTAGTGAAACTTGTAAGCAAGATAAAAGTATTTCCACACATATTTTTTGAGCATGCACAAAAATGTGGTGTACAGGCTAAGAAGATATAATGTCATTTCATTTCTATTAATGGTAAAAATGTGGAAATAACCAAAAATAAGTTACATAAAATAGCAGTTGGAGGTCAGTATTCATGTCAGAGGTGGTCTTGTTCGATTTTATTTTTTTTTCCTTTACCTACAAGCCAAACACCACTAAGCCAGAAACCACCAACCAGTACAGTCTCACAGTAACAAGATATTAATAGCCCATGGAAAAATCAACATATAATTTTATATTATGGTACTTACTACAGTCCTTGTATCTTTTTTTTTTTTTTTTTTTTTTAGTTCTGACCTAACCGTAACATGAGAAAAGGCAGTGGAGTGACATGCAAAAATGTGTGCTCATTTTAATTCATAATATATTCAAAATATTGATGGTAATTTTTCATATGGTATGTTTTTAAGAAACCCTCACTTCAGCCTTTTATTACAGAAAGCTACGAAATTTATGTACAAATTCTAGCATTGTTGTTTTTTTGCTTAAACAAATCTATCATCCTTTAATACAGACAATCTTCAGAACCTACAAAGTGACTGAGATTGCGACACATCCCCTGCCTCCTGAGGGATTTGTCTATGGGCCTGCTATCTCCAACATTACTTACATAGGCTCCTTTCACACTAGCTCTTTTCTTGTTGTTGCTGTTTTTGCAAGCATAAGTAAATAAACAAATGGTTTCGGTTTCATTAGATAGCAGAGAATGCGCTTGCATTATTTGCATGGACCTTTGAGGAAGTCACCCACATACTTACAGGCAAGTAGGCATGTTTGTAATAGGTGCCTAAGCACTTTAGTGATTTTACTTAAAATGACTTCACAGAAGTTCCTATATGTTGTAATGGTCAATGACAAGAACTGGGTTGAAACATGCTTAATGCCTAACTTGTCCTTTGTTTCTACATATGCTTAATTGTTCCCTGCCACATCTTTTGATGTTGTCCTGTCTTGTGCAGATTCCCTATGGCATCAGTGACTCGGAACTGCTTATTCCTATATTTCCCAATTCTTTTTATATTTCCTTATCCTCATACGTGGGCCACAGACTTTTTTTTTTTTTTTAATTATATTGATCAATCTCTTGATGTCAAAATGCCAAATCCAGCAACAATAAAGGAATTTCCTGGTTAACAACTTGAAAAGACCTTAACCTGCATTTGACTAGCCTGGTCTCCTTGTAGAGGTATGCAAACAGTTTAGCAAACTTTCAATCAGTGTCTCTCTGCCATTGCCTCCTGGAAGAACTGAAGCTGGTTCAAAAGTGCAAACCTCTTCCCTGATTTCAGAAGTGTTAAAATAGCAGGAAAAACATCAAGCAAAAGAGAAGGAATACAGACAGCCCCTCCAAAACCTCTCCATCCAGCAATAAAAAGTGAGCTTGAAAGGAAGAATCCACTGAGCAGGCAGGATTTAGAGGATAACATGCTATACTTTTAACACCATTCTCACAAGGAAGCCAAGAGCTGCACTTAGCGTGCAAAGGTAAAGGTTTAGGTCAGAGCAGAAATGTCAGAATTTTTGAAGAACTCTGGATACTAAAAGCGATGCTGTGGAGCCTGAGGTAATGCAAACGCTGATGGGCTGAATTGCAGGCTTGCTCCTAGGACTCCTTGGGTCTTAAGGATGCTTTGCTGCTGTTTGTGTTCTGATCCTAAAATGAGATTAGACATTTGGGAAAACACTGTGTTAATCTACTTCACAGTGATTCACGCTGGTCACTAGACTGGAGTGAGGTCCTGCTGAAAAGCTTTAGAACTAGGCAACAATACTGGAAGCAGAGCCAAACCAGCAGTGTTATTTCTAAGGCTGAGGGCTCTGTTCCAAAACTACTGTCTCCTCGAGCAGCTTAGTCTTCAAAAGAGGTCCATTTAATACTAAAAATTACCATGTTTGGGGGATCAATAAATCTTTTTTTTTTTTTTTTTAAGTGATAAACCGCAAAGTGCCCCATGTATTTATCTACTTCATGTTGCCATGGAGTTTGTCATCTTCTTTTTTTCCACATACGCAAGTATTTCATTCTGCTCTCTCCTTGAAACTTGGAGGATTTGGATTTCTCCCTCTCCCAAGATAGTTATCTTTGGCCAGTGCATCAAACAATTTATTCTAGTGAACTCCAGCCACAGAACAAATACACCACCTACCAAACCAAAGGCGCCCTCTTCAAATCACTGTCGCTTTTGGCAGCCAGTTTCTCTCATACCATTATGCCAGGAGCAAACTATAAATCTTTTGCCTTGGACACTACTCTCTACCTCAAGCGTGTAAAACTAGCTATTACAACAATTTTAGTAAAATGATCAACTGCTAGAAAGGGTTTGTGCTGTAGGTGTAACACATTTCACAGAGATAGTTTCATATAGCTCTGTCTTTTGTTTTTCAAAATTTAAGAGCTTCCCTGCAGCAAGCTTGAAGCCATTACTTTTTTGTATCTGCTGATGTTTTTATCCCGTGTTTTTTCTCTTTTGTCTTTTTTGTTTGTTGTGTTTGTGTTTTTTGGTGTTTGGCGTTTTTTTTGTTTTTGTTTGGGTTTTTTTGCGTGTTTGTTTTTTCCTGTGTGGTCTCCTGCATCCCTTGTGAGCTAAGAAACATATCTTACCATTGTAGGAAACATTACTGCATGTGATTCTACATAAGGAAGAACCTCACCATTGCTGCCTTAGGTAAAAGGTAGATTTGAAAATGCCAGACCAAATTCAAAATTTCACTGAATTATCATAGGACTCTCTTTAACCCTGAATGGTTTTGTCTTCAGCTAGCTTAAAAGGCATTCTTGAGCTATTCAAGGTGTGGGAAGTAATAACTCCTCCTAACAACTCCTCACTATAAACTGCCTGAAGAGCTGTGCGTGGAGGGACACTTTTTTTTCCCCTCCTTATTGAAAATAAGACTTTCTACTCCACTGGTGTATGCTCAGTTTAAAATATGTTTTGAACTGCATTGCTCCATACTATGCATTGGAATTGAGAGTTTGATACAGTCTGTAACATGGTAGATTATTCAAATCCAGGTTTAGTACAGAAGCAAAAGTTTCAGCAAGGCAGTTATAATGATAATCCAAGTGCAGTGACTTTGGATTATATGGACAGCGTTTTCACAGCAGTTGTCAAAAGACACACTTGTGTCCCCAGCAGACGTGAAGGCAGCTTCACACCAAGGGCTGTATTTGGCTGTTTTTTACCTCAGTCACTGTTTGCACTGCTCCAAAATGCTTTCTCCTGCTGCCACAGTAATACATGGGAGCAAGAGAGGAGGGAGGACTTTGAATATTTGCTTATAAATAATTTCCAAGGTTGTGCAAAGCTGCCTAAGTTACTTTCTGCTTCCTGAGTTTGGTTCGCATTCATTTGGTTGCTTGCACACTTTGTACTTTGAGGTACTTGGGGGAGGATATTTTTTTTCCTGCTGCCATCTCAGATCCAGCTAAGAAGAATTCCTTTGCTACAGGGCAAGAGTGAAACATCATTAAGTCATAATTTCTTTTCCACAAGCATAGGAGGTATAACCAAGCTGCTTTCCTCCTAAGGCTCCCAGCTCTGAGAAAGGGAAGAGGCTAGCCCCAAAGGACTGCATTTCTTGGGGTGCTATAACTTAGCTTAAAGTCCTTTTGCCAGAAGGAGAGAACAAAAGTGACTTAACACTTTTTTATCTCTCGCCCTTCAAAAGCAATGTGAAAACTCGCACTGTGTGCTTTTACAACCAGACTGAGCAGGGAACCTGTCCCTGAATAGGTAGTGCATGCATCAACAGGGTATCTCTACTCCAGCAAGTCCCAGATGCAGGCCTGAAGATAAGCTGCTTTCTCGTCTTGCCTGCTTTTGTGTACTCTAGGTACCCTTCCTGGAGCTCATGCTTAACCACAGACAGAGCGGTGAGCTTTTTTGCTTCCTAAGCAGTCTTTGGAGGAAGGCTCAAGCATGTTCACTGACAAATTTAAGAAACAGTAGGGAACTGGTGAAAAAGAAGCAATTCACATAAATGTTATGTCTAAATGAAATATAAGAGTACGAGACTTGCAAGGGAAATCAAAGTCTGAAAAAGTAATTACACTTGTTTAGATTAAATACAAGACAGCATATTAATAAACAAGCAAAACCTCTGGCTAACATTATTTCTGGGCCTTCCTCTTATTTTATGTTTAAAATTAATATATGCTCCCCTCAGATCCATAATCCCCAACAGATTAACCTGTCCAAATAACACATGCACAGGATAAAACCATATCTTTGATTTTGATTACATCACTTATGGTAGCCTTGATTCCAGCCATTGTTGTTCCTGGGAACTTGGGCACCCTTAAACTGCTGAGAAAATCTCAATTCTTACATGGATGTAGTTAAGCTGTTGGTTGTACACAGAAAACATCTCTTTTTGTTGACAAATGACTTAAAAACATAATTTTGCAAATATGATGCTGGGTCTATGGTGTATTATTGCTTTTTTATAGGGACTACAGACTTATACTCTTGTAAGCTGGAAGAATTTAGCTGTGAATGGGATAGGTCTCATCTGTAAATACTGTTCCCAAATATTCAACAGAATTACAGGAAACATTACATTAACTGAACTGTTGCATAGATACAGCAAAACTGACACTATTAAGGCAATGTAATTTCTTGAAGTCTTACAAATCAGCAGTTGAGCTTGTATCTCTTATGACATGCTTGATATAACAAAAATAGCTTATTAGCAGAAATACGTTGCTCAGTAATCTAGTGCTAGGTAGACGCTATATGGAGTTCATATTACATGACTGTAAAGCTTTACTACACTTTAGTAGCAGCTTTTTGCACTAAAACAGAAGAAATAATACTAAAATAATGGGTTGTGATAGGATGTGAAATGTAACTGGAGCAGAGTATGCTTTCAAGGCAAGGAAGCTCACCCTCCCTGCTTGCATGTTCCCGTCGACAGGAATACAGAAGTACTTGGCTAATGTAATAGAGAATAAGGATGTATCAACCCATATTGCCACAGTCACGGGGGATCAGGATTAAAATAGGTGAAAAATTAACATGATTTTTAATATTTTAAATTTAGATTATTAAACCAAAAAGTAATTCTTACTATGGCTTTGACTATGGGTAGTACACTGTCATACTATTAGATGACAGGAAGATTTTAAAGACGTGTTTTAGTATAGCAATCTAAAATACTCTTTAAATGAAGTACATCACACAACATATATATTATAGTTATAGCACATATAGAGCAAATGTGTTATAAATAGCTGAGACAAATCTTAACAAAGCAAGACGCTTGCTGACGTAGGCAAAACCAAAAGTGTATCTGAAGGTGCTATCCTCACGCTACTCTGCATGCAATTTAGTAGCATAAATCTAACTTTGGAGGAGCTGGTTTTCAAGTAATCTGGAGCTTCTGGATTTCTGAAAATCAGGCTTTTAGAAATGTGGGATTCTTTCCACACATCCTTCTGGAAAGTTCATTCATCCCGATTTAAAAACCGCAGCAGTAGCAGCTGCCTTATGGATACGCATGACAGCCCTTCTGTGTCTTTCTCCTCCTTACAGTTTGTCACTTTTGGACTTGAGTAGTGCAGCCTGCTCTTGCCTGACTCCTCAGCATGATATTTTCCCTCTGCCCAGTCTTTCCAGAATCACGCTGCAGAAACCAATATAGCATCCCTTTTTTGGAGGGGCCTGGGGAGGTAGGGGATGAAGGGAATGTTCTCCACAAACTCCAGCCTATTAAGTTTTTCTTGGAGTTCCTCTGGTTTCTTTTAAGTAGAGCTGTCATCAACCCTTGCTAAGTTACAACACCCTAAAGACTCGAATAGTGAATTGTAATGCATGTTTTCTATAAATCATGCAAAGGCACGTGCACCTTGCTTGTAAAGCTTGTGTGCCTTCATGCACACACCTAAATACCTATGTGTATATAGACAAAATTAATAAAAAAATGTATAGTGGTTGAGGCAATTCCTGTATAATATTCTTTTTGAAGTTCTTTGGTTGAGAAGCATGTAAATATATGAACTAGTATGTAGGGAGATGGGAGCATATGCCCACACCCATTAAGTAAGTGGGAAGTAGTGTCATCTAGTGGTTAGCTCAAAGCTAAACGGGACAGGAGTTGTAATTCAGTAAATAGTAAAAAAACTTTTTAATTCTTGCATTACTGTATTGTGCAACTTAGAGGGAACAATTTTTATTCATTGTATCTCATTGATACAGCTAGAAAACCGGGGGAGGGGGGGGATAAAGCCAGCTGAACAACCATACACTGAAATATCAGAAATATGTAAACTCTGTTCAGATGGACACTTTCGCTTTTTGCAGCCTATCCCATCCAATGTTTCCCTCTGATGATGCAGACTTCTTGAGAGCATACTCGTAGACCTTCTGCCCATCCTCTTCCAGGCAGATTAGTGTTGAAACTTAGAGTGATTGAAGTTAATTCATTTTCCAAAAATGTAAGAATAGCCAAGTTTTTCTATGTGTAGTAATTTCCTTATAAGGTCAAACTAATTTGATTAAAAGATGGTTCTTATTCTTTCCTTTTCTGACAACATGATTATTAAAAATTATATCCTCATATAGTTCATATAGTCTAAAGTACCTTTTAGTATCACTTCTTGATGCAGGAAAGCACAGACTTGAGCACTTGCTTACAAGTGAAGGACATGGTGGTGTTAAGCACATAGTTAAAACTGTGTGATTAATTTCTCTGTAGATTTGGAGTTTATAATATGAATGGCATACTGTAATCTGTCTATCTTCTCTTAAACTTTTTCCAAAACTTAAGCTGTAATTTGCAGATATTTCTTATAGAAAAATAACTGTAGTGTACTTATACCTGGATGCAACAGTATTGGCATGTTTATTTGCTATGGAATCTTAATTAGTTTCACCCACTACAGTTTCATCTATTAAAATGAAAGCACCAAAAAAAATCTACTGAAACCGTTGGATGAAGGGCTAACCGTATTAGAAAGGACCAGTTATAAACAGGACTTTTCCAGCTGCCCTCGCTAACAGGCAATTCTAAAATAACAGCAATGCACGTCTTAAGTTTCTGTTAACAAAGCTGATTTCTGACCAGAAGGCTAGAGTATTCTTTTTCATCTATTAAGCTCTGAAAGTGACAGTTCTTCTTCATATTCCTAATATTTCCTTTTCAGCTCACCAAGGCCAAAATGTCATCTTTTCTTGTAAAACAAAAAATCAAAGCCAAATGGTTAAAATGCAAAGTTTTGGTTAAACAAACAGTCAGTATTTCAGTGGTTTTATCTGCAGCCTGCAGAGCAACTAAACAAAGCCAAGATATTGTCCATCTCTTTGACAGACAAAGAGCCTCAGAGGTCCAGAATGACATGCCCGGGGCTGGCACGTGATTAGAGTAATTAAATTAAATAGCAGGAAACATGTTTTCCATATGCCATTGCCTGGCCACACACAAACTGTAACAGTAAATCTTTTATATTACATTGGTTCAGGGAAATGTATAACCATTTTAGAAATGCATGATGCCCACAAAAATAAAGTTAAAGGGAATATAGTAGCATACTCACCAGGATTCCTGGCTTTGGTCATTAGCCTGAAATGCCAAACAAGTTCATTCCTTATTTATTTATTACTAAAGGTGCAACTCAAAATGTCCTGAGCATGTGAACATTCAAGAAGCATTACCAAGTTTATACTGGAGGGTACTGCTGATGCAGTGATTCAGAGGAAAAAAATAAAGTCCTCCCAGTAGAGTTAAGAGAAACATTTTGGGCATCTTACAAGCTGAGATCCTAGCGTATTTCTGTCACTCTTTTGCAACAGCCAGGCCCTCTAAACATGCATCAAAAAGAAATTTTAGTTTCAATTCCGTTTCCCACAGCAATATGAACTCAAATGTCTTTGTTTTCATGGCCAGTTGTTAGAAAAGACGATGTTTATCCATGCTGTAATACAGTCAGAAGAACTGATAGTCAGTGGGATCATCTGTCATCCTTGATTTTACTTGTCACTGCGCTATTAAGATCAACTAGAACTCTTGCTAATCTATTTCCGACTCATCTTTCAGCAGTTGATGATGCCAAATTAAATCACTTGTATTTCTGTTTTGTTATGGTTTTCACAATAGGGAAAAAGCTGCAAATCAGCTTGGAAGGAGCTATTAATCAGTGAGGTCACCAATTTAAATGTCCAGTCCTTGAGATTTTTAGGAGATGATATACAGGAACTTTTCCGATAAATGATAAACTCTGAAAACGGCAAATTTCTCTTCATATGAAGAAAAATAAGAAATCGCGAAAAATCATCTCAGCACATGAAAACCTGTGCACAAAAGTAAGTTAAAAATGTATCTCACTGTTTTCTGGTGAAATATATACTTGATGATTTCATAAGCATTTTAGATAATCTGTCTTCACTTTATCTATCTATCTCCTTGACCCAGAATGCCCAGATACGAAACAGAAACTTCAATGCTTCCTATTTCAGGTCCAGTACTTAACTATGGTATTAAGTTCAATAACTGATTCAATTAAATCAAAGTACAAGCTTCCAGATGGAAAAATAAATGTCAATTTACCTTTGAACAGTGGTGTAACAAAAGTGATAGAACATTGATACTCTTGGCCCAATCTTTAGCAGTTCTAGTATTTCTCAAGTTATTGAAGTGAGATGCAAGATGTAGTCACTATAATCTCCATTATTTGAGCAGGAAAACTTGTGTTTAAGAGAATCTAAAATAATTAAAGGGGACAACTCAGGTTGGTAGTAGCTGGCAGAGCTTTTTTTTTTTCTTTTTCTTTTTTTCTTTTTTAAACATTTCTTTAACTGTCTGAACTCTTCTATTCCCTGAAGGGATCACTGAAGTTCAACTTAAATTATTTAGCCTAAACTTTCTATAAAATGGATTAAAACAATCAGTTAAAGGGCAAAGCAGTTTATCCCTTATTACTATCTTGTCTTCTGAGAACAAAGACAAAAAAGAAAGTTTTTTACAGTAGGGAGAAATCTGGATCCTCTGGCTGAAGCGATATTGTCATCCTCTGGAGGGGATGGAGCTGAGCTGCTCTCCAAGCCAAGGAAGGCTCTCAAGCCTAACTGCTTGGTGCCCTGTAAGATGTTTTATGGCTGCTGCTTCACCTCCTCTGCTTGCCCTCACCGTTATGTCTCACTGGAGTGAGGAGGATGCCCCTCAGTCTGTTCCCCCTGCTCCCTGGCTGGCCTTGGCCTCCAGCCACTGTCCCTTCCCTGCCAGGAGGCAACCCCGTCATGGAGTGGCCGTGCGTGTGTGTGAAGCAGTGGTAACTAAAGGCTTGTGGCCCTTTTATGCCTTCTGATTGTTAGAAATGGGGCAAACCTGGAGAGCTTGGCAGTGGTGCCGGTACACCAGAGGACATCCGCAGGATGGCCATGGGAAGGAGAAGGGGCTGGGGAAGCTTCTGGTGAGGAGTTATTTGCTGAAGGGGAGAAACACTGTGGTAGCTTTGGGTGTAACTGTTCTGATTTTGCAAAATATGTTCTTGGAAAGCAGCTCTGCCTTTCACCTTTTGGTGTTTCTCCAGCATTACTCATTTTAGGGACAGGAGCTATATGCTGTGAGAAGCCTCAATCCCTGTGAACCACCACAGTGCTTCAGTGACACAGAGATATTTAGCCTATAGAGAGAACTTGGTAGTGTTTCTTTGCTCGTATAATGCTTAGTACTTAGACCTATGAAAGCATCTGAAATGCAGTCCGGTGCCTTCTGCCAGTGTTAAAGAAAGTGATTCAGTTTTGCCATCAGCGGTGTCCTTGGTGTGTTACTGAGACCAAAGGACTTTGACAGTTTTGTTTCTCCTGTCCTGTTTCCTATTCCTTGTTCCAAAGACCTGCTATAAGCTCTGACGACCACCTCCAGCACAGCTCTTCTCAGAAGATGCGCAACACAGGGATTGAATACAGCAGCAGTAGTGACCGGTGGTTGTTCATTGCTGATGCAACGGCACTGTATAGTGATCCGTGGACAAGGCAATAGCTGAGGAGTGGATCTGCTTTTTTTGGTAGGGGTCAAGTTGTGAGACAGTATTTTCCAGCTTCTTATTTTGCAGAGTACCTCAGCTGTGTAGTCAGCTGCATGGCTTGAATCTCCTTGTTTTGTTAGGCCCAGGCTCTTAGTTCAATGGATGAACTTTGTAGCACAGGAGAGCAAAATATGGGTATATTGGTTCTTCTTGATATAAGTTACTGTTGCATTTACAGGATTCTCCAGGTTGAATGAAACTAACTTCAGTGGGACTGTGTCCGTCCTTTCAGTGCCAGATCCTGCTTCATTTCTAAACCCCTCACCTGAAAAGCCTTTTTCCTTTTCAATACTTAGCGTACATGTTAAAGCAGAAGAAAGTAGAAATAGGAAATACCAGCACTACATGAATAAGAACTTGCTATGCATCAAATATTAAGTGCCCTATCTTGTGATTTCCTTAATTACTGGCTGAAGTAATCGTGCAGAAAAGCAGGCACACACAGTAGAGCTGATCCTGCTAAAAAGATGTAAAGAGCTTCCAAAAATTTTTCTTCTCTAATGTACCTAACCCAGTTTGAGTATCTGTCTATAAGTTCATAATCAGCCTTTTGCAATGACTCTGAATGTGCAGGTGGCCGTGACAGTAAGAAAGAGAACCAAACACTGACTTCCTTCTATCATTGACCAGGTAAATTCACAGTATCCTTTCAGGCTTAAATGATCCACTTGGTCATGGCATCTAGGATTGGGTACCAAAACCCAATTCTATGAGGGAAACTGTGCTCTGAAACTCTTTCTCTGTGGTGACCACCTGCAGCTCACCTTCACAACTGCAGCTTCACAAACGCTGTGATCCTGTGGGTATGGCATCCCACTGTCTTTTCTCTGGCTGAATGTGCTTTATGTCAACCGATTTCGCATCCTGAAAGCATCTTGCTGGTCAATGGCTGTGAGAACCGCTTGCCAATGAAATGGGAGGGTGCAGTTACTGGATCACTCAGAGAGCTGGACCCAGACAGAGCTGGGAACGAGCACTGGCTTCAGCATGCCAACTGCAGAACTCCCCCTCGTCAGCTTATCGCTGATGTAGCTTCTTACCAAATTACAGATTCTTCCATGAAAGCAGAATTTGAAAATGAAAGAGTTAATGTGCTTTGAGTCTTTTTCTTTCATTAGAAGCTGGAGGGAAAGGGGCAGAGAGGTGAAAGAAAGGATTACTTTTAAGGAGGGTCCAAGCTACTGTAATAGTGACATATAATAGTGCCTAACTTGAAAGCAATTGATTGAGCTGGGAAAATGAGCTGCCTGCTTGGTTAGTGCATTATCCACCAACATGGATAAGTAACAGTCCCCATGCTCATTCTCAACCTCTTGCTGCAGGAATGCATCTTGGTCCTGTTCAGTTTTCCTTGCTGGTCCTGTACTGCCTGTGTTTGTGTTCTCAAAGCCTTCCCAAGAAGGGATGGATATTCTTATGAAAAAAACTTGGTCACATAGCAAAAAGGGTAATGCTGCATGTATTTTAACTGAAATCACTAGCATCCTTAGCGAGGCTTAACTACCAGCAGAAGTGGCCAAATCAGAGCTATTGAAGTTGGGTGTCCCTGGGCTGAGCCTGTGGTGATAGCACCTGTATTCAGCACTGTTATTTTTCTGTTAGAAATACTAACGGAGAAGCTTTGAAGCTCTCTGTATAAAGTCAGTAGCTTCAGAAAACTGAAATCTATGCAGAAACTAGTGGGAAACTATAACAGACCTGTACAGATTCAGGTAAATGGTAAGAACCAAAAAGCTCTAGAAAGAAAGGAAGATGTCAAGGGATGTGCTGTTGGGCTTTGGAGCCTTTGATGCCCTAAGGCAAGGTGTCAAAATAGATCAAAATGGGTTAGAAATGAGGGAAACCTGATCACCACCTGTCCCTGTGTGCAGTCAGGTAGCTGAGTGATGCAGCTATCCTCTCTGATGTGTAGTAACTCTTCAGCTTCTGTTTTCAGAAGAGGAAGATCTAGGAAAGTCAGGCTTAGAAGCAGCTGGTCTCTGTAGCTATCCCTCTGCGCACAGGGGGAGAACATTTCCCAACAGCACTTCTGCCCTGTGCTCCTTCTGGATCTGTTCAATAGGGATAACAATAATTAAAATCTGCAAGCTGCCACCGAAAAACTGTCACAGTACCCTTCTTGATGGAAGCAAAAGGAAAAGACTAAGGAGAGGGTTGGAGACTGAATCCTCCATGCTTCACTAGCTGCTTTACAGAGAAACCAAGCAAAGCCTTCTTAAGCCCTTGCCATCGCCGTGTTGCTGCAGTTTCATAGCTGTAATTTTCACAAGACCATTTGCTGAGGAAATACAGGCAGTACGAACAGAAAGACCTCCACGGTCTACTGGGAATCCAAAGGTCATAGCCCAGAACATGAGAGGACACAGATTATGCACTGCTTTCTGCATTACAGCACCTATGTCTCAAAAGCATTCAGGCTGAGCTGCTCTTCCAGGACATTAGACAACAGAGCTTTATGAAGATTTAGCCAGCAGTATACTGAGGCATGCATGTATTCACTCTCACATTTTAAAGGAAGGAAGAAAATGAAAACTTGTGTGCAAGCTCATACATGTGTCTGACAGAGAGAGAGAGAGAGATTCAGAGGTCAAAACAGAATTCTTTTAAAAATGAAGCGTTTAAAGAAGCAGCTTTCCAAGAACATATAATCCTTGTCAACGACAATAATAAAACCCTGTACTGTCTGATACAGGAAATGATAAATTGCCCAACTGTATGAAAGCAGTATCATCTGACTGTCAAAACGTGAAGTGATAATTACTGGGATCTGGACTTAGAGAATTTTGATTCATGCTAGTTATGTACCCCTGGTTAAGTAATTTTGCCTAACGTTGCCCCAGTTGTCTCCTTACATGCCACTTCCTCTGAAAAAGGGAGCAGTAATGAAAGTTTCGAGGTACTATATTGTAAGTATCTGAAGGAGGAAAAGAAGCATAAAAGTCTTGGATCAAAAAAATAAATGCAGTATCAACAATATTCTGTGTAGGTACCAGTGAAATGAAATAATTTTGTTATGTTTAATACCACGTGGTTGGTCAGACAATTCAGTTCTTGATTTAATCATGTGATAAAGTAAGTATTACTGCCTTCTGTAACTGAAAGTTTACAATAGGAGATACAAACAAAACTAAGAATCTCCTTGGCGATCATTAAGAAAGTAAGTTAGATACTTTCTGAGAAAACGGATCATTTTCAAATCCAACAGGGAAAGAATAACTACTTGTAATTATTCTCATCATTATTCACTTTAACATATAATTGGTATAAAATAAAAAAAAAAAGAATTGTTCTTCCTGTAGCATAATTTTCAAAGACTGCAGTTAGAAACTTGATAGAGATGGACAGGTCTGTAAGAGTAAAGGTGACAGAAAGCTGGCTAAATATTCAGATGGGTCTTTCCCTTATGTAGATGAATAAAAAATTTTCAGAAATCAAATCTGACTACACAGCCCTCCGCCCTCTTGCTCCATCCAGACAGTCTATGGCTCAAGTTTGAGCCCAGAAATCATAGTGCCAGCTTATGTTATGTAGGGATTGTACTGGGACTGTGCACTCTCAGACTTGAGGAAAGGCAGCAAGGTGCAAGGTTAGTGCCTCTCTTACTGGCTGCACTGTTAAAGGAGACAACTAAAGTAGCCTACAAAAAAAAAAAAAAAAAAAAGTGTGAATTGAGCTAGTATATACAAGATGGAAGGTTTATTTGGAAGTCTGACACTGTTCAAAACTTGCATTTCCATTCATCCCTCCCTTCACAGCACTTCTCAAGGCCAAAATGCTGTACCATTCTACCACTTCTACCACCTTGGAAGGACCAGGTGTGAAGAGGGGAACTTTTAACAGTATTTCCTCAACCAACCTCCTTTATATTTCAGGGCTATGTACTGTTAAGAGTCTACAGCTACTTCAAGGCAACTATGGAAAGTAAAGTAAAACAAACACAATAAAAGCTCCACAGCCAGATTCTAAACATCTCATTTAATCAGCTAATTAAGGCACCGAATCACTTACAAGTATCTGGTCTGTCAAAACAACTCTAATGACTAAGGTCCTGGTGTAGTCATCACAGAGAATCAGACATTGCTGAATGACTTCAAGTTACTAAGCTAGCACCCTTTAACTCAGGTGCTGATGAAATAACCCTTGGGGGTCTCCAATTGCTGTGTGTGCTCCCAGGCAGCCGGGGAAGTTATTCTGTATGAGCTAGATGAGTCATGGGGACAGAATCAAAATAAGCAAAAGGAGTGTGACACTTGAGCTCAGCAAATGGGGACCAGAAACCAGGACACGCCTAAAGGACGCCCCTTCCCAGTCCTGTTCATGTGGGTGAGTGAGTGAGCATGGCCGAGAAACCCAGCTTTTCTGATGGCTAATTGTATTTTTTGCCTTTAAATCTAATTTCAAATTAGGCTGAATTAGAAGAGAAAAAACCAAATGCAAAGCACAGTGTCTACCAAATAGAGTGGTAAAATTCCACTGGAATCACTGGAATTATTGCTCTAGCGCAGAGAAAATAATTTTATCCAGGATGCTCTTCTGTTTGCCTGAACAGCAATTCAGCATATGATGTTCTAAGCTATATTCCTCCACTAAGAAATGAGGTACAGAAGCCCCGCTACCACCCAGATGATGGGAACTACATAAGGAAATCAGAAACTAAACAAATAAATGAAAAGCAAACAAACATTTCTTAAGTGGATAAGTAGAACATGCTGCTAGTGCGACAGAATACAATAAGGAAATTAACTTGGCTTAGCTAATTTTGGCTGAAAATTGTGAAGTGTTCATAAAGGGGAGAAATAAGTAAACATTTTTAGATTGGTGCTTGGGACTAATGTTTATTGTTTTTTACCTCAGAATGCCAGTGAAGACAAAAACAGGGTATAGTTGGCTTAAGTATCATGGAGTAAATCTTAGTGATCCTGATGATAATGAAGATGGAATGAAGATAGTGCATGAATGAATTGCTGAATAGTAAGGATGAGTGGTGGTAATGTCTGTAGTGCTCCTGCTTTGCTGAGGCATTCAGCTTTTAATCTGATTTTGTTAATCCCAGAAGATGAAAAAAAGGCTAACGTTATAGTAATGTGTGTCTGTCTTGAGTATGTAAATATTATGAAGCATTTTCCCTCATTTAGTAGTAATTACTTCTAAATTGGTAGCTACGCTGGCGTTATCTTTTGGACAAGATATGCACATCATTCCTGGAATAAGATGAGGCTTGAGAATTGTATTAAACTGTGATTATTTTCTTCATTATGGGTGCTTTGATGCATGGTAAACAAGTAGTTTAGAAAAAAAAAATCTAGGTGTAGTCTCTAAATGAGGAATGTTGTAAATTGAAAACATTTGTGGCTGCTCATTTAATTCTGACATGAGTATTTAAACAGAAGGCATCTCAATAAAATCCCTGTTGAATGAATGGTTTACTTATAGACCTAAGATTCTAAATACATAATAAACAATAGGGCAAGTGGTATAATGTTATACTGTTAATGCTAGTTTTAAGCTTTCCTAAGCTAAAACTTGACTTTTCATCTTATGGTTTTTTTGGGTGGATTACTGACAAAACATTACTTTGCTGTTGTATCAGTGAGAATAATTGAATTTGATTTATGGGGATATTTATTCTTACATATTTATGTTGTTGAAAGCATTTTATTTTCATTGAAGTTATACCATAATCGAAGCTGTTAGGAACCTTTGCAGTTTAAATTAATAGTTAGAAGAGCTAGTTTCTGAACTCTTTCAGTAGTAGTAACGCATATACTGTGGCCACAGGGGTCGTTATGCAGTACAAGCTATTTCTCTCTGTAGATCTGAAGTGAAGTTCAGTAAACGTCACAAAGCATTAAACATCTCCATGGTAGTGTTTAGGTCTTTCTCTAAAGCAGGACTTCGCTGTCTCACACAATTGCTTTAACGTCTGCAAAGCTTGTGGATTCCATCTTCCCCAACATGTTTATAGGCGGACTCTAGTTTTGCAAAGGTCTTGAGGTATGTCAAAGAGGTCAGTATAAGCTCAGTTTCAGATCAGCATCTTTTGGGTTCTAGGGTTCTAGGCAGGTTTTAGAAATGTCATGGAAATTATTTCAGTTCATCTGAATTTTGGATATGTAGGAGCCAAGAAACTGGGATTCACCTTTACCTTTCCTATATGGTACAATATATGATCACATGTTCAAGACAGATGCCATGATGGGAAAACGAGCATGCATCAATACTATTCCACATTCACTAAAACTTATAATGGCTGATGTAGGATAAAATAAGAGATGAAAAAAAAGACTTTGTGTAATTATTGTAAGAATAGTGTAATAAAAACCTTGCTCCTGAAAGCTTGAATTGTTTTAACAACGTGTAGTGAACATATTTGGTTATACAAAGCAAAAGCACAACTAAATTATCAAATTTACACAAAGTCAGATATCTGAAAGGGGATCTTTTAAAAAAAAACTTTATTTGAGAAAGGAAGAGACTTATATCAGAAGGCAAAAAAAGGGAACATACAAACAGAATATATTTACAACACAAAACAAGAGATCACCTCTAAGGGTGTAAATTATAATAAATACAGTAGATTTAAAATATAAGAGACAATAATCAATTAGAAATGTGGTTGTTTAAACCCAGTTTTCCTTTTCACTGGTTCCAGGTAGTTTTGCTGTTTTAATTTTATCCAAATTTGAAAGGTCCTGAAATTAAAGTCCACTAATGTATTGGGGTTTCTTACCTGAATGACATTATAAAAATATCTTTTGTGGATACATGTCTTTAAAATTATATTGTACAAAAGTTTTCTCATTTGCAAGTTTCTCCCCAGATAAAATGTGTTTTAAAAGATGCACTATCCCTTTTTGATGAGGCTGAAGTTAGATTCCAAAGAAAATTAAAATTATACACAATGGGAAAAACATATAATTTCATTTTTATATGCTTCACTTTTTGAATGGGAATGTGATTTTTTTCATCCAAGATGGGGAAAGATTTCTGTTCAGATATGAAGCACACATAACAATTACCTGTTTTTCTCAATTAATAAATCTTTTCTATCTAAGGAGGCTTTTCATATTAACAGCAACTATTTAGTCAATTGACTGGAGACCTTCTAGGAAAAAGGATAATGTATCTTTAGAAGTTGCAACATTTTATAAGAGATTTAATAGTATTAGAGCATAATGTAAACAACACATGCTAATAACATTTTAGAACAATTTCTACATTTGGCAAAACAGCTATCTCTTTTGAAACAGGATACTGCACCTTAAAATACCTCAGCTTTAGAAATATAAATATTTTTAATAGAAAAAAAAAACCTGACAAGGGTTCCAGGTCAGTTTGGGATTATCCATATTAAAGGGGATCTTAATACAATGAATCTTTAACTAGCTTAACAAAAGTAAACCTATAAAACAAGGTAAACATATCAAAAGGGAATATGAAGGAAATGTTTCACTGGAAAGCTTCCTTAACAATTTCCCTACTCGCTTTGTTATTTTCTTTGACAATAAATCAATTCATAGAGTGCCTTTAAAAACAGAGGGAGCGCTGCCCTGTTCTGCCCCCCTGCCCCCC
>JAVJGI010000050.1:83235074-83335341 GCA_035590275.1 Ibycter americanus | reverse complement strand
TCCCCCCCTGCCCCACATTCCTCAGCACATGAATCACTTGGGCTTCCTGTTTCCATAAGGCATTTCCTGCCCCCCCTCCCAAAATCACTTTTCTGCAGGAGAACAGCAGGGACATGACAAAGTATAGACTTAAATAAACAGGGCCTTCCACTGCACCCAGCCTTGCTTTGCCTGATCTCGCAGCAATGGAAAGGGACGCCAGCGCGCTGGCTGCGTACGTGCACTGTGCTTTTCAGCCTTGCTGAAACGCTCGCCGACAGTCTGAAGTTTCCTTTTGCCAAGCTGGCATTTTATGCACAGTTGTTATTTTAGTATTTGTCCATGAGACCTAGCGGTAAAGGTTATGCGATATTGTATGATTAGTCTTTATTTAAAAAAAATAAACAAGTGATTGGATATCAGATGGTAACGATAACAGTTATGCGCTTTTCCTGCGATATCCTAATAACTGATTGGAACCTAATGCTGCATTTTGCTCCTCGCCAGTACTCGCATCTGCTGCATTTAAGGATGTCTCTGTGGACAGTATCATCAAATAAGACAGAATGAAAAATTAACTAAGCAGTGCAAAAAAGAAAACAATGCAATTTTTAAACAGTGCCTTGCCTTGCCTCTTTTCATCCACCTGGTATTCTCCAAACTCAATTTTATACACCAGCCTGGGACCACTGATATAGCAGTCAGTACCTGTCTACTGGGGAAAATATACCCTAATTTTAACAGTGTTCAAGACTACAGTATGATACAGTATATACAGACAGCTGAAAGCAAAAGTCAGAGGATTCAAAATCAGAGAAGAATGTTTCATCAATCAGATGTGGAAATTAATTCCAGCAGTTGCTGATCTCAACAAGCTAGGTGATACGAGTTCTCTTTCACTAGAACTAAGCAATGCAATGTAATCCTGGGCTAATACAAAGTCTGTCAGCTATTACGCAAAGGTTTATGTAGAATAATTGACTGCAACAGGTATTTTGTCAATTAGTGGCCGTAAGGATGAGCTTCACTATGTTTTCAAGTGTGCATACAACACTTCTGCCTTTGTTAGATTCTTTGAACAGTAAATCAAGATTTGCTAGATCAGTGAATCAAAACACAGTTGCTTATCAAAGCCTAGAAAATGCACGTGATGTTCAGATAATAACCTTAATTACAAATCCTGGAGCTAAATCTTTGCCTATTACCTGTTGCATAAAAGCAGCTTGCTCCCCAGATTCCATTTGCTGGGTTTGAACATCCTCATCACTGTCCGGTGGCTCCTCTTTGACTTTCACAGCCCCCACCTGCTGTCCTATTCTGTCATCCACACCAGCACTGCTGCTCTCAGCCCTAATGCTGGCACTGCTGGCAGGGGCTCGCTCCTCCTGCATCGAGTGATCTCCGTGAAGCTCTTCTTCAGCTTCCTCCAGGTGACTGCCAGGCTGCTTGAGCTGCTCAATGGACTTAGAGAGCATCTGGAAAGAGAAAGAGGGAACGATTATTGATTCCTTTCACCGATGCCAAACACTGAGAAGTACTACATTTACACCAACAAAATTAAAGCTTCTGTAGCAAAACCAAGTAGATATGCATGGCTAAAATATTAATGTACAGGGGAAAAAAGAACCAAAGTTCCTAAGCAAAAGGTCACTTGTTATTCTGCAGTAGAAAATACCATGTATGTAGAGACTGCTATACAGTAGAACTAAACTAAGACAGAATGATGAAAATGTTACACATCTGTTTGTTACACTGTTACAGCTGATAATCAAGAGAAATTAGTCTCCTTTCATGCTCTTCCAACATAAATGCAGAAATTTATTTAACCGTATTACAGTTCATATTCATATAAAGGAACTCTGAGATATAAGAAAATTAGTAATCTGGTGAATATTTTGTTATGAGTAAATCAGGGAATGTTCACACAAGCTTCTCCATCAATTAAAGCATGAAGGTGCTGAAAGCCAACACAGGGGCGGTGACAAAGAGCTGGTGTCAGTCCTCCTTCCTGTGGCACAAAGATGCTGCAAGCATGTCATTTGTCCATGACTGGAAAGACTACAGCTTTTGTTGTGCACGGTACAGGTATCCCAATTTCAGCAATAATGATATAACACAACTACCCAGACAATCCTGGTTTTACAACATTAAATGCTATTGTAACACTCTGCTGAGGTGTCAGATGCCCAGGTGCTGCAATCAAGTACAGTTTATGTTTTACTATCTAAGATACAGCAAATGTATTCAAAACAGTCCAAATGTAATCCAAAAAGGCAAAACTGAAAAAAATATCTCTGCTTTGTTGAAAGAGGTGCAAATTAGACATGTGAGTAAGCATCTGCAGGGTCAAGTGAGTAATTACCGTTTACTCAACTGGCCCACCTGATTTCAAGCAGATAGTGATTTGTATCACCAAGGTCAGAGTACCAAGAGGAGAAAAAAACCCACCTTTTACCATTACTCTTATATAGTTTCCTCTTCCCATCTGCCTTCCCCCGCAACTATCAAGCGCTACAAACTGTGTTTTAGCTAGTTCTATATGCTGAGTTACTGGATGGCTTCAGTATAGCTATTTTTGTCACAAACTGTGGACCATTTAGTTTCATTCTGCTTGCTAATGCATATAGAAAAATGCCACCCCAGTGAAGGGCAGGGTTGTCATGTAAACTATGATCAAGAAGCTACAGCTGGATTCAGGAACTCCCACAAAGTCAACGAGAAGAGTTGAAAGATCTGTTTGTGCAGTTCCAGTTGATGCTCTGATGCATACGTCTCACATCAGTGCAGAAATAAATTCCACGCTGGAAGTCTATAGGCTTCAGTCACAGCAAATCTTCATTTTTGGGGCGTAATGGGAGTTTAATGGCTTACTAGAAAGAAACCAACAAAAAAATCCTTTTCATTACTGTAGTAACTAGCAAATCGCAACACATGCATCCTGCATGCTGCAGGTGGCATGCTCTAAGCTGGGGAATACTTACTACTGCAACTAATGCAGTGTCTCCTTTTATTAAGCAGCATCTGGAAAATTTCTCAGATCTAACCCATAAATCTTTTCCAGTTGTTTCTCAGGGGATGACGCTGACCAAGAAGGCAATGAAGCTAACTATGTGTATTCAAGCTCAGGTACGCTCCTCCCTGTCACTCAGTTCAACATCTGTGGGCGAGCCCTCTCCACTCCTCAAGCAAGAAAAGGAAGGCAGGACTGGCTGCTAGCAAGTAAATACAAGCTGAAACATCTGTGTGACAGATAATCATATACAGCTACGAGAGTCACTGATGCCGATCCATCTGTAAACCATTCCATGTGCCAGTTACTTGATACCAGGTGGGTTTTTCTGGAGGGGAAGCCAAGAGAAAATGAGTGCATGTCCACGGCGAAGTTAAGACACATATTTAGCTCATTACTGCTCTCCTTTCTTTTATGGTTTTTCACTTTTATGTCAGGCTCTTTCTTCTTCACTTTGCTGTATGGCACAGATCTACTGATGAGCTTTCTGAGGCAACACATGCTGGACTGCAGTATATAATCTATACATGGAACACCTTCAAACACTTTTTGCATGCAATCAGTGGAGTGATCCAAGCACATGTAAGGGTGCTGTGGAGACTAGAGTGGTATTTGTGTGCATTTCAGCTTGCAGCGTTCCTGTCTGGGGGCCTGCTCCAATGCTGTGGAAGTCACCAGGCAGTTTGCTCCAGACTTCGGTGACAGGAGGAGCTAAACAAATTACATTTTCTAAGACTGTGAAATGAAAGTCTTTATGTATTTACACAGTCGATTTTACAAAGTGCATTCATATTATCATCTTTATTGCCAGATCTTATTAAAAACATCCTTTACACTGTGACTTTGACTAAGCCTCAGGCAAGGGGCCATGGGGCACTACAGTCATGTCCCTGAAAACCACTCCTGCTGCTTAGTCTGCTAAGCCACTGCTGACTGCTTTCTCTGTATCAGTACCATGCTTTCATACTTGTTAAAGTGTTTTTTAAAGGCAGCTTGGCCCCATATTATCCCAGTAATTACATTAGTAGCATTACCAGGGGACTGTTCAGTTCTCCTAAGTCAGAACCGTCTTATTTTGTATTACATCTCCTGGTAGTACTGTGGAAAATTATTTATCTGGAGACATGCAAAGATGTCAATATTTCTATCTTATCTCTCAATCTAAGGCTGGATTACACAACAGAAAATGAGTCCTGAAGGCAACACTACTCAGGTCCTTTCACTGTGCAGCTGGACACTTTTGTTTACACTTAATGTTTAAATCTTTCACTTTAAATCTCCACCTACCAGTTTTTTCTGAATTTATCTGTAGGTACATGCAGGACTTTCTCCTCATTTTAATACATATTTTTGATTTTTAAAAAGTGATTTCTTAATCTGACTTTTAATAAGACTACATTTATAAATAATAATAAAACCTTGGTTTATTTCAATAAGAAATTGCAGTTGTACAAATTGGTCTTGTTTAACCAGTACACTTTACTGCTATCGCTATTCCAACTAAAGGAGTCACTCAAAAAAATGGCTTCATGATAATGTAACCTATTTTTTTTTTCTTTTATTTTCAGGAAATTAAACTGTAAGGGATATGCATGAGCCAAAGTAAATAGTGGCATCAGGAGAGGAAGCATTTACAGACATCAACTCCATTGTATAACTTCAAGAGTCCAACCAAAAAAAGACATCAAATACAGTCTAACCTGCTTGCTTATACAGAAGAATGGAAGACTGAGTATAAATAATCTGGACATTGCAACAGACCATTTTAAAAATCCTTCATTCACAAGCTGCTGCCTTTGTTTCTCCTTTGTATTGATAAGCTCTTGTAAAATACAATACTTTAAATAACATGTCTTTACAAAGAGACAAAGCACAAAATCCTGCAACAGCCACCCCAAGCATTTCTTTCCTTAATTGTTCATTTTAAATACATGGTAGTTATTTCTATATATACTTATATACTCACAAAACACACTTTTTCTCCTTATCTGCTATGGCTCTCAGATTACTTTGACCAGCTATGTCTGTTGTTAGCTGTAAAACAACTCGGCACCTGCTTATTGTTGTCTCTATTACTCATGTAGTACAACATTTCTAAGGGATGCATTTATCTTTCAAAATCATTCTTCTGCATTATGGCTTAAACATTAATTCTCAACACATTAATTCTCAACAAAGAGGAGAATGCTCTGGGCATTTTTCAGTTCCAACCACAGTCAAATGTTGCTACACTTTTGTCCAAATAATCGCCAGGTATAAGCAATATTAGAAAGAAGAAATGTGCTACCTCTCACCTTCAGAAGATGCTGTTGGGTGTGTAAGCTGGAAAGCCAAAACCTGAGTTGTAATATGTTTAATGAAACCAGATTAATTTACTCCTTCTGACCCTGATCCTGTCTTTCATATTTCATTAAGTATCATTCAGATAAGTGAATGATTAATCTTGGATTAACTGTATCTTTTCAATATTCCTATTGACAACAAATAACATTCCTATTTTTTCCATCAATAAATCAACAGAAACTTCCATATTATTTCTCATTTTCTATTAACAGATATTGGTGAGTTATCATCACCATCCAAAGCACTAACAAATTTTCACTTCCTATGTATTTTTTTGTCATGGATTTTTCAACCCTCAGTCTTGCCCAGTCACTGGTTCCCTATACAAAGATGTTTCAAACCAATTAACACCCTGGAATGAAAACTGAAATTCAAGCACTCCTTATCTAAGCATTAACATTATTCATACTGCTCCCATACTACAGTACACGCTACCAACTGCCCCATTATTTTAACCTTTACTACTCCAGTACAGAGGAGGATTCTACCATTAAAAACAAACTGCCAAAATGCTATGAATACATTATTTTAAGAACACATGTAGGGTTCCCACACCGATCAAATAAAATCTTGGTCTGATCCCTGTGAAGACAGTACTAGTTTAGCTTCAGTGGAGGCAGGCCTTTGCACATCATATGTGACAAAAAATAACCTTAAAAGACAGAGGGCTTTATTCACGTACTCTTCACATTAAGATGTCTGAAGATTTGAACACAGACTTCTGCTAGGGGCTTTACACTTACATTAGTTTAATCAAAATCACTTTTTCGGCAAGTGGCAAGGTCAAAGCTTTCTAGATACAGAGATATACAAATAACACCAAGATTTTAAAGTTTTTATTGTAGTAGTGGTCTTTTGGCACCTGATTGCAATAATTTTAACTGGGGGTTTCAGACTTCGGACTCCCTTCACTGAGCTAAATGAAGATCTGCAATGGTGATCAAAGGGCCTTATGAGGAAATAAGCTGTCATTTGGACAGAAGTATATTAAAGCTGACAACAGCAAAGCCGATCTTCCCTAAGACAAGCAGAGTTCAGGTTACTTCACATTCATTATTATTTTTTCCCCAGAAAGCTGGGATGAGGTTTTCTACCTACTTTTGGATGGGATATCAACATTTGCAGAATGTTTTCAGAAGGTCAGCATACTAGATCCCGCAGGTATAAATGTCAGACTTCAGTGGAGACGTATACCATTTCCCACATCAAAACCCTGGCATCTGACAGCTTACCAGAAATAATCCATAGGGGATCTTCTCTTTGTTATTAAGGACAGAGGCACACCTCTTGGCAATGATTTGTTTCTCTTCAGAATGGAAATGATCTAGGGGAATTCTTTACCTCTGACCTATGTTAGATTTTGCTTGTTATCACCCTCACAGCAGCACTGGCTTGCTGCTGAAGTATATTCTTTTCTCAAAGAAAAGAAACGGCTTTTTAATACAAGATAAATACAAGATCAATGAGGTGGGGAGAAACTTGCTCTCTTCTTTTTGTTGTTACAGCAAGATTCACCTACACGTCCACCAAAAATATCTGACCAAAACCAGTTTTCAGGGCATGCTGACGCATGCCATATCATCTTAGTTCAGGGAAAACATTCCAATACTGGGTTCAGTTGACATATATTAAAGCCTTAAGTACCTGAAGTCCTAAACATACGGAAAAAAGGAAAGAGAAATGGAAAAGAAAAAGAAGATATTAACTTGTTCTAAGCTCTCGATCAGCTGGCATTTCATAGTCTTTTCAGCTTAAAATGGTTCTGGTCTTTCTCACCAGAACTTTTAAGAGAACGTTTGAGCATTCCCTGTTAAAAAAAACCCTACATTTTTCATGACTGAAAAGGAGGGATACCTCTGTGCAGATTTCATTATACAGCCTATAAACAAAAGAGTAAGCGACAGACCAATGGAAAATAACAAGTGTATGTATTCACTTGATATATGGTCAAACTTGTCCTAAGAAAAAAGAAGATATTGGGTTGCTAGAACACCTACTGTTCTAAGGTTTAAATGACTGTTTTGCAGAGTTTAAGTTTGATTGTAAAGCCATGGAAATTATACAATGAACAAATAAATTCAACTGCAAACAGAGGCAAGTTTTAAGATTGAACAAAGTATATTCCAGCATGCTAGCAGCGTTCAAAAACCTTATGTAGGCACAGGTGTTCAATCTGAAGCTTTCAGTTAAAGGGTTAAAGAATATGGTTTAAAATACGGTACTTAAAAACCATTCCATGGTTTGATCTTTTCTCACTCTCTTGTTTATGGGCTACCCTTAAATTCCAGTTTTTAAAAGTAAGGTTTCTTCTTTGAAGTAGCTAAGAAAGGCCCCTGGCTTTCCGTATACTTGCAGAGGACAGTTAGGTGATTAGAGCACCGACATTTTTCAGTACTATTCATCAGAACAGGTCTGAGAACAGTGCTGTAGAAGAACCTAGATGCTGCAAACTGTAAAGTCTGATAAACCACCTGCATCCTCAGATAACCCACTGCTACTCTGGCTGCAGCATGATCTTATTCCTCTTTAGGTGTTTGCTGCTCTGATGAGTTACTGTGCTCCTGACGAAGGCTAGCTGTTCTGAGAGTAGGGATAAAGGAGACTGAGAAGCTATTGGGGCAAAGGAAGTAGGTTATGGAGATTCAAGGCAGTGGAAGACCCTAGGATAAACTTAAATTTCTAGTATCTACATATATGTATAGCCTATACTGTACAGAATAAAAGCTAGGTTCACTAGGTTTTAAAAGAAGGAACTGTTTTGTCTCTTTACCACAAATAACCATGTGAGAATGAAAGCCTATTTCAAGTCTGAGAGGGAATTATTCTCCTTAACATACATTTTCTTTGCAGTTTAACTCAGGCAAAAAAAATATTACTGAAATAAGCATTATCCCAAACCAACTGCAGTCTTTTTACTTCCTTATCCAACATAGCTCTTGTGAGGTACAATGCATTCCTAGTCCCACGTGACCAGGAATATGTTTATGTGACTCAAGTTTAATTTTCACATTCAGGAAAAATGTATCTATATGCCACTGCACATATCTCCAAATGCTACGGTAGAATTTATGTCAATAAGTATATGATCTAACAAAAACATGTCAGTGGGAATCTTTGCTTTGTGAGGAATGCATGAACTGATTGGTTTGTAGTGAGTACCCACAAACAGCACAAAGACTCAGTACTTTACCGGTAAAAATTCTTTTCTCTTCAGACAATTGAGGGCAGGTGAAATATTTTCAAAACCTGAGGCTACGAGATATACATATGCCATCTTGATTAAACATATGGAATGCATACTCAAAGAAAAGCCAAGTGGAGTCCTAGTTGAGTAATCAAAACACCCAAGCTGAGAGGGGTTAACATGCGAGGATCAGCTCTGAACTTTGAAGTTTTCTGGTCTTCATTTTTCCTAATTAAGACAAGATTTAATAACCAAACCACTGTACAAACTATGTACTTAAACTCTAGGTTTGTTTCTAATTTTGTTGGGAATTCTTAGTAGATTCCAGAGAATCAGTACCCCCTGGGAAGTTCACCCAGTAAGGTGGATTGGCTTCTTTTTTTTCCCCTTTTCACTTAGGTAGAAGGGCTGAATGCCAGCTTTTCATCTTTTCTTCTCTGCCATTGCCTCTTATATATAGTTATTAAGTAACCCTCAAACAAAAGAAGATAACTAAAGATGCACGACTAATGTCTTTGAATTACTAGACGAGCTCCAGGAAACAACTTTTGGAAAGCTATGTAGTAAGTGCAGAAAAACGTTCTCCAGATAAAAGCATTTAGTTACTTGCATATCTTCATTTTAGAGCAGGGAACAGCACCACATTTTTTGTAGAGGCATTAGCTCCTGACAGATCTATCTAGATTCAGTTGCTTTTTACTTATTAATGGGCGGTCCCATGTTTTCTACCCTGCTCTACTCCCCCACCCCCACCCCTACCCAGAACAAGGTGTTACTCTATAGAGAAAGAGCGCACAATTCAACTCTGTATCTGAGTTAACAACAGCACATTTTTCTTTTTCCTTTTATATGGTAATTTTATATTGTCATATAGATAACAAAATTTCATGTTACTAATTGACTTACAGAGAAAATGTTAGTTTGATAAAAGCCAGTTAAAAATGTCTCCAGATGTTTATTAAGTATCTGACATAAAAAAGATAAATTTAATCAGCTGATTTGAGTTCAAATGAGTTACATATTTACGCTACATACTAGTCCACAACAAGAAAGCTTAAAATACAATTCAAAGGCAGCTAAATGGAATGATTGCTGAAGCTCAGAAATGCAAAAGCTCTAACAAGTTGGATAGAAATGTAGTAATCTTTAAGGCACCATTTACCATTTAACAGGAAACCACCTGTAATTTAAAACTGTTAACATGCTTTGAACCCTGTTTTGTCAAATTGTATTCTTACTCATGACAAGAACAAAAAATTACCTTTGTAATGTGTTTTAGAAGCTGAAAATAAAGATCTATATAATTGTATACACCAACTACACACAAACAAGAGACTCATGCTCTGATGTCTACAACCACATGGCACCAACACTTAAACTTCCTTATTAGTTTTCAACCTTTACGTTTACTAGAAATTCCTTATTTTAGGAACTCACCTTATTCATGTGTATTTGCTGCTGGTACTGTTTCTGCTTCTCCAAAAATTGTTGATGTTGCTGCTGGATGACCAGCTGGGCCAAAGTACTCTGAGGAAGAGGAGCTGACTGGGTTCGATTCAATGGCCTGTGACGAGGCAGTTTATGCGCGGCTCTTATGCCAGGTGAGACTCTTTCCTTTGCTGCTAAAGGAGACTGTGGATGAAGAGGAACCGCTCCTGCAAAACAGGGACATTTCACTCCCGTGTGAAAAACAACAAACTAATAGTTCTAAAAGGAGAGAAAGTTTTCAGCAAGAAGAGGGGTGTATATTGCAGAACTTTGCATCAGTGCTGATGCAGTGGGACGTGTACCACGTGCCTTGCCATGCTGGGAAGTTCAGCAGCTGCAAAAGAATGTGATGAAGTAATCATTTTCTCTTTTCTGTAATCGTTGAATTCTTTCAGGCTAACAGACTTGAGCAGAATCACTTAAGGGGGAAAACAAAGATGCTGTCTTTTTCTCCCACCCTTCCACTTTTCCCAATGGTTAGGATGTATAAAATCTGTATTACCGCATTTATTTTCATGTGAATACAAATGTCATTGAAAACATCTTAAATTATTATTGTGTTGAAGCCTGATCATTACCAGTCACAAGAAGTTTTTGCTGTCTCATTTGTTCTTTCAGTAACAGATGTTGCAAGAGAGCTTGGTGGCTGCTATTCGGCTTTCCCTCCAAAGTAACATGAGGATGAGTCGAGGACGGAGGAATGTTCCCCCCATACTGTCCAGCCAAGGCCACTCCTTGTCTGAGCGACTGGGTGTCCCCCTTCTGCTTTTCTTTGAATGATGATGAAGCCTGTCAAAGAACAACGGCACTGGTAACGGCTTTTCACAGACCTGGCCATTTATATCTCCACTTGATTAGACGCTCTTATGTCATACTTTATGAATACATACAGAAGAAAAGGTTAACAACCCTATCTTACACTTTGACTGTGAGATGAAAAGGGAGGAAGAACATGCCAGTTAAATGTAACACTGTGAGAAACTGAGTAATGAAACCACTTGAAAAAAATCCGTAATAAAAGCCAAAGCGCAAGGAACTACTAGTTAGAACATTATTAATGAAAACTCAGGACCTACCCTTAAAATTCCTAAAGACCTTCCCACAGCCTCCTGCACAGGAAGATGGGGGATCAGAGGAAATAGTTTCCATTGAGTTGGGAACAGGCAAGGCTTGGTTTTTCGCATAACCTTCCATCAGACAGCAAGCCAATCAGCAAAACAAAATAATTACCTGTAGTAGTGGGAAGCTATTACTTTTCCTGGAGCACTCCCTGACTCCCTGAAGGACAGCACAAATGTAAGTTTCACCCTTTGCAAAGTATATTTGTATAGTTAAACTCTCATCTACAGAATCATCAAGAGCTGTTGTACATGTGTAGCATTTTTAAATGCCCTTATAAATTCTACAGTCATTGATTTAAAACTTTTGGAAGTTTTGGCTTTTCAACATTGCAAATGTACTTTATACCTCTTTGTTCTTTGTCTAGTTAAAAAAATTAATTCTTAAAAGAGCAGTTAAAGCAGAATAATAATTCTTACAGCAAGAATAATAACTTAACAGAAATAAGCATGCTGAGGCTTGCAGATAACCACTTATGGTATGTCATGGTCAAAACAGTATCTCTGACAATCTAAATTCTGTAAATTCTAATGAGGCAAACCAAGGTTTTCACTAATATTTTTTGGGTGTATGCTTACTTCACACTCTGCTATCACCCTTCCCTGAAAAACAAACACCAAAGTAAACTTTACATTCCATTTGCAGCTGTTTATTCTGGTGACAGAAATAAACATCACTTACATAAATCAGCTCCTTTGGTTTTTCTAATGCAAAAAAGTAATATTTGGTGCTAGCTGGCCACATCAAAAGCTTGTATGATTTGAGTGAGAAAATGAAACATATTTTTATTTCCATTCTAATGTTATAAAATTATTTTGAAACTAGTTATGTTTTTGTGAAGTAGCTTAAATTTTTCCATCCTTTAAAAACAGTAATTTGCTTATAAATGTCTCATGAAAGGCTTCTAGAGAACTGATTTAAAGCTTATACAATTTTCTTTGCAAAGTTCTATATCTGATGTTAAAATGTTGGATTGCAGCAATATATTATTGGTGAAAACAGTAAATGTACTGAAAAAGCTGTAAAATAACATGAAACTTTAACTTGAAACTACATTTAGCACTGGAATTAAGTAACACTTACTGCAAACCATGTGGATTGTATAGATTAGGGTTTTTTTTACACCACTGAAAACTGTACTTACACCCCTAGTATTTTTTATAGAAGTTACCAATTCACATTCTAAGTAATTTAAATTGTTAAAATTTATTCAGCATTTATACACTGTTTTACAGAACCACCATATAACTTCTATCAGTATTTGTACTTTTTTTTTGGAAATCAGAAAAGGTAAGTTTTGACCAGTGGCAAAATTTGCAGATATTTCACTGAGCCTCAGATGTCACCTCTAGGTTACTGTATCTTGGTCTAGATCTAAAGATCCTTATCCATCACCTTGGATTTCTGTACATAGCATGTCTGTGTTTCCATACATTTCACATATTAATTTAACATTTATCTTTAAATAAAGGTGATTGCTTCAGACTGAACACAGGGCATATGAATATAACTTGTCATTAAAATATGAATTGTTCACATATCACCGATTTTATTTGCCTGATGGTAGCACACCCCTCAACAAACCTAGCTGCAGGAATACTAGATTCTTCCCCTACTATGCTCCAGTCCAGCTTAGGTTGTCACTGGAATCTCATAAAAAGTTACAGGTGTTGTACTTTAGCAGGTAGGTGTGATCGTATAATTTGAACTTTTATACTAAATGATCTCCTCATATACTTTTCACCGTGTCTGAGATCTGTCATCTGATTTGCAGACACAAATGTAATGCATGTGGCCCATACTTAGCTAAGCTCCACACCAGCACTTGTTTATTTGCAATTAAGAATGATTATTGCTTTCAAGTTTCAGGTATTGCCCAATGCAAAGAAAGTTCTGGTTCCTACTCCGAATTGCTTATGTTCCAAAATGCTAAAAAAAGACAACAGTCTGAAGGAAGGTCTTCTGGAAGCTAAAGTAGACAGGAGGCGTGAGACTGGTCACTTACACTGATTTGAGGTTGCACTGCTGGAAGCCCCAAGGTAATGTTGGGCAGAGAAGGGGATGTGTACAGACTCAACAAGTTCACTGATTCGTCTTGTATCAAAAGGCGTTGCTGTGAAACCAGATGCTGGAATAAAGGGGAAAAACAACAGAAGTATAATTTTCAAGTTTTTTTATCTTGGTTACTTTATCATTGTTATCCTGCTACATTGAAAGCCAGTTATGTATCATGTATTGGTTTGCATCCCAATGGGGTTCCAGATAAGAAAAGTACTGTCCTCGTGAAAAAACTGTTGCTATTTCTTTTCTTAAGATAAGAACTGATATATGTCTGGGATTATTCTTTGGTTAGTGAATCAAATTTTCATGCAAAACTGAAATCTTTAGGATTCTCAGACCATCTCTTCTCATCAGCTTCTCATCAGCTCAACATCGGTTCTCATCAACTGCACTTTCACTACTAGAAACTCAGTGGGAATTTAGCTGATGAATTAAGGAGTATATCTAGCCAAATCAAAGGTGTCACGAATGTGGAAGTATTACATCTTTATTTTACCATGGTGGTTACAATTTTTGTTGTAAGGTATGAAGTGTGGTTTCTACATAGTTCATGTATTTTCTTATACAGCTTGTGATGGGGTTGTTTCAGGCACATTATTTACTTCCAGTGACATGGGAATTTTGTGTAGAAAGTGAAGCAGAATGGCACATCTGCCGTTTGAAAAATTGTACCGTCTCTCTCTCTGTATGCATATATACAAAACCAGCATTCCGTCATTCTCTGATGGTGGGATACCCCTCACAGCCTTTCTAACTCCCTTCAAGTTAAAATCTTTAACACTTCTTTTGAAGCCTTGTGATATAATTTTCAAGGACATGGAATTGCTGACATATTTTTAATTACTGTCAAGTAAAACCAGACATTCTACAAAGATCACCCTCTGTCTTTCCATTCTAGATTCATTGGGAAGAAACATAAAAAGTTACATTACCACAACAGGAATCTTTTTGAAGCCTTTGCCTTTCTGCTTGAACAGTCATGTTTTTCAACATGTGGTCTAGTGTAGTTGCTTGAATTACATTTTCTGTTTAACTCTTGCTTCCCTCCCAGAACTTTAACACAATAAGAGCTACAAAGGTCTTATTAGACTTAGGAACTCTGGCATGATATGGTCCCCAAGGGAACAACATCCTTGAAAAAGAATACCCTGTGTAACAGTATGACACAGTGACTGCTTTCTTCCCAAACAAAAAGCATATGGGACTCCAATAATAGACCACCTCCAAGAGGGATACTGCACACTCGGGCTTTGACTAAAGTAAATATAATAACTTGTCAAGCATGTTGTGGGGAGCTGTAGATTTTCCCCTGGACAAACCTGGAATATCAATTAACTCTGTAAAATACTTTGTGCTAATACAATGCAACTTCAGACCATCAATGAAAAGTGGTTAAGCACAAAAACACAGGATGTTATTCCAAAACATAACCTTCCTCATACAGTTTGTTTGGAGATACGACCTATCACTGAGACAATAACAGTAGAAGTCTATCTCTAAATTTTTTTTGGTACCTAGGGAATGCCGACAGATAGCATACGAAACAAAGAAGCTTCACTTGTATATTACATTAATTCCTGGCTAACAGTGTCTTGCCTTGATAACATCCACCTTTGACCACGAATAAAATGAAGTATGTCAAGACTAGGGAGATATTATTGAGGGATACTACAAAGATTTAACTGAAAAAGGACACTGCAGCAGCTCTAATGTGCCTCCTAGAATATAATCGAATTTGTAGCAGATGCAGCATCCTATACAAGCCACTTCAAAAATGAACATCTCCTTTTTGGTTTTCAGTATGCCACTATTACCTTCTAAGATTTGAATTTCAAACATAACAGTGACAGGGTGTATAGCAGTAAAACATTCCTGCATTAAGTTCAGGCAGAATTGTTTTATCAGGCAGAATCAATCATGTTATATACCATGGGAGTTTAATGTTGAAAACAAGAGTTTATTAGTAAAAGCATTTCCATCCCATTTCTAATACTGTTGATCAGTCATTTTCATTTTGCCAAGTAACTGATTTTTTAAAATATTTTAAATATTTTAAATATTTTCAGGTAAATATTAGCCTAAGCTTCAGTTAAACCTCATGTCCCAAAATAAGTTTAGTAGCCCACCTGCATAGATTACAGTCCTGTGTATGCTGAGGCAAAGCTGCATGACCCCTGCTGCAGCTTCTCTTTTTACACCGCTGAAAATACCTTGAAATGGTGGCACAGGCTGGAGTTGCCAGCAGTGTCATTTGGCAGCACAATGGCTAAGCAGACTTCACGGTTTGGATTGGCACCTAAATTACCCCAAAGAGCAACTTGCCCTACTTTCTGCTCTATATACATACTCACTGGGTCCATGTATCCTGCATCCTGATGCTTAAGACAGCCTGTCAACAGAGTTACCCTCTTTCATAAAATAGAGTAGAATAACTAAATGTAACAGTGCATGGTGATCAGCAAGTAACCACGATTAGTTATTGTACTTCTGTTGTGCTACCAGGACCTGATGAGAAGCAGGAACATCTCTTTCATGTGTGCGTGTTTATATGCACGTTTATACATTAGGAGTGGAAGAGGAAACGGTGTGGCTTTAATACTTCTCAATTGTGGAGCAACAGTAAGGTTACCATAGCTTTGAATATTCACAATTACTCAACACTCTTATTTCTTAAGGCTTTTGGGGAGGTTTTTTGGTAATTAAGCTCTCTTCACATACACTTGAAACAAACCTCACCAGCTGGTCAGAAACCTACACATTTTTCCACTAGCCACTTGCAAAGAGCACCTCAAGGAGCTGAGTGTTAGAAACACAGCACTGTGGGGTTGCACAAATCGAGTATACATTTATCTGCCACACATGTCATTTATAATGCTGTACAATCAGGTGATATTCTAGGAAATGCTGCTCTCCAAAGTGCAAATGAAAGAAAGAAAATGATCTGAAGCCCGCTTACACCAACTAGACACTTTCCATTGCCTTCAGTGGCTTTTGACCAGGCCTGAACGCCTAAAATTAATCATTTCACATGACTAAGGCATTTTGTCCCTCTGAACTCAAGGGACATGCTGTGCAGGGGCTCAATCCTGCTTGCATTTCTCATGCAAGCAAGATTTAGCCCCAGCACAGCAGGTCACCTGAAAGTGTACAGCATGTTATAAGAGACAAATAGCTACTGCGGTGAACCTTGATGATACTGGAGACAACCGGGCCTAATAAAAACAGCATTTTATTTATAAGGTGCAATTAAAATCTTGAGTTTAACTTTCAAGTTTCATATAATGAGACCGGTGTCTTAACAAATGGTACTGAAAGTACCCTTAAGGGAACTGTGATAGTAAAAGATTATCTGCAAAAATGTAGCATTTGCAGAGCACTTTTCTTCATTCAAAAAATGTAAATGTCTACCCACCAGACTGTTTGCTCAGGAGGGTAAACCACTTAAAAGTCTCACTATTCAAATGGGTATGGCAAAAATACTGCAAAAATCTGTTTCATTACTGATAATACTCTAATTCTGTCTATGCACTAGAGTGTAATCATTTATGGTATTGACTCATGTTTTACTGGTAAATGGCTCTCTGTCATAGCAACCTGTTTTCCCCCAGCAAAAAGTGTTTTATTTGCTGCCATGAAAACCACGGCTATCCACCCACTCAGATATGAGCACAACACTTACTGCAAATGTCACAACAACGATTATGAAACAACAGCAGTGTGAGTCATGCAGGATTAGAGCAAAACAAGTGATAATTTGGGTGATTTTGGAACACTTTTCCTATTATTAGAAACTTCTGTACTTTGTGCATCTGATGAAAAATTGATTAGCTATACAGCCTTCGAGAGCTGGCAGCTAAAGCTAAACTAGAAAAGAGATATGCACAAGTTTGGCTGCTGTTAAACTACCAAATAAAATCCCACTGAAATCAAAATGTACTGAAGCTGAGATTTATGGAAAAATTTTTGAGCCCACAGGACCGCAGTATTAAGAGTCAAGTAACCAGAGAGGTAAAGAAATCCCTGACTGGATCCAGAAATGGGAGTCCGTAGTTTCAGCTGCTTAGCATGCTTCCAACGAGCTAAGTGACCAACTCCAACATGCAGAGCTCAACTTCTAAAGGAACTTTTTAGGCTGTTGAGCATCTGTGATTGTATAGTGGAGCTGTAACTTCTGATGTCTGGCACAGTAATGGCAAACGATATGCAATGCAGTATTGTATTAATAAACAGACTATAACTTTGCTGGTTGTTGCTACAACCTTTCCAAATCTCCCCAAACAGTGGCTGCCAGCCTGATCAGATTGTATGCATTTCTGATCATGGTTCAATACTGTGGGCAAGTGTCCAGAAACTATAACATGCAAGGTAACAAGCACTGTGTATCAGTCTGTAACATTATTCCCTTTGCATTTCATAGTATCCTCAAGTCAATAAAAGATCCAATTGGACAAGATTTCCTGTTTAATACAGCACTAACACCCACATATTACAAATCTCTATCTAAAACATACCCAATATTAAAACATACCATTTAATTCCACTGAACTAGGATCTGAAACATACCCAATATTAAAATATAGCATTTAATTCCACTGAACCAGGATCTGATCTAATCCAAATGATGGATCTTACTCTGCATCATTTAAATTTCTTTGCAATCACGTACAGGGGGCTATGAGGCAAGACCACATGTTAGCCATCAATGCAACTTTTTTTTCTTTTTGGTTACGGGCCAGAGAGAGGCTACTAATCAGTGTGCAGAGGTCACCCACCTGCCCCCTGGATCATAGTTCACACACACAATTAATTCATTATGGGGAAAAGTCACTGCTGGAGGTTGAACTGCCCATTCCAGGTTTTTTTGAGGTGAATGTCCTGCCACTGACCTGAAGAAATAGCTCCACCAACTAAAACTCTGTTAAATCCCATTTTCTTATGCAATTTTTCTAACATAAACAGCATAAACCAAAAATTAATAGAAAACTTTGCCACCAAAGCAGGAATTGATGTAAGTGTAAGCACTGGATAGAATATTGTGAAATTTGATTCTCTCTTAGTTGCATAAGTTTATTGTCCCTTTGCAATATTGCCACGGAAATCATGACTTAGGCATGTCATCTATGCTAAATGAGGTTTATCACAACTGATTTACCATCTGCATTCCTGTTGTTACAGGCACATATGCACGAAACAGAATAAGGAGTAGTTAAGATTCCTTCTGCGTACAATCTCGTTTTACAAAACAAGTATTCAAGGCTCCTGGCATGTCAGTTACGTTGGCAAGTACTGCCTTGATAAGGAAGCCAAGGTACAGTAAAATAAAAGGCAGATATGAAAAAGGATTTAGTCACCTAACTTTGATACTGTAATTAATCAAACCTGCTTCAGCAGCCACCTGAGCCTGGGACCACCTTAACTCATACGTGTTAGGGTCACCAATGCATATATCACTCTTTTGCATGTAAAAGTTCTTCATCAGCGTTCAGCACTGTGCACCTCTTCAGGTTATCCCAGAAGGTAATGTTCTGTAACACAGACACTTCCAAGTTTCTCCCATAGCTCCGCCCCACTCCTCCAGTAACATTACTGCTGCTTTTATTTGGACTTTTGTTACTAAAGAGTCTACTGAACATGCATCTCATGTATGAAGATGTATCTCATATATAACATACTCTGATATCAGCCTGCAATGTCCTGGTACAAGAAGATATAATTATATCTTCTGCAATTATTCTGCTTGTGAGTATGATCAAATTGAAGTTTCAAATCTCTCCAGACTAGAAATCTGAGCAATTATCTACCCAATAAAGTCTTACCTCAGCTTGAATGTTAGATGGCAAAACTGAGGTTTCGTTTTCTGTTATACTGCTGGTTGGACCATTGCTTGGGGAACTGGGACCTGATCCAGGGGAGCTGCTACTGACTGAGGATTCTGAAAAACAGATGAAGCATACATGAATTTCACACTGGAAAGGAACATATGATCTTGATTAATTGTATACTCTTTATTCCACAGTTGGTTTTTTTTCTGTTGAAAAGTATCTATCGGTTATGCTATTTACTTACGTTAAAGTTTTTTAATTCACCCTCCATTTCTTTTGGGTTTCCTTGTACAGTGCTAACAAGGAAAGATACTCCTGCTCTTTCCCCTTCTGATCTGTCTGCTTCACAAATGAAGAATTTACTATTTAGTTTTGCCATGAAGATGGTATGATACTCAGTAACAGGCAGAGATACAGGCATATAAGTTGTAATGAATAAAAAGAAAAGAAATATTTCCTTTTTAGTTGCAAAGAGTCCTGTCCTGTTTCTGTAAGAGATCAGAATGACAGAGATAGCAGGCTTGCAAAGGTCATGATAACATGTCGTCAATTCACAAGGCCTACTGCCATGCCCTTTCTGTTTACAAAGGGGATGAGCCCATTGTGGACTAATCAATGCATACACAAGTAATGGCAAAATATACATCACTTTCCCTACATCTTGCACAAATATGAAGGAATATTTACAGCATACAAAAATCTTAAGATAGCATTGGAAAAGCTGTATATTATCTTGCTTTAAAATTTCCCAAGTTCTGTCTAAGATAAAGGGGAAGAGGATGACCTTGTGTGTTGTTCTATTGAGCTATTCTAAGCCTACACTGATACAAATCAAATTTATGTAATGGAAACTGTTAACAAGGTTAAAGATGGAAGAATGTAGCACTAGTAGTAAGCCTATTTCATGTGACAGCTTTCAAATTAAAGTCCTCGAGAAGTCAAAATAATTAATATCTAAATGTGGTGGTAAATTATAGTCACTTTGCTTCTTCACTCTTTCTGACTCAGTTCTCATGCAAAAATATAACCTCACTTTGACTGAAATTACGGTGAGATTTCTGTTTCTTGAACCTGTCACTCTTTCCTACCAGAGCTGACTTCAGTTTACCAAAGTGAATCCGTACCCAGCTATACTGACTAGTCAGGTAAAGTTCATGCATTGTATTCTCACTTGTTTTCACAGAAGAGCAGAAACACAAACATTCTTTTAAATTCATTTTTTTAAAATTATAATAAAACTTTTTGTATAAATAGGCATGTAAATAAAGGGCTGCTTTCAGTTAAAAGAATGAAGAAAGAAAAAGAGAAAAAGGCTTTGGCCAGAAATGTTTGATCAGGAAAGTTTTGATTATGAAAGGTACAAAACATCATACAGCTGATATTAATAATTATGATGGAGATCTGTAAGGCTCCAAATTACTGTCAGAGCTAGGAAAAACACATTTATTTTCAGTGGTTGCAGAAAAACACTCCTGGGATAAATATTTTACTTTATACCTTACTTGTGAGTGTACAAAATATAAAGAAATCAGCTAAAACTAAGGAAGTGGAGATCAAGAATCTCCTAAGAGCTTCGGCAAATGAAAATAATAAATTAGTTGTAAAAAATTCTAACCTGGAAATAATTTATAGGGAAATTACCTTTTTTATTTACTTTCTTACTTCCATTCACATTCATGTCCCAGTTTTACACATGATGTACTGTGAAAAGTTGTCATGAGGATCGCATGTAGGGGGACACTGATGTGAATTTGTTCATGTGTTATACTTCCATCTTGGTGTGACATAATTCTGATATACCAAGTGAACTGAGATACACGTCTGACAGACTAGTAACAGTTGGTTGCATAAACATATGGTCTGATTGTAACATCACTTCAACAAGCCATGAAGCTACCAAATATTGATGCAAAGTCAAAGCGAGAAACATCAAAGTGAGGCCAAATATGGTAAATCATCTTTTCTTTCAAATCAACAGGTAAGGTCTTGGCAGCATACTAATCCTAAGGACTAAAAATGAGAGGACATTAGACTGTTTGGCAACTCGGATGCAATTCTGCAAAACAATATATGTGAAAATTTTTACCACTCTGCAATACCAGACATGTGAAAGAAAGCCTTAGCATCTGTAGTTCATCCCACCTGCCACTTTTTAAGTTCAAGGGCAGGAAAAATATTGAAAACAAATACTACTTGATGACAATTTTTTACTTTGCTTCTTTTCCCCTTTTAATCCTCCCCATATGCATCACTCTGCATTTTTACATGCTAAAAGTTCCTTTCAATGACTAGGAATACTTACTATCCGCTATGACCAACAACGTGCCACTGAATATTTTCATGTTTCAGCTCTTCTCAAAAAACAGCTTAGTGACCCTTTGCATCAAAACCAACTAATCCTGACATTTTCAAACAAGAGAAACTATAGGGATAGGGCCAAACATAAAATTAAAAAATGTCCTTGATTAACCTAAGTAATACCAGATAGGTGGTTTTGTGCCCGCTATTAGCATCTGCAATTTCCATGGGAGATGGAAAGTGGGAGATGCAAGACCCAGAATGTTGCTCATGTACAGAAGACACAAATGAAGGGAAGAGGCTATTCTTGTTTTCTCCTTTGATGTCCCTTGCCACCAACAGTCTACCATTTATTTGTTCTTGTACTTGCTGTTGCAAAGTAGTGGTTTCCAAGCTGGTTTGAAAGTATGGCTTTCAAACTGATAATGACTTTTTAGTAAGTTGTAGAAAGCTGTAGATTACAAGCTATTTATACACAACCATTTATTTAATATGGTTTTCTTTCCAGCAGCAGAAAAAAAAGATACAACCTTTTGTTTAGTAAACAATTTAATTCCAAAACACCACCACTATTCTGTGAGCAGTTGCAGCTGATACAGAATTTCTCCATTCTTAATTACCTGTCACCTCAAAGAGTCGCTTCTTGAATGAACTGATATTTCCATCCTTCCTCCTGAGTAAAGGACTGCTTCTTCTTTCTGTCACCTTTTGTTTTAACCTTGAACGTACCTTCAAATTGGGTTCTGAAGCTGGAAATGAAGAGAAGAAAATGAATTATTACAAATCAAATTACTGCTTTGTGTCAGATGCCACTGACATTCCCCGAAGTTCCCCATCTGACCCAAGGAGGGCCTGAGGGCAGAGGTTTTACTGCCCATCCTCCTCATCCATCCTGCTGGTCCTCATACAGCTCCATTTTAGATTGGGGGCTAGGAAGGAGAAGAAGAAAGTGGAAACCTTCGGATCCCACTATTTTTTTCATCCCATTTTAACTCTGAATTTATCTATTAATTGTTGTTAATATCGTAAGTATTAATTAGAGATGAATGCAACTTTTATTCTATATAATTTTTATATCTCTTGTAGGTGAAAACTTGGATGGAAATACAGCTTGGAACTTGGAACATTATAATTGGATTATGGTCTGATGACAGAAATAGAGAGAAGCCCCCACTGGTGCCTTTTGATTTCTCTTAGAAATATAACTTATGACAAGCCTTGCTGGCAGAACATTTCTTGGTCAGCAGTTTCAGGCCCAGAACTTCAATTGTTTGGTGTGTTTCTGAGTAACACACCAAACAAGTAGATTTATGACAGTGTCCTAAGAACATTTACACAGAAAAATACATGCTCTAAAAATGAAGAAGTAGGATTGATTCCAGGAAAACCTAGGATTATATTTAATACACCTTGGGCAAGTTCCACCTTTGTTTTCCTAAATGGACACGGTCTTTTCATATGAAGGCCAGAGATGAAGCTTTGCTGGGCTTTTTATTTTGTGATATTTTTAGCATGACAAAATGTTTCATTTATCTGTTCTTCTAAGCAAACCTTCTATCAAACAGACTGCTAAGAGCTATTGAAAGATAATTGTGGCATAGAATTTGTTTATATTTCCCTTTCTGGAACAGAGGTTTGGTTAAGCAATATCTCAAAATAGAGAGAGCTGGAAACTGGGATCAGTTCTCTCTCCTATGCACATACATAAGCTCAGCCCCAAAGAAAGAGCAAGCATTAGCAGAAAAACAAAATAAATGAAATCTTCATGCAATTCAGCATTATACCATTTGTCACTTTGGGGCAGGAACTCAATCCTACACTTCTAATTCCAGTCCCTGCCCAGCATATAATATCACACATCTTTTTCCTGCTGTCCCACTTGTTCTCTCAGGGATGGGGACGTTAGAAATGCTCACACCAGAGCAAAGGAGCTGCACCTCCGCCAGCATGTTGCTGTAACCTCCAGTACCTGCAGTTGGGTGCAAGCCTTTGTCACGTACTACATCGCTCTTGGCAAGCACTTCCTTCTGAGTAGCCTGTGCCTTGAGTATGTTTCAGATCAAGAGGTACAGGCTAGAACAATACTGGAATTCTTTAATATAAAAATGTTAACAAGAAATATTTTTTTTAGGACTTATTACCGTTAAGACCAATGATTCTAGGGATGGAGCACAGATGAGTTATTTTCTGTCTAAGGTGCCACTTGCTATGAAACTGAAAATAAAAAATATAGCAATGGGCTAAGATTACGCTACACACTTTCACCACAGATCTTACTAGGTACAATGACGTTTGGAAGAAAAGGTGCTCAATCCTTTTGCACTTACTATTCCGTACTCTTAAAATTCCATTCCTGCGACAGACTAATGTGATACAAATCCTCTGCAACACTCACTGGAGAAATGTTCTACTTCTATATAAATGTTTCATGCTCAGTCACAGTGATTACCTTTCTATTTTTACCACATTCCCATCATATCCTGCATTTGAATCAATCATATAAGCAAAGAAAGTAGACTTTGATGTCAACTTCTGAATTTATGAGCCATCTGAGAAGATGCATGAAAGACAAAGATAATTTTAAAATGGAAATATAATCAATTTTAAAATGAAAAGGCATGGAGAAGAGTGGGTTTTAAATCATAAAATAAACATCCCAGTAAAAAATAAAGCCAAGGTTTGAAGAGTGTTTGCTTCAAATACTGGCCCTCTTGAATGTCTCCCATGAGACACCATCAGCTCTTAACATGGTACCAGCTAGGGCTTGATGGCTGGCAACAAGAATTCAGGTTTCAGTGCACTAAATATATAAATCTAATAAATTTGAGGATGTCTGCTCCAACGGACAAAATACAGAACCAGAAATCGGTTTCCTGATACTCTTCTGTGGCTGAGGCAGTGACTTGGTTTGTAACTGTAGAGATCACTGTACCATCCTGTCCTACCAAAGCTGAAGCAGAATTATTGTTGACTGCAACAGGTATGGATCACAACAGCAACCCTCTGTGCTTCAGTGCACTCCTACATGAAGGCAGTAATAACACATCTATAATTGTCAGCTCTCTTCTGATAGTTAAAAGGCAAAATTAAGTAATTTAAGCTTCAAGGATAGAGCTGTGGATTAAAATTATAAATGTATATACATATATATACATACAGACTGCCCCAAAGCACGTACATGAGATTATTCAGAAATTATTTTAATTCTTTACACTCTGAAATGCAAACATGTGAGCAAAAAGTGAAAATACATTTTTCAAACTTTTTTAGTTAAATTGTTCCCCTAGTATTTGCAAGCACCTGGAAAGCTGTAGTCACAAATGGTGAAGAATTATTTTAATTAATCTGCCTTATTTTTCAAATGAGCATTTGGTTCAATACTTTAACTAGTGGTTCTTAGAAGTTGTCTACAGAGGGATAATGCTCAAAATAACTGTTCTGCATTAGCCACCCCTGTAAGCATTTCTGCTGCACATTATTAGCACATTTGCTCAGCTTAATTAATCCACTGCCAAGGTTGACTATGTTCATCACCCAAAGGCATTCTCTGTGTGGAAAAGAAGTGTCACATGGGGAGACAGTGCCAAACAACTTCTGAGGCTAAAACTGTACTCAACAGCTTGCTGCAGACTAGCTTCCTCATGCAGAAACAAGCCCCTATGAATTAACCTTTTTTTGCTCCATTAATACCACAAAATCATTGAAAGACCTTCATGTAGTCTATTACTTTATGCAGTGATTCAACCATAAACCAACACACTGACTCAGCAAGGTAATTAATGCACGTGGCTCACTTTCTGTACACCAAGTATCCCACTGGGGTTCAGGACTCAAAACTAGATTAATTCTGCTCCACACAGGACACATCCTGCATCTCACCCTCTTGAGGAAACAGGGCCTCTCTAAAGTGCTGGAGGTGCTGGATGAGGTGGGGTTTGCTGGGTTAGATGCCTGCAACGATAGTGGGCTGAATCATCTGACCAAAGAGCCAGAATGCCAGAGACAAGAGAAAACCAAAGGCACATGGCCAGGAGTGTGACAGATGAGGAAAACCGAACTGCATGTATTCATGGCAGCAAGCTGGTAGGTTGGGCTATTCATCCAAAATCCTGCTAAGGATGAGTATACACCTGATATTGGTGTAATTGGTGACTGTTAGCCTAGTCTTTTTGCTCCACAAATCTTTGCACTTCTACCACATTTAGCACTTTGGAACAAATAATAATTAGTTCCCACTTGGAGAAAGGGAAAATATATTTGAGAGTGTTATGTGGCAAGGAAACCGAAAAGACACAGCTATTTCTCTGAAGACCATCAAAGCCCATGCCATTGATCTCGATGAAAATCAGTTGATATCCATTTGAAAGATTTCACTTGAGTGGATTTCAGGAAAGACTAGCCTAAAAATGACTTTATGTAACTGCAGCATAATTTGGAATAATGAGGTGCTGCAGTAATAGGTCTTTTTAAGTCTCTTTGCTATTGCCTGGCACATTCTCTTTTTTGTACTGGTAATAATGAACTGGTATTACTCTTTAAATGACTGTAAGTGGGAAACAGGTATGAAAGATACAGAAAGTATTAGTTTGAACAACAACAGTAGGTATCATAGGCAACCCAAGGATTGGTTACCTAACTTCTTGGCATGACTTATAATTATCTCTACAGAAAGGAGAACTTTGGTTCTAAGTGAAGAAAGACAGCGTCTCAATGATTTTTCTCATCTTTTATGGTGGCTTCATATAGTAGGAAAGAAGCCAGTAACGGTACTGTTAAAAATGGAAGATGTACTGGCTTCTGCATAGGTACACATTAATTTCATCAAAAGAACCATCATTGCTTAGGAGACAAAACTTCTCTCCTGTGAAACATGATCCTGAAACACAAGCATGAGAGATAGGAAAATGATTCAGTAAAGTCATTATGTCCTATACTCCACTTTGCTTAATATTAGCAATTTGCAGATACCAGCGTTAAAGAATATAGCCTGGGGCCAGATTGCTCCCAAATGAGCAGACTATTTTTTGACAGGGCTTTGCTTCACTGTTTCTTTTTATTAAACACACAGAGATATTTAAGAAGAAGGGATAAAAATCCTTTCTGTGCATGGGGAGAGGACATATATATGAAGGGAATGTAAAAGATAATAATGCACTACTTTCTGATGGTTCCTGGACACAGTACTACTTTTGTATCAGAAGAGCGTGTGCCAACTTCAAATCAGTATTTAATGAACCCAGGCAGGAAATGGGGGATGGGAGAGGGTGCATAGCAAGCAGGTCCTCATCTCGAGGGTAAAGCCATATATAGGAAACCTGAAGAACAGAAAGTGAGCTTTTGTCCAGACTTCGAAAGGCTCTAAAGTGAAAGCATTTCCTTTTCCTCACTGGCAGGCTGGCTTAGAAAAGCTGTGGGGCAGTTGAGGTAAATGATGCTAAATTCGGCTACAAAGATTCCAACAACAGTACGAGCAACAGCAGCAAAATTCACGTCTTGAGAAAGATAAATTGTTCCCTATTGCTGAGGCACCAGCTATTATCACTAAGATCATTTTGAAACAATAACTTGGACTTCTCTAATGTAATGAAGTTAACAGAAACAATTAAGAAACAAAGAGTTTGTGATCTTGAAGTAAATCTTCAGTGGTGTTCTCTATTTCTTTAGCTGTCATTTTTCTTTAAGCTGTGAAGGGTCAAATATTATACCTATTTGAATATGTTCTATGCTGTACTCCATGCAGGAGTTACTGGTTTTTTCCTGCCTTATATCTAACAAGTGTCAATAAAGAAATACATAGTCAAGAAATCTTGCTTTTTTTCACACCACATAGGCTGTTATTTTTTATACTATTGTACTAGAGGCCCATGCGCAGGTAAGCATTATGTGTTTTACAACACACAACCATGACAGTCCATGCCTGAGATAGCTTAAAGTCTAAGTTATAGGACAAAAGGACTAAGGACTATGTATGGGTATAGACCATCAGACGTACAAGAGAAAATGAGACAGTACTGGTTAGCACGATGGCAGTATTGCCAGCATACCAGTGGTCTATCCTTTGTCAAGTGTCTTTCTAGTGCTGTGGCAACTGAGAATTTTCAAGAAGATACTGAATGTGGCTAATGAGATAACTGAGACCTCTGTTATGGTTTCACTTGAAGCAGAAGGAGCAGAATAGGAGAAAGTATACTGTGCAGAGATCCTCATTTTGTTGGGTCCATTGCATAGCACAACAGGTTCCTGGTCCATGCTGTGGGCTCCCAATCACCGTGGTAATATACATAAGTAACAAAGCAGCCTGCCTGTCTATGCCATGCCAGGACCTGGAGATTAAGGGAAAAGTCAAATCCCACCTTACAACTGCACCAGTGAAAGTAGCCAGAAGAGGCATATCTAAGGTCCCTAAGAAGTTAGTCTGAGGGTAGTGAGCTATGGAGAAACTTCCGAGTTTCCCCGTCAGTGATGCAGGCAGAATGAAAGGCACAAGACACCCCTATGCACCATCAGAAAGGATAACAGAGAAGATAATCTGGACTTCCTCACCAAAACTATGAATGCAACCAAAGCCAGGCAGAAAGCTAGAGAGGCAGAGAACACGGGCCAGGTGCCGAAACTGCTTCCAGCTTCCTCAGCCATTTTATGCAGAGCTGCAGATGAGTTTGTCCTTCTGAGAGACCTGACAGTCTCACGGCCTTTCCTCTGCTGCACACCGTTCTCACAGACATGTAAATAGTCTCTGCTCTGCATAGAGTTTCTGACTTCTGCTCTGGCTTCCTGTAGGCAGCCACAGACTGTTTCAGCCACCTCTACAGAGCTGAATATATCAGACATAGGCAAGATGAGCAGTGACTTTGTTTTCATACATGACTGACAATTGCTGTAGAAGGCCAAGTCCCAGTACAAGACAATACCAGACAATGAACATGTGGGCACACTCCCCACTGACTGACAGACTGGGAGACAGCAGCATGTAGTACAGTTCTGTAGGTTCAATGATTTCTAAATTCTGGTGATTTAAAATGCCATTTCTGAAAGAGTTTAAATTAGATTAATGAGACTGAAAGCTATTTACACATGCCCTCTAAAGCTCTTCCAAGAACTACATGGAACCGACTGCTGGGTGGTCCCAACGAGGCGCGAGCACCAGATACAGCAGTACAGGATGGAGACGCTGTTTTTCTGGCTTGTATCACCTAATGTGTTTTCAGCATATAACGAAACTGTTTCTGTACAACCATTCACTTTAAGGGGAGTGTTGGTCTTGTATGAAACCCTTTAATCCTTTGCTTTATTTTACTTTTGTAAAAGGTAGAATGCTTTATTTATCCAAACTAAGGTAAATATCCATTCCCCAAATAAAAAAACAGGTTTAGTGAAACACATGGTAAAAGAGCTAATTAGATTAGAGGGGATCTCGCAGCCCTTCAGCTCTCTTCAGGCTAAGGAAGCCAATTTAACAAGATTAGCAAATTTTAATTGATTTCCTAAAGAAGGTTCCAAATGAAAGATTCCCTGAAGCTGTTTTAAATATCTAACTTTTCCTTGTTATTAATTGCAGTCTGCATGAAACACAACATTTCTGTTTCATTTTCCATGCAAACAAGTGTTATCTTTCTAGGAATGAGTTATTGAGTTAGGTGTAGGAATTACTTAAGTGTACTGCTCGCATTTAGCCAGAATTAGAGATCTTTATATTTTTCATGAAAAGTTGATCAGTGCAATATATTTTGTGCTGATATTTGTTCTGCGTGTAACCTGTGAGGCAAAAGAACAGGTCTCTTGATAGAATTCTTAGTAATTTCTGTTCTTTAGCACAGAAACAGCATCTCCTTGCATTTGCACCACTGGGCTATAAGGTGGTTCCATTGAGGCTGTGGTTTCACTGGGCCTCTTGAGTCCTTATTAAGTCTGCTGAAACCACGGCATCTTAAGCTTTTTCCATGTAAAATAATATTATTTTCCAATAATAGATAGAGGATTAAAGAGCAAATAATAATATACTGTCTTGAAACACAATAAAAGAAGAAGGATATTTTAAATTTAATTCTTATCTTCCCTGCACGTCTTCAAATTCTGTAATATTTTTGCAATTTTATAGCACTTATGGGAGCCAAATCGCTTCAGAATTCTCAGGAGGTCCAGAGGAGAAAGAAGAAGGTGATACGGGCCATTTAGTAGAGGACATTCCTCATTTGCATGGTAATAACCAAATTTAGATATGCATGACTGGCAGTCTGGTTAGGTCTCCACTGGTTATTCTTGCCCCCACTTCTGACCATATACACCAGTTGGTTCTAGCTGGGAAGAAGTAATGGGAATATAATACCATACTTCTGCAAATAGAGCAAATCTCACTCTTCAGCCTAAATCCTCCTCTAACATCAATTGAATCACTAATTTGCACACAAAAAAATGCTTTCTTCAGTGAAGAAGTGCCAGAGAAAATACCCTAGCCCCAAGAATCAAGGCTTTTGTGGGGTCACAATTTGATTGCTAGATACATAATTTGTTCTAGAATAATCATGTTCATGATCATGTTATTCCCCAAGTCCTGTACAAGAAGTTAATAGGATGATTAAATCCCACAGATTTTAATCTAGGAAAATATCCAGCAGCGATAACCCATTGATGGGAGGCACAAGTATAATATTTCATCAGGCTTCAGAAATTTATTAAGAAATACCATCACCTTGTCCTCCAGTTTAACAGGGCATCAGTGTCATGATCAGATGAGAGCTGGGCAGGTCTAGATTGCTGAAGTGTACTCTTTAGAGTTTTCCAAAGGCAACACAGAGTACAGGATGCCAAGAAAACAAAAGCAACCAAAACACAGTGTATCCTCCTTTCCTAGCAGATGAGAATTATGGGCCAAATCTAGCTCAAGAGTAGCAAGGCATTTCAGCTCCACTGAAGAGAAATGAAGATAAAATTAGTTCCAAAGTTGTTTGAACTTTCAAAACATGGCTGGCTAACTTCTGCAGGCAAGGCTGACTTTGTGAAAGGATCTCTCCATGTTAAGCAAAGTGAGGAGAAAACCCCCACCTGTTTGAAGTCTTAATTAGACATTGACACTGCACCTTCACAATGAAACTGAATTAAAACAAGTTTACTTTTAGATAGGTTCTTTACGCGCTGGGATATAATTCCAGTCCCCTACAACTTAATTAGCTAACTATACAATGTAACCTTCCATCTGGTAGAGTAATTTAACAGGAATAATTGTGCACCACCATAACTCAACGAGACACTGAGGAAAACCATTGAAATGCTATTTCCTTTCTTTTGGAAGAGAATTATGTACAATTTCAGCATGCTTTGCATTTCTAACAGTTAAAGCCAACAGGGAGGTATCACTCTCATTTATATTACTTTCCCATGAGAAAATCAAAAGCAAAGTACAAAGCTTATGCCGTTGTTCATGAATGGCTCTGTAATACTTACTTGGGTTTAGCCAGAACATGTTATTTGGCAGCTAAAACCCTTAATTAGGAGTTGTGGGTTTGAACAGATTTTTCAGTGAAACTATGTTTTGCAGGAGTTTGGAGAAGTGCAATCTTTACTAACCAACGTCTTCTATTTTGGATGATCTGATACCATGTGATTTCCACTTTTCACTTCTCTGTCTGTTTCTCTCTTTTTGTCATCTTTTAGATGTTCTTCTTTGCTTTTCTAAAAGTTTTCAACTGTCCCTGCCCTAGATACAGTGGAAGCAAAATCCTAGTCCCACTGAAATCAAACAGGACGGTTTCTACTGACTTCAAAGAGTCTCAGATTTTATATGCAATATTTTGTAACTTATTTATCCAGAGGGAATAGACTTTGAAATGCCCATTAAAACCATTAAACCATTCCACTTCATTTTCAATGGACATTATGCTCTCCAAATGGTTTAGATTTTAGAACTGCACCCTGCTCCTTATCTAAGCTTTCCTTTAGGTTCAGAAGTCAAAAAGGTGTCTAGTATCTGATTACCTGCCTATCAAAAAGTTACACAACCTACTTGTTAATGCTAATTTATGAAACATTTCTGTAAACACACACAGTTTGTGTAAGAAAAGCTTTATGTAACCACATGAAGCAGAACTTGTAATTCAATTTTGGCTATGCATTGGGCAGTGATAGGAGAACTAAGATGGTATTTAGACCAACGTTGTATAATTAGCCTAGCCATCAAGAAGATTTAGTACCTAGCAAAACAGACTCATTACTGCCAACAAGGAAGTGATATATATACAAGTAGTGCGATTTTTGCTAAAACAGAAACATAGTAAAAAACCTTTATCCAGGTCATCCTGAAACTGAGCAAGAATCACCCACGCATAACAACCTTTGCTTCCTGCAACTAAAAGTAAGTGATAAATAAAATATATTAGAGGAGCAATCTTGCACTGATGGGAAGACTATGATGGTCTTTACAGGAATCATCTCGCTGTGATAAGCTCCGGTGATTTCCTTTGGGAATCTCACCTGGTTCAAATTTGTAAAGACTGTTCATTAACCCAGGAAAACAAAGACTCTGAGAGGCAGGAATGCTTAGCATCCCTGGAAAATGGATAAAATGAGGAGAATCAGACCATGTTTGCCATGTTCCCCTGCTTCAATAAACAAAGTGAACAAAGTGCTTCTCCCATTTATTGTGCTTACTCATAAACTCAAGAGAAAAATAATGCTTCCCTCCACTAAGCTGGACTTCTCTATTTTGGCAGACATGGTAATTGAGGGTTCGTGATCCTCTAAGCCTTTTTTTTTCTTTTTTTTTTTTTTTTTTTTAACAAAAGACCAAAAGAAACCCAGCTTTTTCATATACTGTTACTTCACAGGAGAGTGTTTTTTCTAGAAAATGCAAACAGAAATGGACTTCGGTGGCATAAAAGGGAAAGAGAGAAAAACCTTCACACACAAAAATGTTTTTCTTCTCAGTTTCAACTGCTCCAGTAAATTACTGAGTCACTAAATGCAGAATGAATGGTAAGGAAATATTCTAATTAATTTCTTTTTTAAAAAAAATTACATCTGCTGAGTTCTCATTCAGGAATCTTTCACTCTCATTACACAGGAGCTGTGCTGTTATTCTACTGCCTAACCAGGTTAACTTAATACGGTTCTTCATGACTGAGCATCACAGTCTTCTTCCTCTCTTTCATCACAATATTAAACAATCCTTCATCTCCTCTTTTTTCCTGTATGAAATTACATAATTTCCCCCCTTCAAGCAAGAACCTTGTACTATTTGCTATGTAAAAGCCCCATGCTATATTTGCATATTGAGCATGCTTGCAATTTTTCGAAAGCAAGCTACAAATATCTCAAATAGTACTATTGTGAATGATCTTCAAGATCTGTAAGCAATATGGAAGTTGTAAGGTTACAACTCCATCAGCAAGGAAACATTCAACTGGCATAAAACCAAAACAAATAGAAATACTGATTGACATTCCCGTTCTGCCACAATGTGCTAAACTCAGGAAAGAAAAAATAGTTTATACTTGACATGATGATGTCCTCATCTTTCCCCCCATTTTTTTCCAACAAAAGCCAAAACATGAGGCAAAATGCAGAAATTCCATCTACAGTAATATTTTTAAAAGGCATCCAGCTTTGGTTAGTGAGGCTAACCTTGATTGGAATTTACTGGCATTTGCTGGTTTACATCAACACTTGCATAAAGAAAATGAAATGTTACAGACTGAAGAAAATGCAAATGTTATGGCCATTTGCCAGAATTTCTGCATTTATTTCAACAAGGTAAAACCAAACCACCAAAATTCCTTTGAAAATAACTTCTATCCTATCAAACCCATGCTGTTTGCTACATTTTTGTCAGTTTTACAGTAACCTTGTCAAGCAGATACTATTTTCCTGGATAAACAGACACAGAATTATGGAGATCAACAATCAAAAGTTCCACATATTAAATGATCAAGGTCTTGAAAAGCGCACAGCTCCCATCAGAGCTCTTACAACAGTCAGTATGAATTTCAAAAGTGTTCAGTAATAGGAATGAGTTTTCAAACCTCTCTGGGTAATTTAGATGCATTAGTCTCATTGAAAGTTAATGAGCCATGTGCTGCTCAGGCTTTTGGGTGCTTTGCAGAAAACACACATTACAACTGGTATCCATGGTGAAAGTTGTGGGCATTTTAAAAATTTGATTTTAGGCTGTTTAGGCTAAATTCTGCTCTTAGCTACAGATGTGTAGCTTCTCCTTATGGTATATTTATCTGTCCAGTGAAGCAATAGCTCCCCTTACTCTGCTCTTTTGAAAGCCTGTCAACACAGAGCATCTGAATGCAGCTGTGCAAAGAGCTGCATATCCTGGCCTCTAGCCCCTAGGACAGTCCCAATCCTCCACACAGCTAAGCTGTGTGAAGCCCACTGCTGACAAGTTCTGCTGCATCTTGTACAGAAAGGAATAATCCACATGGCTAAGAGAGTTATTGAGTAACCATAGTCACTGCACTAGGATGTTAATTCTGGTACCTAACTGTTAAAACAGAAAGAGCAAGGCTCTTAAGTCTTTCCCTAGTTACCTGTGCATCCCATAATTCTAGATGCTAGAAGAGTAAATAAAACCCGCACAGAATATTTTCCTCTTTACCATAGTCTCTCTGAATTCATTTTTAAAAGATTAATAAGGAGATGCCATTTCAGGACTAATTAAGCAAAAGTTAGATTACTGAACAAGAAAGATAGCAAGCAAGATTCATGATTTACAATGCCTGTGTGACACTCGGTGTTCCCTTAGCACGGAAAAACACATTAGAATGTCAGGAGAGAATCATTCAGCTTTGCTGCCCATTAAATCTGATCTTAAGAGTAACTGCTTCTATCAGAATTATCTTCCAAGAGCATTATATTACAGCTGAAGAAAAGAAAGATGATACCTCTGTATTTTATATTATGAATATGCAAAATGAAATTGAGAAGCAAAACAAAGCTGTGATTAAAATCCACAACAGGTATTCCTTTCTTAAGGCTGAAAGGAATGTGAGGTCTGATTTCATATGAATTGCTGACTTCATGCAGGTTCAGCACCATAGAGGGTTTACCAGGAGCCAGTGGCAATAAGCATTCATAGCCTAAAGGAAAGGAAAAGAGGTTCACCCCTCATGGTAAAGGTCAGATTTCTGCAGGCTTATAGCCTGTCCATATACATGAGTGTTCATGGGACATCTTTGTCTAGTAAGGTCCCATGAGGATGACACAGGCTCCACAATGTCCCCTCTGCCTGGAGGATGGCCTTATAACCACCCAGATCAGTTTAGGGTCATTTGACTTGTGTCGATCTGGTTCCTGTTGCTTTTACTCTCAACCTGATGAACAATTATTGCAACCTTTGTGGGGATGTTGCTGAAGGCTGGAATTAAACAACTCTAGTACACAGAGAGATCGGATGTGTAAACAGGATATTTAACAGTTGCTATATTCATAGGTGTGGAGAGCAATCAGATATACTCCCTTGCTAACATACAACATGCTGTACACTTCATTTATATTTGCTTATCAGAATCACTATATAAATGTCACAGAAACAGTTATGCTAATGATTATGTTAGTATTTGTCTATTTATTCTGTAGATATCTTTTGAGAGAGTCATCATGTCCTTTGTTCAGTTTTGGAACTGATGCATTGCATGCCCAAATATTTGGAATAACATATAGAAAACATCTGGATTTAATTATATTATAGTCCTCTTATGCAGACAATGGGAATTGAATTAAGGAATATTTTGAAACCCCCACAGAGATATAAAAGTATTAGCAGCTGCACGAGAACTTTACTGTTACAATGTTTGAAAATGTTTTGTTTTACAGATCAACAGTCTGACACATCATAAATATCAATCATAACATTTAAGATATATAAATATGGAAGAAAAATTAAAAGTTGCATTTCAAAAACATGTAGATGAATTCATAGCATTTAGAAGATGTAGAGTATGTCCTTTTGTGTAAAAAATGAAAATGTATATTCTATTGGCACAGAAAATGTATCTATTGCACAGTGGATTTAAGCAAAGAACCACATAAGGGCCTATTGTGATTGAACAGCCTGAAGAAGATTTTATAGAATCTTGTTATTTTGCCACCATATTGTACAAAGAGTAATTCAGCTAGAATAAATTAACATTTTGCTTTTCATGCTTTCATTCCTTTGAAAATATTTGGGGATATAATATGAGCTTAGAGTCTGCCCCAAAGTATTAGATACAGACTGGATTTTCTTTCTGAATGTATGCTGGTTCCAAATGCCACTTCTTTTCAAGTCAGTACCAGTTTTGCAGTTAGTTTTCAATCTCCCAGTGGCTAAATCACATTCAAAGGCTGTTAGCGCAGCAGGGGGTCAGACTTTCTCTCTGAATGTAACTATATCACTCAACAGCAGACTCATGTAATAAGGGATCTAATGTTTTCTTTTCTTTTCCCCCCCACTACTCTTAGTGTCTCCCTGCATTCCTGGATATCAGTTAATGCACCAAGGACCTGAGGCAACAGTCACAGGGACTCCACCGCCATCCTTCTAGCTTTCTTTATGGTGTAGAAAAAGTCAAGTCTACAGTTCACCTGCTGTCAAGACAAAAGGTTCAGTTGCTACATACTCTGAAACATTCTGAAAATTTCAAATGAACATTTGCTTGTACAATATTACACATTCCTATGTGTAAAAAGCACACACACAAGTGCATCTGTATACGTGTGCATGTACATAAGCATACAAATTTTCACAACCAATGAGACAAAATATATTAATCCAATTCCTCCTCTTTTCATGAATTCCCCTCAAAATGTCCTGAAAAACATTGTCTAAAGGCAGCACACCGTCTGAAGTCAGATGCTGTATCTACCATGCAAAAGAGAGAGTACTATTAAACCCAAAAGTAATATTGAGACAAAGAAAATAATCCTATAAAGGATCAGTGAAATGATGGTCTGTTTAGAAACTAAATTTATCAAGACTGAAGCTTGCACTAGCTGTTAGCATTGGGAAACACTGACTCTTGATACCATGTGGTCAGTCCAACCTCTTAAAGATGCAGTCAGGATCTTTGAACTTACCCATAGTATCGTGCTGAACAGGCTTTGTGGATTATGATATATGCCTTGCTGATGGACAGCTGGGTTAAAACAAAGGCTGGGAGAATCACTGGGTAAGGGGCTCGAATAAACTACGCTAACTCACACGTTTTACGAAGTGGAAAATCATCCTTGGCATCCTGTGCTCCTGGTAAAGTGTATTTGTACGGTGGCGAGGCCCCGCTCAGGGGTGGAGAGCTTTGATCCAGTGAGGTATGGTGGGCAGCCCTGCAGCAGACACAGAGAGGTCACAAATTAGCAGTCACTGAGGTGACCAGCAGTAACTACCTACACATGTTGTACACATGTCTCAGCTGTGTTTATGTTCTTGTTCGTCTAAGTGTGCACAAACCACAGGTTCATGTAACCAATTTCACTTCTACAGTAAGTTATGGAACTCTTCGGGATTGCCAAGAATGCACTTTTTGCACTCATTATAGAAGTCACATAGGATAAGAGTCATGTTGACCTACAGACAGGATCTGTCACCAGTTTGGGGAATTGACCATTTCAGATTGTTGTATTTTAATATGAACCAGCTGAGGCACAGCAAAAGCCATTTAAGTCTTGTTTATCACATACAAATAGATGTACATTGATCCAGCCTCTTCTATCAAAATGTGGGGGATTTTCAGGGCAGGGGTGCTTGTATAAAACTAACTAGAAATATTGAGTTATTATTATCTGCCAGGGGGCGGGGGGCAAACTATTTAGTGGACAAGGTAGATAAAACCATGCAGTTCAGTTCGGTTTTTAAGTTTTGTGAATGCACCGCTCTGCAGCACATAGCACTAACGTCAGCAGAGAAGCTCCAGGCTGAAGAGTGCTTTCTGACAATTGCTGGATGAAAGAAATAGTGTGGGCAGATCTTTCAAATCTGGAAATGGCAAATTGCAAAGAAATTGCATCATTTGGCCCAGAGATGGGTGGGGCTGAGTTGGTGGATTGGTTGATTTTTCTATTTAAAGGCGGAGAGAGGGCAAGGAGGCAAATTTTCAAACTTTGTGTTTATCTGAACATCATGTTACTTGGCCTTTTACAGAGTCTCTCCCTATCTTTCCAAGGTAGTGTGGTTAATCCACAACACATCTCTATGAAAAGGGGCACTACCCATGAGTGGAAGTACTACCTTCCCTAGTGTAGCAGAAGATATCCTCTGCAGAGCTTCTCATTCTCACTTGTCTGAAGACTCAGAATTAAGCTCAGATTATGAATCCAGAAATCTTACATACTCAAGAGAATTTTACACATTATTTTGAATAAAATAAAATAAAATAAAAAAAGTACTGCATCTCCACTAGAAACAACATCTATATATCAGACTATATATCAGATCATGTTACCACAATGCTCTGATCAGCTCAGAATGGAAACTCCAAGGGCAGGCCTTCAGTAATTCTTTTTAAAAATAAAAAGTACAAGATTGAAATCTAGTGTACCATGTGCATTTCTGTTTGTCCTATTGAAGGTCAGTTTGGGCATAACATTGAAGTCTTTCAGAAATGTAGCCAGTTCATTTTGTTCGATTGACTTATGCATCTGTTGCAATAAGGAAGTTAAAAAGGAAGTAATTATTACAAAATAAAAAAGGGGGGGGGGGATAAAAACTGTAACATCTGTAACTTTTACAATGTTAATAGGCCCTTTACAGGGCTCAACAAAATCACTTGTTTCTAAGTGGTCTAAGCAGATTCTTATCAAGGCCAAGGCATCATAAGATTATGCAGTTCTGAATACTAAAATGCATCAGAGTAAGAAAAAAATGACCGCACAAGATACTTCTCAAAATCCTTGTGAGTTACACCATTCAGGTAAATTCACTGGAAAGCAGCACTTCAAGAAGAAACAAATTTTGTGATTGATTAAAAATCCAAGTAAATCAAACACAAAGTTGTTCTAACTGCAAAAGCCAAAGAGACTTGGAAAAATGACAGGTCTAGTTGTAAAATTTGTGATAGCATCAAGAGCTGAAGCAGTCAAAATAAAAAGTTTATACACATTTCTGACAGCATCTTGTTCTGAATAGCTCTCATCACATCACTGAACACTATGTACTCTTCAGTTCAACCAGAAATATTACACTTCTGGCTTTCTGCTAACTTCTTGGTTGAACTTCTGTCTTGTTCTGGAGGCAGACTCTCAACATCCCTGCTGGAGAAGCATTCTGGCAAGTTTTAACAGATACCTCGATGAGGCAAGGAAACAGCTTAATACTGAACATACGTGTACCAGAGCTTGGGGTGACGGCTCATGGAATGATTCTTCCCATTTGCTGGAGAGTCTTTTGTTGCCGATTTACTCAACAGGAACTCTTGAAGTTTCTGCTTCACTTCTGTACTGGCCACTGCTCCTAAGACACACAGAATTAAACATATCTTATCTTTACTTAAAATTCATTTTTAAAGAAAACAAAAACCAAAATGCAAAAAAGAGCCTGTGTCTTGCCACTGGAAGTTTTGTAAACTATAAAAAATACTGGTGGAAATCAGTCAAAATGAGATAACATTCAGATTAAATGTTTGTAGAAGACTGAAGTTGGCCATAACCCAGAAATCCAGTGAAGTCATAAGGAATATTTCAACAGTAGATGAGGCCATTTATCCAGGGCCAGATGTATCTAAAGAATTTAAATTATTTCCTAATAATTCCTAAACACAAAACCAAGGACAGAACTAAAAAGATAGTGACAAAAGGTCACTTTGAGTTTGCAGTAAAGAATGTTTTTTCATTTAGTAAAATAAGAGCAACAGCACAGCAAAACAGCCCTCTGAACACTGTCTTAGTTATGAGCAGAATGCCACAGAAAGAGCCAGCAGTGAGCCTTTTTGTTCAGTGACTTAAGAGCTTGTACCTGTGATGTCTGGAAGACAGACCACAGTCTGAAACATGAGTCTTAGTTGAGAACTCTACTCTTACAACACAAAAACAACAGAAAAACCAAAATGCCAGGAATACACAGTGCATTTTGACCTCTCTTGGTGGCTAGCTCAATAAAGTACAAGTAGGGTATGTCAGTGTCACGGTAAACTGCCAATTACTACTTGCAGTATGAGACATGATTCTTTACTCACAGCCATAACACTCTTCATAAAAAAAAAGGCATGAAAAAGAAAAATCTTCCTTCAGTTTTCCATCAACAGTGACAAAAAAGGGAAGAAAAAACATTTCTTGGAAAGTAGCAGCACGAAGGCATACTGATACTCTAAGTATTTGGTTACCCAACCCTGACACAGCACAGCTAGCTGGTGAGCATATCCCCCTGTGACCTGGTTCCCATAAAATACCTCTACTGCCCCTCAGCTTCAGACACTAACTCCCCTCTCTGCACCTTCCTTCCCTCCTCTACTCATTGGTAGGGCAGCAGCAGAAAATGCTGGGGCTGGGCCCGAGGGGTTACTAGTGCTGCTAAGCGGGCTGCTACACACTGAACAGGCACCCAGCAAGCCAAACTGAGAAGGGAACCATAGAGTTCATATCGCTGCTCTTCCTCTGGTATGAACGCTAATAAAGCCCAACTGTTCATATGGATGCTGAATTTTCATATCACTTATAGGAACCTTTTGTTCCTGCAGTTTCTACTACCCTCCCAGTGCTGGGTCAACAGGCTGATGATGCTTTCATGGGTTCATTGTTCACCAAAATACTGGAAGCACCGTGGACGTGTTAATTTCTAAAGCATACAATATGGTACATCTGGAACTGTTGAACTGATACATTTTTCCACCCAAGAAAAAAAAGGCAGGTGCATAATGTACAGCCCTTTTTGCTTCAGTCTTTGTCAGTTAGTTCTTGTGGTCATTTAGCAGGGCAAGTAACAATATCGGCTCGTGGTAGCTTCATTTTGAATACCTTCACAATGTACTTCAATCTGATCTTTAAACTGACCTCACAAAGGAGAATTATTTGTGTCTGTCTCCCTCTAGTGAGCACTAAATCCCAACAGCATCCTTTGTATCTGTCATTTGCCTTAGAGCTACATATGAGCTAGAAGTAACTCATGGTTGGGTCTCATGAAATGGCATCAAGAAAAAACATAAGGCAGTTTGAAAAAGTACTACCAAAATTAATCAGAAGTCTCAGCCAAAGGTATTAAATATTTTGCTATATTTTCAATCTTGAAACAACATTCAAATCAGTTAATCAGCAAGTAATTTGATTTTTTTCTTGTATTGTAGTGCTTTCTGTATTGGGAAATAAGCTCTTCAGAAAGAATTTCTCAAGTGAAGCTTTAGGCTTTCGATTTCCCTCCTCTTTTATAAAAAGAACTAGATTTTTGAGAGACGTATACACAAGTCTGTCAAAATGTGCTTTCCTACAGTCCTCCAAGTCTGCACACAAATCAGCAATATGTTTCTGTGGGTGCAGCAGGTGGCCCTGCTTTTCTGCAGGCACAGCCTTGACTTCTCTAGTTGAGTATTTCATACAGTAATAGGCTTGTTTCAGGTTTCTGTTCATTGTCCATTTTGGCTGGGAGAAGGCAAAGGGGAATAGATTAATTTCTTATTAGGATTCATGGTACATTGGCTCTTACTTTCTCGGCCTCTTTCTTTGCCTCGGAGGGGAGGAAGCTGCTGTTCCCTGCGATGCCTCTCCAGTTCCTGCTCTTGTCTCTGTTGCTCCAGTTTCTGCTCTTTTTCAAGGAGTTCTTGCTGTTGTTTAATGGCTAGGAGTTCCTGTTGTAACTTGCACAGAACAAAAAGACATGAGAAAGTGCAGCTTGCACTGTTTTCTAGGTCAGTCCTGGCTAAAACAACCCCCTTGAATAACTATCAGTGCTTGCTTTTGTGCTTAGACTTCTTTTCATCTCTTACGTACCTCTCCCCAGCCTTTTAAGGGGGATAATGCATTACTGGCTGTCACTAAAATGGACTCTAATGTCAGGTAGCAGCTCGCTGCTCTGGTTTCACTTCCTTCTCTTTTGGCAAAAATGCCTGGAAATTGCACAGGGTTCTTTGCCAGCGCATCACCCAACTCTGGCTACCGTGCTCGGCTGCATTTGTCAGCTCCGTCAAGCGGAAGCTTAGCACAGTAGCATAATGGCAAGTAGATCAGAAGGAAAAAAGTAAAAGAAAGGCAAGATCATAAATTCCCAGTCAAAATCCATTATAGCAATCCTACTGTAGTGCATGTAATCCCATAAATCATTTCATTTTTACATTAGACGAGGCAGCTCAGAGAGGAGTGAAAACACAACACTTTCAGGGCCCGCCTCCATTTTACAAATGCAAATATTATGCACTTGCCTACCAATTTGATTTGTGGGCACAAACTCAAACAGCAGCCCAAAAAAGAAGTCTTTTAATATATTCAAAACTGCACATACAGAAAAGACAGGCATATTGAAGTCTGGCTGAAAATCCAGCATTTTAAAATAGGCAGTTTAATTTTCTGTGGATGTGGTGGCTTCAGCAGCCTGAGGATTCTCATAGTACTGCCTTGGTTTGCTGTGAGCAACTTGCTGGTAGGTGCTAGCAGTTTTGCTTAAAAAGGCTTTTATCACCCAGATACAGAGAAATAAGCACTCAGACACCATCTCTCAGTCACAGCAAACCGTTCAGGCACGCTCCTTTTTCATGTCTACCTAAGCACATTCAGTTTGCAGATAAAATGAGGAATAAATGAAAAATGTTGCTACCTTTATGTGCTCCTGGAGCTGGGCCTGATGCTGGCGGGTCAGGTTTTCATGCTGCTTCTGAAACTCTGCAATCAGCAGTTGTTTCTGAATTTGCTGTTGCTGCTGGATCAGAAGTAGTTCCTGCTGTAGCTGCTTTTCACGCATAATTGGGTCCACCATGGGAACCATCATCCTGAGATCAGTTCGCAAGTCTAATGGTGAGATAGGCTCTAATCCCACAGGAACCTCCGACTTTACATCCACTGTGGGAAGAAAACAACAAAATGTATATATATAAAATATAACTGGAGAAAGAGAACAGAGATCATTTCTACTGGGAAAAAGACCAATTTCACTCAAGGACTGCTTCAATGTGCAGACCTAACAAAACACTAATGCAATCTATGCTGTATGCAGACTTCAGACATTCCTACTAGCAACTGGAGATGTTACAGATTGTTTTATCACTTTCTTTTAATTCTCTGCAAAAATATTCCCAGATTAATATTCTGCTAAATAGACTAACAAGCAACCCAGTTCTAAAACCATGTCACAGCCTACGGGAGCAATATTTAGTGACAATCTCCTAGGCACTATTAATGCTCCACAATAAACACTCTGGCCAACTCCTCAGTGTAAGATGAAGGCCTTCCAGTTCTCACTGCACTGCAAGAGATTTTCCAAAGCTAGCGTGTAAATTTTCTGAGGATGGTGTTACACATGCACAGCTATGCAATGCTACTTAGCTACTGCGTGTAAGTATACCTGGCAAAGACCTAGGAATAACACACATAAAATCGCAGGAATATTATTTGACACACAAACCAAAAAGTTTTAGTACAGCTTTTTGAAAAGTGACTGCCATGCTTTGACTGGATTAGACATAATACACTATATATGGCTTATAAAAAAATGAAAATCTTGACATGTTCTACTTTGTTGCAGCAACGGTCTATATTGTTAATCCAACATTAAAGTATTTATTGAAGAATCCTGTGTTTTTCTATCTCATTTAAATCAAAGGGACTAGAAAGCAGCAGAAGAGTGATTTGATGATTTTCACCACAATACTTGTAAAGCCCAGGTTTTCACATTAAGTGAAGAAACAGAGTGTAACTTTATCTGTTTCAAAAGAACAAAAAACTAGGAAGCAGCATTTCTAGAAAAGGAAAACAAACAGCAGCTGAGGGTCTCTGCTTAGGCTCAGCAGTTCTGACTCCATCCACGAGAGGACAGTGGAACACAAACACATGCACTCCTGTTCCTAGTGCTCCACTATCTTCATTGGAAAATAAGATTATTAACTGAAAACAAACATGCTGTCGGAAATTACTAAGGAACAAGATTTTAAGCATATTTTCTCCTTTTGCTTTGTTACAGCTGTATTTGTTTTCAAGGAGAAAACCAAAATGAAACAGAAATATTCTAGCAAGCAGGAGCAGTAAAATTGAAGCAGCACAAGTTGAAACTGCAGCAAATGGAGAGAACTGAATTTTAACCGTACAATCAAACCTATTAGTAAAATGTTTTCTAAAAAGGAGAGATGAAGCACTAAATCTATTCCACTGATCAAACTCTTTTCTTCTCAAAATTCTGGGAACATACAATTTTCTGGGCCTTTTAAAAAAAAAAATCCTAGCAACTGTGATTGTAAACCTCAGACCATAATTTGCCTTCTTAACCTGCTATCCCAACAGAAAAATTGTGTCTAAGTGCTTATTTTTGTTCTGAGACTAATCACTAAATTATAAAAAATCACCTTTAACTTACAAAAACTACTCTTGATTATAAATAATTGCCACAGACCAAGACAAATGGACAGGCAAACCCCCAGCCTTTCATCCCATTTATTCAGCAGCAATCCACATTCCATTTGTCTAGACTAAATATAGCCACGTTTATACAAGAAATCAATAGTGTTTGCAGAGAGCAGAGCAAAGACATGAATATTTCATCAAACTCAGACAGAAATGGCAATCAGCAAACTGACAGCAAACCGTGTAGGCTGACTGGCCCTCCAGATAAGTCTCTGGTACTTGGACAATGGCTCATTGCCTGTAAGTCACAATCTTATCATCAGCGCTCTTCTATTTTTAACATTAATTGCATTGTAGGTGACAAAGGCTTATCATGTTTGAAGTGGAGAGATGGATTTTCTTACATCTTCTGTGACAGGATAATAAGCCTTACTAGGAGCAATAATAGTAACCGGAGCTCGGCAAACCCTGGAGGGTCTGGTTCACAACAGTGTTTGCAAACTGAACCCTGCAGGGTTTGGTTCACAATAGTAGTTGCAAACTGAACCCTGCAGTTTATTTTGCAGATACTGGCTACAAATCAACCCCCACAGGTCTGCAGGGTGATTCAGTCTGATTATACTTCCTAGCTCTGATGAGCATCCCACTTCTTCATTTTCAGAGCACTTTCGTGAGAAAGGAGGCCTCCAGATTTTTCTAGCAATGGAAATTTTCTTCCACTAGTAGTACAACTATACAGCTGTTTAGTTGTATAGTAATTAGTACAACAATGTGCAACTGAAATCAGGCTCAGTTTGACAAGATATGCATTTTCAAGAATTTTCATACACTCAGACAATATATCTAGCGCTGGAATATCTACTTAATCAAGCTCAACTTTACCTCATTCCTTAATGTGGGGGAAAATAAACATTAGGGTACTTCTAGATACTTGAATCCATAGAAATCAATATATAAGCTTTCATGTCATTTAAATGCCAATGTTTACTGACAAATAAAGACAAACATTTATTTCCTGGCATAGATATTGCTAACAGTGAGGTTACTGCCAATCCTACTAATATCTGCTGACATAGTGAATACTAAATTTTGGGGGTAATTATTGTCTTAAAACTGTAATAGCTAAATGTCAGCTGGATAACAGTCAACCTTATCAATGAAATTATTGTAAACAAGTAACTATAAAGTCACCAATCAAACTGAAGGGCTTGGTACTGTCCGTTAGGCAGTCCTAATGCCACAGGCCATTTACATTCTCCTTACTTGTTACCAGCTGACAAGAAAGAGACAAAGCAGCCCTGTGGAGATACATCAGTGTGAAAAGTGTGTAATGGAGCAGAGAATCAGAACCAGTGTCTTTAAAAGCTTTGACTTTTAGCTGGAGCATCTTCCCCACCCCCCGCCACCCCAACATAATTTTCAGTCTCAAAAGAGCAAAGGCAATCCAGAATGTTTATTCTCATCAGGGCTTTTTATGTTTTTTCACCCCCTCCACACAGATATATGTATTTTTCAGGTAGAAAAGGAATATTCTAATCAGTGCCCTCAATTTTCAAACATGACGAGAAGCAGTGGGATGCAGGACTTCAACAAAAGTAGTCATCAAGATATTAGCCAAAGAAGGAAAAGGATGAAGTATGAAAGAAAATATTAATCAGAGCTTGAAAAAGGCTAACTTCACTTCAAGGAGCCTTGTTTTGCAGGATTTCCAGTATCACCAATGGAGCGAGGTTGTAGCAGGCATGATTCAGAGCGGGACCCTGCCCGCACTCTCTCCACTGTGGTCTGGAGCAGATCCTTCCCAACAGCTCTGCCGACTACAGAGCAAGCCTGGGATTCCTCCCTAAGGTTAAATAAAGACAAACTCTCTGAGCTCATGTCAGCTGCAGTGAATAGAACAGTAGGCTGCAGAATATTAACTACAAATGTTACTGAAAGCTTGGTGATTCCAGGAAATATGCCAAAAATTGGGTAGAAAAATATTTAATTATCAGCCACAACACACTGCAAAAGGCATATGCATTTACTTTTCCTATAAATACTCAACTGCCTTTATCTTGAAACATAACAACAAAAATAGTTGTCAGAAGAGCATCCATATCAATTATATTCCATAGATGGCACTTCCTGCAGTGCTTCTGACATTCTGTGGAAAGAAAATAAGATACTCGCAAAATGGCATGCTTGTTGAGTAGATTTAAATGCCTGGAGCATATGTAAAAAAGAGGTAAAGGAGCTTGTTTCAACCCTGAGGCTTCACTTTTTGAAACTATTCCTTAAAATGGGAATCACTGAAAAACTGAAAGTCTTCCACTAAGAGATGGCATTTGAAGCTTTGTTTCTTGTGACTAGTTTTGATTTCTAGTGTATTAGAACACACAAATTTTCCAAATCACAAGTGCTAAAGGAAAATATCAGAAAATAAACCATCCCACTTTCTTACCATCATGTCTCAAGAGGGGCAATCTTTTCTGTTGGCAGTTACCCTTCTTGGCAGATATTTATGCCATCTTTAAAAACTGGAATTTATACAAGGTACACTACCCTCAGCTGAACAGTTGCCATTCTTCATTTGAGAAGTGGTGAAGAAGAATTCTAGTAAACCTGCGCACCAGAACGTTTCTTTGAGTACATTTGTGATTCTTACATTAGAGGAACTGTCTGAATTTGCTGTAGCTGCAGGGACTCAAGCTAACCCTTTCCAAAAGGAATTTCTTGGTTACACTGTTGGGCTGGGACAGTAAGGAAGGTTGGAGAGAGGAACAGGGCATCAAACTGGTGAGGTTTTTCCTCCTGCCTTGGTCATCCAAGGCAGCATTTTACTGGAGAAGCAGTTAAGATTTACGAAGTGAGCAAGGAGGACTAGAAAAGTTGAAATGTTAAATTAAAATTACATGTCACAAGAGACAGATGACAAGCTCCTCCAACCAGCAATTTCGGTAATTGGCAATAAACACATATTCCTGAAAACACACCAAACAAAGTAAAATCTAGAAGAATCATCCTGCCAAGAAATGGCCACACCTTACCCCAGACATCAACTCAGTGAAGAGCTGAAAGTGAAAGAAAATCCAGAATGGGAGAGCTGTTTATACTAGTGGTACACTTTTGAATTCTGTTCTACAAAACAGAGCCCACCTAAAGTTATTATCAACTGGTACAGTACTTTTCATAGTTTTCACATGTTTTTCATAAAATGAAAACAAACCAGAACAGTTCTGCACATTTTACTGTAAAAGAAACTGTCTCCATTTGGCCTCTTCAAAACCTTCCTTTTCGCATGATTAGCCATCAGTCAATCATGATATGATCAGAGAACTAAGGAATTTACAGAAAAGAGCTCTAAATGGTTGAAAGGGTGGAAAACACACCCCCACCCCCACCCCAATAAAGATAATATTTTAAATTTACTCTCCAGTTTAAACCTAGAATTCTCCAGATTTATGTGCCACCTCATTCAGGACTTGAAAAGCACCAGTACCTGAAAAGCCCTAACAGTGTCTTTGAACACAGATGGAAAAGATCTGGGAAAAAACTGAAAAAATGAAATACTGTAGGAGGCTGAAAGTTGCAGGAATAAGGAACAGAGGGTAGGAGTGAAACTTTGGCAGGCAGGTGAGACACAAAGTAACTGGCAGGAGATGGAGCAGAAAAGGACTGGTCAGGCAATAAGACATGAGCAGCTGACCAGAGACGGAGCACAGAAAAAGGAGTTAAAAATTCTGAGCTTTCCATGCTGAGAAGCAGCATTACAGAAGCGTTGCTCACTCTGTAATCTAAGAGCAGCCCTGGCATAATGATAAGGCAGCAGTGAGGCCACAGTGTAAATAAAGAGCTAACAGAGAAGCCATGTGTCTATTGTGAGGATGCTGGGAAATTAAGCGAGCAATGTGGTTTTGAATAACCATGACTAAAGAGGATGGAGTGTGGCATGAAAACTACTACAGCAATTGTTCAATGTTCAAACTCACAGAAAAATGGCCTAATCTGGAGTCCATTCCCCAGAGGAGAGGTGGCTTGCCACTTTCTGGGGGAACCTGTTCCATGGCAAGACCTGCACAGCAGACTGCAGGAGTGAGATGAAATTTTAAGAATAACTAGTAACATCAGAAGTACAAGTCAGATGATCAATAAAGTGTGAAAGTTTAGGTTACCTTCCATGGGATGCTTTTATCATCCCAGCTCTGGTGGCTAAAATCTTGTACCTCAGTCCTCAACTGGCATAATGTCATTCCTTTCTTAACTTCAATATAATAGGCAAAGCTTCTTCATGCCACCTGAGAAGCTTGATGAAGAATCTCTCTCATGGGTATAGGGGTGAAAAAAGATAGCCTTGAGAGCGCCTCATTTTAATATGGGGACAAAAGCATCCAGATTTAGGGTGGCAGTTATAAAACTTTTTTCCAATAACTAAAATAAGCAGAATTTTTTCTCCCTCTCACAATTACACTAAAGGATGCATCCAAGCTTAAAAAAGTGTCACTTAAATTTCACTGAATGTTATTAAATAGTTTTGTTTAATTGTACATCCTCAATCATACTCTGGATTTTGGTTGTCACAGGCAAGAAAAGCAGAAAGAAGACAGCAACTGCAAATGGAAGATTCTTTTCAAAGCCAACATGATGACTTTTTATGGCAGTTAAGTACTCGACTGCAATTTGTACTTTTAAAACTTCCTCGCTTGGAAAGGAAAAGCACAAGAAATTAAGACATATTTCAGATCAGAAAAAATACTTTCCAGTTATTTTCTTGGATTATCCTTCAAGAGTCAGTAATTATTTTAAACAGTACTATCACTGAATTAGAAGTATAAGTGAACTGTCAAACCTAATGAGGCACTCAATTGAGTTTATAGTATTAAGGAGAAGTGTAATAAATTAGACTAGAAATGTATTCCCTTTTGTTCTATAAAAGGGATTTTATCATGATTATACCTTTTCCCTATTTCTTTTAAGTGTTTGCATACATGTCATAATGAGAAGTAAAATAAATGCAAACAGTGATCTGGGCTTTGATTTACCATTCTCTTATTTCCCCAGGGCCTGGAAAGGAAGCTCAAACAACCACAAACTTCTAAAATATCAGTGAGAGGCCTTGAAATACCAACACTGAAGTTACAGCTAGCTGGGTTTTGTAAAATATCAAAGGCTTTATATATTGATTTACTAAAATCAGATTCCTTTGCTGCAAATGGGCTTTTGAGTCAAACAGTCATAACAAACACAAACATAAATGCCATCTAATTTGTTATAGCCAAGAAGTTTTTAAATGTTATAGTGTTCGCTGTTTCTTCTCTACTGAATACACGAGCAAAAGTTCCACTTATGAGCCTGCCGGAGTTCATGCAAATATCAGGCCAACCATTTCTGTCACAGGAATAAAGGCAAATGCACCCAGTAAATCACATCAGAATGTGAAACACTTTTAAACTCAAACCAGGGATGATCTGTTATCAAGAAATCCAAGCTGAGCTATATTTGGGTTTCTGAGTTACTTTGTTTATATTTCAGCTAGGAGAACACTTACATACACATTTTCTATGCCCATCAGCACACGGGCGTATTTTCACTTTCTAGAAAATGCTCTTTTGATATAAGGAATCCAAATATCCTAAATTTTGGATACTACTGTTGCAGGCAAGATAAAAACAGGACAAAGTTAAATGCACATATAGTTAAAAATTTAGAACTTCTACATAACATTCTTCTCAGTTCCAGTCTATGACATACTGGTGATACTATCAAATAATGGTAATATATCTGTGTTAATAATGCTTTTAACACATGGTATCAAGCTAGCCTGTTTGACCATAAAGTGCCCAGCCCATATCAGGCATACACAAGAAATGACAGGGAAGAATGCAAAGTAGCATTCTTTTGGCTGTGTATCTTCTGTGCACGGATCAGTACCACTGTCAGCGAGATCATACTGAAGATGCCACGTAAGGTTTGATTTGGTGGCAGCACCACTTAGCAGTTGCAGAAATAAGTAGGTACCTTGCTTCCAAATAAGCAAGTGCCAGCTTATCACTATCTGCTGGTTACTTCATTAAAGCCTTAAAATTAATTAATTAAAATGAAAGCATGTGTGATATAAATCTGTGTGCAGGCACTTGCATACATACATAACTCTTGCAGTATATCCTGAAATGGTAAGAAAAATCAAAGAGCAGGCCTGATACAAGATTCTTTTCACCTCCCCTTTTAAAACAGGTATAATGACAGATGCTACATACACATGAGAAAGGCAATATGCTTTTAATTATTATACATTAGAAGACAGTGTAAGAAGTCCCCCAGCTTGCTAAGGATGACTGAAAGGGCACCCTGAGGGCTTCTAGAGACCTGCTATAGCCTTTGCCTCATCCCCCATCCATAGACAATATGAGGCTGCTACAAGTGCTACCAAATACATCCAGAACATATGATTTTCACTTACTTTTCTTTCATCTCTTCTCCACCTGTGAATGCTGCAGGCATGTTGATGGCAATGTCAAGTTTACACCTGCTGAATAAGTCTCAACAGTGGGGATATCACTATTCTAATCCCAAGTGGACAACAGAAAAAGAGGAGAGGGGAAAAAGCTCTTCCTTGAAGTGAGGATATCAAAGGTAAACAGCTAGCATTTGGGCATGCCAGTGGGTAGTATCATAGGGCAGCATGCTCTAGGCAAATTAGACATTGGGTGGAGGTTTGCTGAACAAGTATCCCCAAATAGCTTTGCTATTTCAGGGGTGTGACAGCCAGTGCTCCGCATGAAGCAAACCCTTGGAAGGCGAGATACAGTGAAAATCTTTCAAAGAACTGTTGGCAGCTTTGTATTTTAGGGAAAAAGATGGCTGACCCCAAAAATGCATTGAAAAGAATATTTTCCAGTTCCTAGGGTTTTGTTATTTCTGTAGCTGTATGTGTTCCCCAAGATGCTACAATATTTAGGGTTTTCTTTTTTCTTCTTTTTTACTGCTTAGCAAAAGCTATCGTGTACATGTAACTTACTGAGCTCATAACCTCTCTATTAGACTCAGGAAGTCACCCAAGACCGTCTGTTATTCCAATGTTTTTAATAAATATTTATGGAATGCCCTGATCTTTGACAAGGATGGGGCTAGAAATGGTTTTGATCCCATTTTTGAAGCACAGAAAAAGGGAGAACTGAACTGAAATCTCCCACAGAGGTGAAAAATCCAACAGAAGGGTAATACCTTCTGAAGAATCTTTCTAATGAGAGTAAATGAGATGCCAGTCAGAGACTGGCAACGCAACACAAAACTTACCATGTTAGCTCAGAAATAAAATTTTTCTGTATCCTATGCAAAATTGCAGATGTTTATTAGCAAAGATGTACTTGTTTGTACTATGTATTTTTTCCTATTTTGCTCCTCTTCGTACCATGTTGCCTTGGACTACAGCATACTCAGGGGAGTTTGTCTTCCTCTGTTCACATAAAACACCTCGTATATTTGCATAGTGACTGAAAGAAAATGAATAAATAATACTAGAACATAGGTTTGCCATTTTTCAGAAGTCTGCCTTTTGGTTTACTGAATTTAGCAGCAGAAGAGATGACAGCATGCATGGAGAAAACATTACGGGTACCAGGCAGGGAAAATGAAAGGGAAAGAAACAGTCCCAATGATGATGCAAAGCAGAGGAAAGAAGGTAGAGTTTATTAGACTGCAGAACTGAATTAGGAGTGGCAGAATATGAGAAGGGACAAACAGTGGCAATACAGCTGATAGGAATATTATGCAGCAGTCCAGCCCTGAAGCTGGATGGGTAACAACATCAATATGCAGAGAAGATGGGCTGCTCTAAGGAAAGTAAGGAGGGGTTTCTGAGGAAGATCACTCTCAGCTTAATGAAAAGGTTGTGAAAGTTTTAAAGGTCTTGATTTAATCTATTTTCTGCTGCAGAAAGAGTATGTCTTTCAGGGAACAACCTTGACTACCATGCAGATGGCCTCATTTCCATTACTAAGACATTACATAAGGCAGGCACTCCAGTGAAAGAGATTACATAAAATATACAAAAGCATTATGAACTCACAAGCAAGGAAATGCCAGTCTTCCGGGATGCTTTCTTATATTTTTACCTCATTCATGTGAAGACAGTTGTGGTTTTATAGCGTATAGATCCAAACCATAATTATTTGCAGTAAGTAATCACAAAAAGTCTCTTATTTTCTGCCATTTGGTATTTGCTGGAATTACTTGAAAAAAGGAGACAGACATCTCAAGTTCACAGCTGTAATCTAAATAGTGCAGAACTCTTCCATTTTATAGCAAAAGGGTGTCTTGGCAAAGGCAAACTTTTAGATGATTACTTCTAAAAACAAATAATGTGCTTGAGCTGAAAAAAATCCCAAGCTAGGTGTACACGTGTTTCTGTGACATACTTAGCATCATCACTAGTACACTACTTAGCTAAATTCCTCCTTTCTTATTTTTTCTCTTTTCCCCACAGTATATTATTTCAATCCTGCTGTGTCCATATCTGTTTACTTTATTTTGACCACCTATTTTCATTCCTTAAAAACACTTGCTGTAAATATCTGCCATAAATTCAAGACTTCAGACAGCAAAAGCAACTTACCACTAACATTGCACTCTGTATGGCAGAAAGAAAAGCTATTGCTATTTTTTTATAATGATGTAACACTAAACTTAAAAAACTATTCATGTTTTGTGCTCTCCAGACTAAGGGGATTTCTGAAAGGTTCCCTCCGGACTGCAGAGACATGATTTCAACCACCAGAGGGAGGCAGTCTGGCTTTTCAGGTCAACTCAAAAACTAGAATGAACAGAAAATGCACTGAGAAAGGAAGAAATCACTAACAAACAAAAGATATATGTAGATACCAAACATAATGAAAACAAAGCTAAATTGGAATTATGTTCATTGAAATCAGAAAATCACCTTTTTTGCTTTAAGTATTCATTAACAAAATTCCTATTAGTATACTTTTCCTGTATGACTTCAGGTAAGTAAGATTTTAAGGAATTAAAAAATAATAATTGACATAATCAGAACGATATTAATATTTCTATCCAACTTACTACTCTTTATTTATTTGAGTTCAAGTCACTACCACACTCATAAGTTTGGTTCAGACATATGGTGGCTCAACTCAAAACTGTAAATACAGCTTTAGTCACCTTAACCGGCAAGTAGAGTTATGGACTTACGATGGTGAGTATAGGAAAGAAACCGACATTTCTAATCCTTCTGCCAAACATTTTTCTTTGTAATTTTTCAGCATTGGAAAAACACTACAGGAATTATTGAGATGATGGCAACTTTCTCAGTACACTAGCTGGAGATATTTTTCATTATTATTATTCTGAATAAATACTGAAAAATGGTTCTGCATTCTGTAATCCAGAAACTAATGAAATGCATCACTTCTAAGAAATTCATCTGTTATGCCAAAAGGAACAACAGCTATAGAAAAATTCTACACAATTCTGATGCCACTTAGCAAACACAGTTCAGAAAACTGGAAATCCAAAAGTTATTACCCATTTTTGTTTTTCTGCATTTCAGTAGGTCCATTTCTTACTAGTGGGTTGGTTGTTTCTCTCTTCATCTCAACTCATCTGACATGCAGAAAGCCAGTCAAGCAAGTGGACATTTCTTCAGTCTCAGATAAGAGATTCTTTCTCAAAGTAACTTTTCCAGAAATTAAATTTCCTGCTATGAAGTCTAAAAAAAATCAGTGGGAACTCTTCTTAAATTTCAAACTCAAGTTTTAGAGGTCTGCAGAACAGGCCTGGAACATGCACGCTAGGCTGACTGCTTGAATGGAATGAAGCTCTCAAAATTACTCTTCAAGAAACTCTTTGGGTCCTTTGAGAATCTCAGCCTAATCATTTAAATAAACCCTAGTCATATTGAAACCCCCACCCCCTACTTAACACATTAATCATTCAGAGTAGAGGTTCCTTCTCATCAGACCTAAGAGGAACAAATCTTAGCATAGTGCTATAAGAAGCACATTTAGTCCTGTTGAGCTTTTGAACCCGGCTGGAAATGTTATTACAAACTAAAATTCTGGAATACAAGAGGAAGCATGAAAGTAAGTGCTCAGTTTCTGCACTTCAAGCAGAACTTTTTGTGATCAATGAGATAGCTTTAACAATATCTTACAGAATTATTGCATTAGGCATTGCATATTAAGGACTGGGAGAAGGCGGCAGCACAACTCATTTAAGGTTTGCCATGGAAAGGCTATAATACTGATTTTAAGGCAAAGCACTGAGAGTTTGGTACCATAAAACAGTGATTAGCACTCACTTTAACAAAAGGCAAACTGGAATCTAGCCTGACGCCTTCTCATCAATGCACTGCAGAAAGCCAGATCCCGAGATTTTAAGCAGAGCATTTTAATTGCATCATCATCATCCCTTACTACGTTCCTCTGTTCGGTATAATTTGTTTCATTTTTTAGAAATTTAAAAATTCTTCTTGACTGCAGTAATCTGACTAATTTTGGGGTTTCCTCTTTCTCATTCAAAATATTTCAAAAGCTACCAGGAAGAGATTTTCAGTAGTTAGTTTATTGAAAATATTATAATGAAGCATATTAAAGGAGTTAAGAACAATATGCAAATAATTTCTGTTGCTTCCAGAAAGTACAGCTTCACTTTCTATGGCTTTTTATACTTATGCCATGCACATCTATATTTCTTAGAGTTATGCTACTAAGAAACAGGAATTTATTTTGGCTAAGGAGGTTATTTACACTAATTTTAAGATATGCTTGTGTTCAGTTTTCTTCCCTTAATTATATTCTGATAGTGAATACCTGAACTGAAATTTCTACACTGTTACAGATTTCCCTGTAGCCAACCTTGGCCCAGTACTCTCTTTGTTGATTGTAAAGTTTAATTAACTAAATGAACACTGAGACCATGGTAGTATATCCATAAAGCATGTTTCGTCCCATGTCTTAGGAACTGAAGATGGTCAATCTACCACATGAAGCTGACTTCCCCCTATTCACCAACATAAAACACCATTTCCTAGAACTACCACAAAGTCTACACAACCACTAGCTACTCATTGTTGTGGACAGAAGCATTCTGCAGAAATTACAGGGATAACAGCGTCTGGACATACCATAAATATGGAGAGAATGACCAAGAGTCAGTCTACCTGGAGGAAAGGAGGTCTGGAAATGCAGACAAAGGAGATGTCATTGATTTCACTCATTCCAAGTATGCGAGTACTAGTCTGTCAATGGAGAGCTATGCACCTGATGAAACACCACAGAGCAAAGTTGATACCCAATGTTTCACCTTTCACTTTCTCCACAACTCAGAGTCCCAAAGTAACAAACTGACTAGCTCTAGGTTCAGAAAGAGCTCACTTATGCACCCATAAAATTCCATTTAATTTCCAATCATACCTACATCTGCCAGAAAAAAAAAAAGAAAAATGAAATTGATAGTCAACACACATGCAAAAAGGCTTCTCAAGGATTTCTTCTTACATGCCTTTTGAATACAGGTAAAATGAATGGCTCAACTTCCATGCCGGGGATGATAAAAAACTAGCATATGATCTTTCTTAAAAAATTGGAAACAACCAAATGTCACTCTCCACTATCTTCTTAATTCATCCATTTCCACAACTTGCACCATCTTTTATACAGCTTGCTTCACCTTATCTAAGAGGACATTCTGACAGAGGAGACTAGTTGCAGACTGGGATGAAGCTACCGAGATCTCACCACTAATTACAAGGAGGCTGACTTCAGACAGTGCCATGCTATATTTATCACCCACCTCTAAAAAGGTATGGAAATCGAATGCCATAAAGCTGCATGACTCAGGGTCACAAGGCTGAACAACTGTAGATCCTGCACTCCTCGGAAGAAGGAGACCAAGGATTCTTTGTTAGTCAACAATGACATATATATATATATATGGCCGTATGCCATATATGATACAATTTTGTACAAATACATTTATACTGACACCATGTTATTGTGTCGGAAGGTAAAGATCTCACCAACGCTACTGGATGGGATCACTCTTTCTGTTGGCAGGGGCAAACTATTAGAGCAAACAGTTACCAAGAAAATCAGGGATCATTTGAAATCCCTTTTTTTGAACCATCTGACATAATTTTTGCCACCACCTACTTGAAATTTAGCTTATTGGAAAGTGTAACTTTTGAGTGGAAATGATGTCTGGCAACAGGATATTCAGCTTTTGATTCCTGTATGCTAGCCAAAGGGCACAACACACATATCCAGATATACAGTTTAATACCACAGTAAATGGGAGGGAGGGACATAATTTATAAACTTTGCCCCTTCTGCCATTCAAACCCATTGAAACAGCAACTTACAACTTTTGGCCAATGATGGCCTTTCACAACCATCTGAAGACACACACAAAATCTTGCCAATCACTCAGAAATCTGGCTAAAGGCCCCAAACTTCCAGAAAGGAGTGAAAATCCTGCAGCTCAATACACAGTTATCTGCTACAGTCCGAATGTCCTAAGAAAGCACTTGTGTACAAACTACACAAAAGATCTTCAGAATTTGGTTGGTTCCTGAAAAATGGCTGCCCACATGGAATTACTGCAGAGCATGGCAGGTAGAGAAACTAGTGCTCACTTCATTTCTAAGATCTCAGAGTGACATTAAACCTCTTCAGAGATATCTTCGGCCCTTCCAGTGTGGACCTGCTGATCATCCTTCCCTCAGATGAAAGAGGGAGACTAGATGGAAAATTACCCACTAAACTTTCCAGTCCTTTAAATAAAGCCCTCTGTTGAGGCCTTACAGGGCATATTTTCCCCATGTGTGTGTTGAGTTCCACATGTTTCCAAGTTCAAAACACTGCTACGGCAATGAGATTATCCTGAAAATGCCAAGCAGGCTCACATGCCACCACGACACAAACTTCAATGCAGTGTCCGCCCAGGCTTAAAACTCTGCTGGCTTTTCCAATTTTGACGTCAAGCTGGTGGATACACGCAGATGGCTACCTTCCGCAACCTCCCATCTGCAGAAAACACCATCATAAATTTCCCCATTACCATTATTACAAGGAGAGAGAAAAAGTAACTTACTTGTGAATCAAAAGCCATTCTGAGCTGAGAAGTATGTCTTTTTCTGAAATAAACGTTACTCGGTTCTAAGAATTTGCACAATTCACTTCCTTTACTCTTCCTTGACAATGTCTATTTAGAAGAGATCTATTTATTCCTCAGCACATTTCACAGTTCCTGTTTCTAAATGAGAATCATATTAACAAAGGGTAGAAAGACACAAACACGTCTCGAGAAATCAAGACTGATTTCTATAATGTATGTATAGTGTTGCTTCCAGAGGGAAAAAAACCCTCAAAACCTTCAAAGGCAGGCATCGATGCAGTTAGCCTTTCAAGAGCTACTGATCCTACCATGAACTTACCGAAAAGATGAGAAGAAAGTTTAAAGGTGTTTAGGATAAAATGAACAATTGGAGATAATTGTATTACACTATGAACAGTTTCCAATTTACTGTTCATAAATAACTGTCAAAACTGACCTTCTTCCAAGAAACAGATCTGCAACTATTTCATGGTAAATGATTGTCTGTTCACCTATTATTGTCACATTGGATTACAAGCACTTCTTCCTTCCTGTAATACAGTGGACTTGATGTTAAAGTAATTTCAAGATGATATATTGTACTTTCTAAAAAAAATTCAAAACCAGCAGAGTGAAGAAGGGAATCTTGCTTCCTACAGATTCACTGCACACGCAGTTATTACTCTCATTTCATTATTTTTCTGCTTAAACTAAACCACCAATGTCCTATTTCATACTGCAATACTTTGAGCAAAAATTCAAATACATGTAAACCTTCTGAAAGAACACAGCACAGACAGCAAAAAGACCAAAGGAACTGCAGCAAAAAAAAAGTCCAAACAACCATATTTAAGGACATTATGTAGTGAAATTCCATTTTTTTGTGTGTTTTGAATAGATACTGTGTATTTTACTCCCTTCCCATGCTCTTGATAAGTTCTTCACCATCATCTCCAGGTACTACTCTTCACTACGTAACATTCTCTGGTACCTCCTCCCACTCTGAAACTACTGGTAGGGTCACTGAAACAGTGGTATATGTTGGCATGGGCATGCAGAGCTGTTTTCATGCCTTCCCTGCGGTTTCCTTTTCCACAGTAGGCTACCCAATATCCCAAGGCACAGTCTGAACCAGTATAAGCTTCCTGTTAAATGACTGTGGTTCCAGTCTTCAGACCGTCCTTGGGCACCAGGGACTGACCACAGTCTCTTGAGTACAGAAGTATCAACATGCTACTGGAGTTGCTGAGTAAAATGATTAATGCATTGAAATACCTGTATTTGCTAGCATAGTATGTTCTTAACTGTTTTCTTAGGCTTTTTGGAATCTGCAGCTTGCACCACCATAAAAGAATAGAATAAAAACAGAAACGCTTGAAGGTTTCTTCTCAAAACACTTTTTAAGCCATAACATAAACTCCATCGTGCCTCTGTGTGCCATTGTAATGAGTAATCTATCTGAAAGTATTATTTCAAAAGTATCCTTAAAAGTGAAATTATTGAAATTTTGTTACATTTATATTTTTATAAATCTACATATAATTTTATATTCATATTACTTTTAGTATTTTTTATTTTATTATTAAAACATGCTACAAACATACACCATTCAGTTGAAAGCTGCAGAAACATTGGGGTCTGCTATCATACAACGATCAAACTAAAAAAGAAGAGTAACTAAGAAAAAAGTAACATCCACTTTGTTTGAAATTTACATTTGAACTTTATATATATATATAAAAAAATAAGAGAGACCTGGATTAAGAAACAGAGACTGTAATGCTATGCCAAGACAAAGAAGCATTTCATTATACTAGAAGAGAATATTTCTTCTTACATAATGTTCCACTTAATGGTTAGTATGGAAAGCCAGAGAAAAATGGCTCAAGTATAACCATTATTCCTAAATCTGAGAAGAGCTTAAATTACACCTCAGGGAGCTAAGCTGCTTCACGCTGTGCGTAAGCTGCACATCTCCTCTCCCAGCAGTTTCTGCCAGCCCTCTCAAGCAGGGTGCAGACCATAACAGATCTGCTGTCATAATCCTTTCCCCAGGCAAAAGGAGGATCTCACTGGTCTTGTTTTACAAAAGGAGGTGAGACACTGGCTGAAGTCACTCTGAGTATGTGTGGCATGAGTCTTAATGACAGTCACATGAGATACACCCAGTGACAGCCCCGATTGCCTTAATAAACCAATATGTACTATCAGAGCCCATAGGAAGCGAGCGTGAGTGCTGTGAAACAAGCAGGAGCTGTGTAAGCAGTGAGCACAAGGAATTCTTCAGGGATGAAGATGAATCCTACATCTTATATTTAGCTAGCAAAACATAATCCTGTATTTAATACAATTAAGCCAATTAACACCACATGAACACTATTTTAAAACTTGTCAAGTTGGGTAGCCTAGTGCCTTGGGAACAGCCTTCATTCAGCAATGATAAAACCACTCTTACATTAAGCAGAACTCTACAGCACAGGAGCACCACTTGAGATCAGAAAATAGTCCATGATAACTGATCTTGACAACTCCCAGTAGCAACCTCCCAGCCATTTCAGTGACTGCTCTTGCAGCTTGTGAAAGACAGAGCCACCAATATGAAGCCAATAGTCTTTAGCTAGATTCAACTTAAGTAAAGAAAACCATCTGACTAGAAATCTCAGCCATCCAGTCACAGGGCTGTTCAACTGCTTTGCTGAGGCTAGCTGCCACTGGGGTTGTGTACTAGGGGCAGTGGGGTGAGGAGGGGGTCTGCAATGCTGGATGAACTTCTGCTCCCCCACCGACACACCGATTTCCCTGTTGTACCTTCTTTTCTTCCATTCCCGGCTGGATGAGTTGGCACAGTATGGAGCAGGAACAGCCAGGTAAGGACAGAGCAGTGGAAGTCATGCTCTTGGTCTTTCTAAGACTCTGGTTGGGGTCCTCTCCCAGTTCTTTCCTGATTACAGCTGGCTTCGTGGCACCAGCACACACAGTAAGACGGGCAAATAACTGAAATAATTTCTTCCTTTGTGATCCACAGGGGCACATAGTAGAAGTGGTTCCCATAAGTGAGCTGGACAAGAAGGGGCAGAGCATGAGAACTTACCAGAATTTATTCAGACAGGGTAATGAAAAAGGACTAGAAATTGCTGGTGTAAGGCTGATGGCTGTAATGAACCACTGCACTATGGTAGACCTTGAAGTTTGGGTAAACTGGACTGAAATAATCCATAACTGACAACTATTTACACCGGTGTGCCGGTTGTCAGTATCCTTCTGATGTGATAGTTACACATCTTACAGGACAATGCGTTTTAAGCTTCTCTTCAGCCAAAAGATGTAAACAAGGATCACAAGTAAACATGTATTGCTTTCACTTGAAAGTGCTACAGATTTTGCTCACATCTTTTGGCCACCTTCAGCTGGCTGTTAATCCTTACCAGAGTACTCACTAGCACAACACTTCTCTTAGCCCAACAGCCATTTCACACTATTTTGCTGATCTATGATTCTACTGTGAGAAGCCTATTTTCATAAAGGAGATCGTTTCTTCAGAGATAAAAGCTTAAATGGGTGAATAGACACTGAGGGAAGTCATGCGTTTAACTCCATCTCACGTAAAAACGGGGTGGGCCTTAAGTCAAACAGATGTACAGAGACCTGCAAGTTTTTATAGTATTTATGGAGATAAAAGGCATTTGAAAGAAAATCTGTGCCTTTCATGTTAATTCCTAACCTTTCTACTGCCCCATTTGACCCATGCTCTCAGCAGAGCCCTGCTTAGAGTCAGTCTGCCAATGCTTTCCAGGCTATGGCAGTCCCCTAAAAGTAACGCTACTCGGTATGTTCAGAAAAGGGGGACTGGCTATACCACATGGCCGAGCTGGAGCCTCTTTTCTGCTCTACCTCTCTGCAGGGACAGAGCAGAGCAATGGCAGTGACCAACCTACTGCCAGATGCCATATTAATTCACACTGAGAGTGCAACCTCCCTCATACGGACATTTTGCAATCTCTCTTACCTGGGCATATATATTTGTGCATATACATACTGAAACCTGATTGATTACACTGAAAATTTCCCTGCAACTATGTCTTAATATTTGGATTGATAAACAAGAATTTGTGGTCCCTGGAAATGATCTAATGAAATGTTTGACTGGGTTTTAAACTGCAACTTTCAATTACCAGTTTAATCCATTACTGTGACATCTCAGGAGTTTTTGTGACTATTGCATAATCCTTTAGTCAGAAATGCTACAATGCAGTGTTCTATATATGCAAGTTTTCTGTAATGCCAGTTTCCCTTCTGAAAGCCACCATATGATTTGCTTTTCAGGTCGTATTAATTAATCCCTCATTGGATTAAACTGCTATGGTTTGTTATTTGTTATGCTGTTAGCAAACAGCTGGGTTCACTAGCTTCAGTGTAGTTTGTGTGCAACATAGTATCATCTTCATTACGAAACCCTTTTAAAGCTTAAAAAATGGTCTGTAATCTGAAGGGCCTGTTGCATGGCTTGTTTAATTTATAAGCACTTTCATCTGTAGACAGTATTTTCTCACCACATTTTTGTTTGCAGTTTTGATGGCAAACTACAGATAACAGAGCAGTCAGTTCTACTGTGATAGTAAAGATACAAAGCAGATTTCTTTTGCTGAGACAGGTACAAAAGAGACAGTAGAAGCTATGTACAATTCAGTGTGCACCAGTTGTCTGTGGATAAATGATGAAAGATATGACTTCTTCCAGTGACTAGTAAGTATGCACAACCAATAGCTGTACCACTGTTTATTTTAAGAATATACCACAAAATGGGGACAGCTACATGGCTGTTATCTGCACTTCTGTTACTGACCATTTCAGTGGTGTTTCTATAAATATTGCACATAAGCAGCTATAAAGACAAAGATTTAAAAATAGGTCATAGGCATTAGGAGCAGATTATACTGTACAGGTGGGAAACAATGATTTCTGGCACAAGTGCAGATTATGTCTGTATTCAACATGTGGGAAGTCTCCATCAGTACAAATCAGCTGCCACCATGAGCTCATGTCATTGCAGAGCACAGCATAAATCTTTGACACAGCTCTATTGCCTTCTGTAAGGTATTTCTGTATCTCAAGGGAGTAAAAAGTCAGAAAATGGAAACATTTTTAATGTGGGTTGTGTCAATAGTCCTGTGATGTGTGCCTATAAGAAAATAAGAAGGCATATTCCTGATCATTGCTGGTACTTGGTGAGAGACTACAGAGAATTACACAGAAAACAGAGACTTGCCATTCCTAAAAAACAGTCACAGCTAGGGCAATTCAGAGGTTCAATACCTCTAAGACTAATTTCCCCAGGGAAACCTCGTTTATGAATAGCAAAGAGCACAGTATGGTTGGGTGCTCTTGAGAATGCAAACTGCACAGCTTTTGCTCATCTATCTGGAGTGGGATGGGCACCAGGTAGGTTATGGCCACCTCATTATCCACCAAAGAATCGTACCTGCCTTCCTAAAAGGCACACACACAAAAGAACCATCCTTGCTGGCTGCCTCCTCTCAAGACACATATTTTGGACACATCTGTCCTTGTCTTGCCAGTTCTCTTTAAAGGAAACATAAGAAATGAGAGCAAGGCAACAACAAATCAACAAGAAAGCAGTCATATACTTGCCACATTTCTTATGAGTGACTCTTTCTTTAATAAAATCTTTTTATGTTATAAAGTTCAATATATTTATTATCATGGACTATATGACATATATCAAACCCTTGCTTCTCTCAGTCATATAGTTTCAAAATAGCAGCTTTTCCTTTGCAGCTAGCAATTTATTCCTCATTCCTTCTGCTTTATGCTTTCTGTCCTGCCCATAAGGCAGAAAGAAAGAGAGAGGGAAGAGTGGAAGACCTGTCCAAACAGCACTTGCCACCATTGTAATATGTCCACTGTGAGCATCCATAGACAGATTTAAAGAGAAGAAGCTAAAGCTGAAATTAGGACTCAGAGTATATCATAATTCCCTTTTGTTTTTTGCCAGGAAGAAAAATAAGGACGAATATGCAGAACAAGAAATTAGAGTTTTGTGGAAAACGAAATCTCACACAGACATCTAATTTACAGCCCAAATTGTTAACAAACATCTGAAATCAGTTCAAGATTGATTGCTGTACCTGAAGATTCATATGCATTCACAGAAAGGCCATTAGACACACCTCTTAAAGGAGTGAAAAAATTCCCCACGTGGTTTTCAGTCACTGGCCAGGATGCCACCGCCACATTCTTTGGCAGAAAAGTACGCAAGGGAATGCAGAAACCATAAATATTACAAGAGATCAATTGCAAGTTGAAAACTGTTGCACAATCTATTCCTTAAAAAATATTTGTTCATTCATACAGAATCCAAGTGATGTGCTTTAAAAGCCTCTTCCTTGACAGAATTCTTAGACATCTGTAATAATTCCATTTAATGCAATATATTGACTTTTGGGGCTATTGCTACTAAGTACTCAACTGCTAATCATCTTAACATTTTATTTTGTAAGACGTGAACTGGTCTACAGAATCTAAGAGAAAATGTTAATCAGCTGCATAGATGTACATTTAAACAGAATACAGTTATTAAATTAGATTTTAAATTGGCACTAACTTCAAGTAGATACTCACTCAAGAACAGGAAAAAGTAGTTTTATGACTGTTAGTCTACATCAAACATTGAATCACAAATACTTGTTTTTTCCAAAGGGCTTTTTCCTCTTATCTGATCTCCAGCTCCTCACTACTTCCTTGCACTCATCTTCTAATTCTCAGTACCTAGCTGTCAACACAAGCTCAGTGTTCCCATTTATGCTATCAGGTTTTTCTCTTTCCCACCCAGGGAAAGCAGGAAGGGTAACTGAGCACAGGAATGACAGATGTCCTTTCAGTACTTGGATCCAGGTTCAGATTCAGCCTACGGCAGCCAAGAACCGAAACAGCTGAGCTCTGAAATGGAGCACATTCACTGCAGATGAAATCTTCAGGTTACCTACACAGTTCTACAACTTTTATCACACAGAAACTGTGGTTTTAGCCAAGGTTTTATATTGGCCAGATGTTTACAAAAATAAATAAAAAAACAATGCATTTCTGCAGCATAACAGTACTTTTCCCTGCCATGACAAATTCCAAAACTATTGCTCCTGAATACATACACACAACATGCTCTTAAAGATCAGCAGAAATTTTAATGGGAGCACCTTATATGAGCCACACCAGCAAAGCAGGTATCAGCAGAAATTTTAATGGGAGCACCTTATACGAGCCACACCAACAAAGCAGGTAAGGTGACCAGTGACATGCACAAGACTTGCTTGGCGTGCCTTGTTGCAAGCTCAACATACCTGTAATTGAGTAGCTGTAAAGCAGGCATTCAGCTTCAGGTACCCAGCGCCCACGAGACTACATGCAAATAGTCAATAAGCAAAGACTACACGCAAATACTTGTCAATAACTAAGTAGGCCTGACATTAGACTTTCTGTGTTGCTTTTTTTCGGCTTTGTTACATATGTCTGAAATTTATCAGAAATGCAAACAAACTCATCATCTTTGAAAAGCTACTCACCCTCAAAAAATTCAGCTGGGAAGGAAAAATGTGGTGAGATCTACCACTACCAGTCTCGTGTACTATAGGCAAAGAAGCACAGGTCACACAGTGGGGAACACTGAGTTTAGAAATGTGGGGGGAAATTCTGACTACAATGAAGTGAATATAAAAACTCACATGTACTTCATAAGGATTAATTTTACGCACATTTTTACAAACTCAATGATTTTTCAGATTTATCTTGTTATCCATGGCCCGCTCTTCCTCTGATTGAAGTCAATTACAAAATTTTCCTTAGCCTCTACTTTAACAGTCAAATGGAGGAATAGTTTCAAAATTCAGGATGGAAAGTGATTTGCTACCAAGATAGAACTCTCTGAGCTATGAGTAACTACTTCATACAATTACACGTCTTAAAACTTCCAACGCACTTACATGTATTGAAGCAGAATACAAATAAGACTCTTTTTTTATCTTCTTATTTTTTAAATATGCAGGAGTTTTTTTCAGGTATTCTGATTTTTTTAGTTTCCTGAACTAAAAGAAAAAAGATAAAATGTTAAAGGCCTGGAAAATTTTTACAGGTTTGTTTAATCTTCCCCTGCCAATGTAATATCATCAGCCTTTACTAGCTGCTTATCCTAATGTATTTAGCTCCATGCTCACTTGTGGTTTGTACTATTCTTCAATGGTGGGAGTGAGCTACTGTAAATGAGTCTTTGACTAAGCAGATGATCTGAAATCAAGGAATAGAGTACAAGAACTTGGAAGGCTCAGAATAACTGAATGGACAATATAATTCAGATGCCACTGAGATTTCAGTTTGGCAAGGATGCAGTTTACAAAACTCATGCTTCATCAAATTAAGTAGAATCCTTTCACTGGGGAATTGAGTTGTGCAGTAGGGCGAGATAAGAACACCCAAGAAGTATATTTGGGGTTTTTTTCAGAATTTGTAATTGTTATATGGAGGTGGATGCGCTTAATCTAGATGAAAATCTGATTTGCATGATTCCCGAAAGTGTCTTGAAATATACATTCATTTATTCCTTTGGGCAAATCTTTGACATTTGTTTAAAAAAATAAAAAAGTCCCTGTCTGATACAGAGAAACACAATCCAATATGTTTAAAATCTCAATGTATATTTTCCCCTAATATTATTATTTATTTTGGAACTAATTTAGAATGTAGTAAAATCCTTCAAAGATCCTCAGCCGAAAAACAAAGTTTTTTCTTCCCATAGCAAACATTAACACTAAAAAAAAATACAGAGGAGATAGATTCTATTCGTAATGCAATGGAAGCAATGCTACTCTTAAGAAACATTTATAGGATCTTGGTGTATATAACAGTTGATGCACAGCATTAAGTTACGGAATCTTCTCACATGCAATCCTGTTTCTAAGAATGAAATGTTTGGCAACATATGATGCCAAAGTTCTCATTTTTTCTTGTGAGAATTTTGCTGGCATGTATCTTTGGAATTATAGCCTCTATCAGATGAAACTTGAAAGTTTGCAGAATCAGTGCTTTTCATTGCAAGATGTTGACAGTAATAGGTTGCATTTTCAGCAGATATTGGTAATCCCTTCCTTCTTCTACAGAAAGAAAAAGTCCTGCACTTTTAAAAAACAGAGATCTAGTGAAAAACAATTCAGGAAGAAGTCCTTTACTCTTCAGTAAAATCCACTAAGATTACTGTTTTAGTTAGAGTGAGTAAGCATCTTCTGTGGACAAAATTTGTGTGGCGAAGTTTCCCTACCAAGAGAGAAAAATTGTTAGTTTCTCTTCGTGATACTATGCTTGGAACACACTCCCAGAATTTGTCCTAAGCAAATTCTTTCAAATATAGTTCATATTAACCAATTTTAATAGAAATTCTACAAGTTTTACCTTTCCTGATAGTTAATTTGATCTTGGCTCATTCACCCGATAGTAAAATCCTACCTTACTCAGTTACTGAATACACAGAAAATTTACTGCATATTTATCATGTGTCTGAACTAATGACATCAGTGAATATCTAGTTGCCTAGAGCCAGATGACAGGGTAGCTGCACTGACCAAAAGAAACTTTGCCAATCTGTGCCACCTTTAACATTTTGCTAGAAAAAGCAAAACCAATTGGAATCCACAGTCCCTCCACTTTCCAGCACTATTAAATGGACTGTGAAACACTAGTGCTTGTGCGTGATTTCCTAACAATATGAAACAAATTCAAAGCCTGAGTATTACAGTCCTCTTTTTCACTTTGACTATATGCCAGCCTTTCCTCTGCTTTCTGAATCAAGAGGTCTCCTTGTTCTGTGGATCTTCTGGGGTATAGTAACCAAGGAAAACAAATCTCTTTCCTTGTCTTCCCTAGCTACATTTACCACTAGCAAATGTCATTAAATTATGAGAAATTACTTCTACCACATTCTTAAGAAGGCTAGATAACAGTCCAACACCAGTATACTTAGTACCCCAAGTATTAATGCCACTTGAAGCCAAGGAACCATGTTCTTAATATCACTCTTGATATGAAAAGGGACTGAGTCCCCTCAGAGTCTCAAATCTGGAGATGCTTTCAAGGGGATTTTGAGAAGTTACTGAAAGTCAAATTCAGCCAAAGTGGGAAAGGACACTTCATTAAGTATCCTCACGTCTACTGCCTATGGGGAGTAAATAACTGTGCATGTAGATGACCAGGCAGATAGATTGCTAAAATGGAGATTGTGTAAGTAATGTGGCTGGGATGATGATGCCGTCCATTCAGTCTCATGGAGTCATAGCCCAGCATTTTATTCTTCAATAATTTGGCCTTGCAAAATAGTGCATCCTGAGACAATCAAATCCAGCACATAGAGAAACGTAGTGAAATTTCACAATTCTTGATGATTCTAGATACTCTAACAATGACAAAATATACCAGCTACTCCTTTAATTCATTTTTTTATTTTAATTGAGAGCTCAATAGTTACTTCACTCCAATGTCAGATTACAGCTTGAAGACCTATGCTAGTTGAGAGAGGCAAGGGACACGATATTATCTTCCAGCCTCCCTGTAAAGAAGTCCAGCTGAGTCAGTCTGCAAAAGGTAAGTGGTAAGTTAATCACCATGCTCATTTAATTCTTTAATGTCAATTATTTTTACATTTGTATCTCAATTTTTTCATGTGTCAACTGCAGGTTCTGGATTTCCTTCCAAGGACACTAGAAAGTCATTTCACAGAGATCAATAACAAGGACAATGTATTTTGATTGGCATCAACAACCAGGTTAAATTCAAACTGATGCTCTAGAGATGAAGATCTCAAGATTATTACCAATCCCCTGAGCTAACCATGCATTCCTCTAAAATGAACTTGCTAATTCTGCCTAAAACTCATTTGCATTGCTCGCTTTTTCACAGTTTTCAGCAGAGTGCTTTACCTTATGAGCAACCTCTTCTACAGAAATTCTTCCTGGATGTCTTCTTGACCAGACAGCACGCCTGTATAAATTCAATCCAAGTCTTTGCATTAGCTATGGTCTTTAACTGCTGACTAGCAGAGATCCCATTGCTTTCCTTTGAGAGTGCTATATGCAGGGCACCTCTTTAAGTTCTATTTAGACTCCTTTCTTTTAAGCTGTGTAGGCTGTTCACATCCTTTGTACTACAAATAGAACAGATACAGTTAATTGAAGGCATCCCTGCTGCTGAATTTAACCTGCTAGTCTGATAGTCTGAAACTTCAGAGGAAGTTCCTATAACACAGGATGAAAGGCTACTTTAATTTCCTCTTACCCCATTACAGGCCAAAACTTTTTGATAGAAAGGATTTTTTTGATACAATAGAAAGAAGCAGTTTTGCCCTTCCAGCAGTATGCTTCTAGTGCTCACATCGACCAGAAGGTGCATATCTTACTGGTTTTACAAACACTAGCATACAGGAATCCCATCAGGATACAAAAAACTAGTAGGACAAGTTTGATTCTCCAAAGTGAGACTTCTAACTCACTTGCAACAACACAGAGAAAATAAATTAGAATTTTGGAAAGGTTTTAAAAACATTTAGCCCTTAAGAAAGACCTTAGATGCCCAGTATCAGGTCTCAGCAGCCGTTGGCCTTCCAAGTGCTTTTGACAATCCTAGCTTCATTCCTGCACAAGTTACTTCATGTCTAAATAATTGTGTGGATCTTAAGTAGTGGAGAAACTGCAGAGTTTAAGTGCTATTTTACCTCAATAAAACCAGCTGTCCACTTGCCTATACATCTAGAGGAGGAATTCCTATAACCTTCCACTTCCATAAGGACTTGTTAAAAGGTGGTACAGGTACAGTTCTTCTGTGAGCGCTCAGATTACACTGGAAACATGCAAGCATGACCCTAGTTCCAAAACTGGAAAAATGTCAGTGGTTTCTTTTCTACTGCTTCATTTATGCATAGTCATTATTTATGGGATTGAACTACGCTATCAGAGGTTTAAACACCTGAGGAAACAGGAGTTAGTGTTGGTGAGCCTGCTAGTACACATCATTGGTCAAATAACCTGCAGAAGCAGAAGAAATTTACCTTATGAAGCTTGAAACTACTTTTCTTGAAAAGTGTTCTTTAATACGACTTTTAAGTACTTCAATATATCTTTAAGTAGGAGGGCATACAGAAGCCTGTGATTCTGATAACAGTTTCCATTTTAAACTTTACCCTATTTAGAATTTCCATTGCTGTAATGTTTTGCTCTTAAATAAGACTGAGTTTGGAGGTCTTGACCCCATTTTCTCAATTGCTTTTGCTAATTTAACAGAAAAGGTTTTGAGGTTGGGACTGGAAATACCTAGCTGTTTTATGATTCTGGATTATTTTCTTTTGCTTCTATGTTTAATATGGCTGTGCTTCTGGAAATATTTTTTTTTCCCAGGTCAGTAAACTGTAAATTGCTGTGGTGGTTTTCAGGAATTGGGGGACACAATGGGACAAATTAAAAATTACCAGGTTGTTTCATTTAGAAATACACTTTCTCTGAATGACCATTAATTACTTCCCACATAAATTTCCTAATAATTGCATATACACAACATCTGTATGGGTGACTCTGAGCAAGGCTGATGAATGTGAGGCAATTTATTGAAACAGACCTCAAAAAGGTTTTATGCTAAACACTGCAGGGTCTTTTCTAGTGCAAGTGTGCCTCTGCAGTGATGAGTTGTGGAAATTTTTGAGAAGAGGGGAAAACCAACCTCCTACAGCATATCAGAAGCACATGACAGCAGAGCAGTCCCCATACACTACGCTCTTTTCCTGTTGGTACCATACAAAGTTGGGTCCCAGTTTAAGCACTTAAAAAAAAAAAAGTCTCTAGTTAGCTATCTCACTCCACTCAGCAATGTACAGATGAGGGGGCTCTAATTAAGCAAAGCCCTTAATTTCAGAAGACATATATATATATTTCTGTGAGTTCTTCCCTTGTGGATAACCAGATACACATAGCTGCATAATGCCTTGAACACAAGCTGGGGGGATTTGTTGTCTGTTGCCCTCTGGCACCGCAGTGTCAGCCTTGGATGTCTTGGGCTGAGGGAGTCTGGCCCCAGAAACCCACCAGAGCAAAGTCAACCAAGACACTCCAGAAAATTGCCAACTGTGCTGTGACACTGGGATGGGGTGGGGGTGGGTACGTTTTCTTTTAATGAGGGCTGAATATTAGTCACATCTTTGCATGTTGTTCAACACTGCAGATCATGTTGATAAAACAGGATGATTGCTGCACTAAAAGGACATTTATAGAAAAATTAGCACAGATGGGGTGAAATTATAAATATGTTGTCTGGACATCTGTGTTATTTATACAGAAAAAACCTAAAATGAGTGATAATTATCCACATTTAGTGGAGCAAACGAGGATAGCTTATTCACTATATAAATAATACAGTATGCCTTTGGCCCCACTCCAGCAAAACTATATAGGCAACAAACCTTTAGGCTCGCACTGGATGTTCTCTGATTCTTACATAGGCACAAAGTAGCACTGGTTTTCTCCCATGGTGGATCTATAAGAACAGTATCAATTGACCAGTTCATCGGCTCACTTCTCCATATTATATACAGTCATTTATAAGCTCAATGTGTTAAATGAAAAAGCCTTTAAATATCACTGGCCATTTATAAAGATTTACTAAAATTATAGCATGCAGAGAGAAACCCCAGAGAAGAGCTAAAGGATATTTAATAGCATTAGCTAACCTAAACTGTCATAATTCCAAATTATACATTGTTTTTCAGATCACCAGTGGTGCTCTCAAATCTGCATTTTTTATGAGGATGGCCATGTTTCCTTCTAGTGTTATTTACTTTCCTGAAGTGTTTTCTGCTGCTGTAAAGTTACATAATGCTCAGAAGATGATAGGAAGACTTCCCTGGGACTTTTAAATTACTGTCTATCATGCATTGGTTTTGAACATACTTTCAGTCACAAGCATTTTATTTATCCTTTAGGGTGATGTGTCCTTTGAGCACAATTGTTTATTTCAGAAATGGCAATAAGAAAAACGACAGGTGGAGTCCATTTCAGACATAGCTCTCTCCCCCGAGACATCAGTTTTCCTACGGACACTGTGTGACATCCATTATGTATAAAATGGCTCACTCTCCTTTAATTGGATTCCAGATTATTATTTTTGCCAAAACAAAGGTTTTCTGTGTTCTTAAAAATAATTAAGCCTGATTCCAAATCAAATTATCCAGTTTCAAAGGCCTGTTTCCCGCTCTGAAATGCCCATTACAGACAGACTACAGATGACTAAGTCTTGTGTCATCCCATGGCTTTATTAGGAGAATGTTCTAAGTCCTTCACTTTCCCTGTAATCAGAACTATAATTTCTTCAGGTTATTTTAAGAGCAAGCTACAGCTAAAGGAGGAAACTCAATTTTATTCTGAGCTCCAGACATGTCGACACAGCAAAGCAGGGCTCCAGTTTTACAGGCTATCTTCTTACATAAAGCCTAACACTGGTATTAAATTCAAGTTCTCTACGAGATGTACCATGCCGGCTACTATCAGATAGCTCTCTATTCATGGAATGAAGAGTGGCACAAATGTTTGTTTTGATAATCTGTTTATAAGCTACCCTTGTAGAAATAATACAGGCTCAGTATGGCCACTTCCTTTCCTCTCTCATTCATTTTTAAATGAATAAGGAAAACAATCCTGTACCCAAACGAAAGACAAGAGAGAACGTAACAGCAGAGATATGCCCTCAAACTATGCAATAGCAAACTCAGAGCATGTGTTTCCATTTAGCTCGTCAGCTTTGTTAGTGACATTTGTTTTAGTAAAATTCCAGTAAGTTAAAGAATTAATTTTACAGAGGCTGACTAGTTAGTCTTAATTCTACTAAAATACTTAATCATGATGTAAGCTACTATACTAATAACATAAAAAAAGTGCCATCATCCTTCACAACTATCTACCTTGAAAAAGTCAAAAACAGCTAACAAAAGCTTTAAGAAGACATACAATGAACTTTAGAAAACTAACGCGCGATGAAATGTAAAAGCAAATTAGCAGCGACACTGCAGCCATGAGGTTTTCTTGAGGCTCTGGAAAAAATAGAACATGGTTAGTACTCCACTACTTTTCAACGGCCTAAAGTGGGCCTTACAGCTAAAATGTCATCTCACATTTGATTTTCTATTGCCAGGATAGAACGTAATTAACTTTTTTTTGCCAGTTTGCTGTTTGGAACTCAATACTATATCATTCCTGCTTTTCTTTAATGTCTTCTCATCCTCCTCAGAAGAGCTTGAGGTTGCTCACAGTATTAACCAGTTACCTCCACCTACACCACATTACTTTCTGCACTGTTCCTTTCTCTCCGCTACCCCTTTTGCATTTTTTTTCTCCGCTAGTTAAACCTGTCTCCCAATTCTTGTTTTATCTTTTTACTTTTAACATCTTTCATGCTCCCTTTTCATTCTGCACTGTGTACCAAGATGTACACAAAAAGGAATTGATGGTAACAAAAGAACTGCTTACTGCTCCGAGAATAAAATACTGCTCTTCCCAATGACAATCCACCCATGCTTTTCTCCTGTCTTCCTATCTAGATTCCTTTCTTCATTCATTTCCTTCAAGAGGGTTGTTACTATTGGGAGAAGCAACATAGTCCAAATTTATTATTACTTCTATTATTATTGTGGCTATTAATGTTGCTATTACTACTATTAATAAATAGTATTAATAAATAGTTCTAAATATTCATAAACTAATAACTAGTTTATGTCCCTAGTGGGAGTTACCTGAACATGAGAGGGAAAAAACAAAATGGAGCTTCCTTCTCTCCATATCACTTGCCCTTCCTTTGGAGCTGAGAAGCTGTAGGCATCATAAGGAATCATGACTGTAGTTCACATCATGAATTCAAATTGGTGCTGACATTTTAAACACTTCCTTTAAAAAACAAAAATCATGGGCTTAAAAGAATGAAAAATATTAAATCTAATGAGATGGGGTATAACGGTATGAATGTATTCCCCAAGTCATGAATGATTCCAACTCCAGCTTACAGAAAGGATCTATATCAGTATGATAGCTTTACTTTAAAAGAGTAGCATGCTCCATGAACAAAGCTGACCTGTGTAAGGCTTCAAGATATCCTGCAAAAGACAGTCCAAGTGTCAGGAAGACACTTTAGTATATGGACTGCAAAACTGCTTATTTGTGTGCTTAAGTTACATGTAGACTTACATATTATATGGATTTCAGGCTTGTTCTCTGGAATAGTCATTCTTATGTCACTCCCATAATACGAATCCCTGTGTAAATACAAATGTTTTAAGGACAAGCAAGCATGAAGAGTGAGGAGACAAGGCTCTTTCACATTATCAGTAAATTATATACTTTGTTAACCAGAGGCCTTATTTTCACTACATTTGGTTAATGCTTTTAGTAGGTGAGTAGAGATTTTAGAGGAGTGAATTTAGTCTGGTAACTTCACTGCATGGCTCGTTTTAATTCAGAAAGCAAAGCAGCTCTGAACAGTGACTACAACAGAAAAACTGTGGCTATAAAGAAATGATTTTGTCATCCCTGACCCCAAGCATTACCAGTAAGAAACACTTCACTGACCTTCCACTCACTAAAGCCCATTCAAATGGGCTCTAGGTAAGCCATGTATAAGCCCAAAGCTTCGATGTTCTTCATGAGAAGATAATTGCTGAAGGCAATGAGAAATTGGTCAGTTCTGCTTGCTAGACAGAAACTAAGGAGACAGAGCAGAAGTATTTAAAAAGAAACAGCTAAGCAAAATCAGGATGCATCTTTCTATCATTACCTCTCCTTAACACATTAACATTTATACACGCAAGATTAAATGTACCCAGTCTTTTGGCTGTAAGAAAGCCTGATCTTGCCACAGCCCTCAGGGGGAGATGCACAGTGAGGTGTGAGCTTGGCGTGTTTCAGAGGAGCACTGAAGCACTCCCAGTTCCTCCACCCTGCCTTGCTGTAAAAGTGACCGCAGAGCATCAGAGGAAGATCTCAACAGGGTCCAACTTCCATTAATTAGGAATTCTAAGATGTACAAACAGTATCTAGAGCTTTATATTGCAGACAACTACCAACTAATTTACTAAGGAAGAAAAAAATTCTCCTACCTGTCAGGACTACGCATATAGTGAACCACTGTTTCTGTGTTTTCCTGACTATGAGCAACATGAACCATGTATAGTTACGAATGCAGTCAGGCTTATACTGAAAACCAAGGTGATTAACTGGAGAGAGGCTGACAGTAAATCATTTCCTCATGACTGGAAGCTTTTGCCTAAGACTCCCAGGAGAAACATTACTCCTACTCCTACTCCTGCTTTCCTCCCTTCCTCATCCATCCCACTTCAGCATTACCCTGTTCATTACAGCTCTGTCCAGGGAGTTACTGGAGTCAGCTGGCAAGATATTACTTAAGCTGCTGCTTTTCTTTCTTGTCCTAACTTAGGAAGCCATCAAAAATGCCATACTGAATTGTGTAATTCCTGGGTTCTTGTAGAAAGATCCAGAAATACAGTGGTCACCCCAAAAAGACTGGAAAGGTCAGTTTTTGTTAGCCTGAGGTAGCAGGCTTGGAATAAGCCTGTGGTCATTGTAACCCAAGTGCAAAGTGTTCCCCAAACTGCACATCATAGTAAATGCTTTCTCTCCTTTATACAAGCTCTACGTGTTCCCTAGAACAAGTGTATGATTTAGAACCACCTGCACAAGCAGCTTAGTTCTGACATACCCTGAATCCACAACTTCGCAATCTTTGTAAGCTTGAAGAACACTTTTTAGGTGGTTTTATTGCTATTGCCAGCTAATTATGGATTCAAGGGTAAAATATCCACAGACATTTTGATAACATATCCAAAGCTAATCTAAAACAATGGGGAACATGTTAATGAATACAGAGGAATACTATTTGTTTCCAGGATTTTTCTGAAATCATAACAGGGAGTCAGCAAAATAACAGCTTGCATGTTGTAGAAAAGCCACTGGAAAGGAAGAACAACCACTAAAGAGTTCACAAGAACTGACAGTATTTCTTAGAAATATTATATTATGTACTTGGTTTGTATCAATTACTCACTCTCAGAAATTCTTACCTAAATAGGCTTTAGCAAAATCCAAACCAATGATATGTCGGAAGAAAATGTTATGACTCTGAGAAATCATATATAACATTTTCATGAAGCAGGGCAGAAGGCTCAGTTAGTTATTCTTTGCTTGTAGTGAAGCTCAGTTCACCCTGGATAAAGATAAATCATCTTTTGCCTCACAAAAATGGCTTTTCAAAGATGAGTAAGATGAATTAAAGATATTATTTTTTTAATTAACTGACTATGCTAATAGAACTCTATTCAGACTGCAACATTAAGCCCCCAAACTCTGCCTTAAATAACGGTACTACATAAAGTAAGCATGCTGAAACCTCAAGCCTTTATTTGTTTAATGAGGGCACCATGAATTCAGAGATATTTGGTATGTTGGTATTTCAAATGCTCTGTGCTTTAGTTTCCATCCATAACACAGCAACAATAAACTCCCACATTTCAAAAAAGGAGTTGTATGAACACATTAATACTTCGGAAAGTTGCAAAAGGCAAGTTCATCAGGAAATTTATTAATTTTGCATACTGAGTAGGGTATAAATGGGGTGAAGTTACTAGTGCCTGCTGCCAGGCATGGAACAATGAAGTTATAGAAACATTTTCATTTTTCATCCACTCTGGACATAGATAAGGCAGAAGTCCTATAGGAAGAAAACGTGATGTGATTACACAGTTCCTATTCCTACTGGCTTCTTGCACTTTTGTCCCTTCTCAGGTTCATTCATTCTTTGCTACTTCCATCCAAGCTGCTCCTGGCCCCTGACATTCAACCAGTCCCATCCTTCCCACCATGCCCCTGCTTCTCAGTAGCCCTCAACCAGATCCAGTCTTCTTGGCTGACCAGTGGGTTCCCTCCCCACTCAGTTGTCTTTTTTACCCTTCTTTCTCCTTATGCTTCCAGTTTCCAACTGGCCTTTCATCAAAGTCTACTCCTTACCACATTTGGTGGTGGAGGTGAAGGGGTCTGCAAGACAGCTGAGGATACAACAGGCTCCTGCTTTCGATTCAGGCACCTGGAATTGCACCAGGGCTGCTTTGAGCTGCCCTGCCTTGTAAAACAAGACTGCTAAAAAGGACAAGAATACAACATGCTAACTGAAGACAGAATACCTTGACATTTTATCAGCAACACGATAGTAAAACTTGATCTGCAATTTAAATTTGGCCAACAAAAATAGATTTGCACAGAGAAAGTGAAAAGTTGCCTTTCAGCCACAAACATCACATGCCAAGTTCCTGATCTAAAGCACAGAAAGCACCAGAGTTTCGTGCTCTAGAATAAGGCAGACTGATGGAACTTTTCAAGGACAGAATAGTTTATTTTTGTCTAGCTCCTTTCTCAAAAATGGTTGAAATTTTTTGGCCAAAAATAACCGGAAAAAAAAAAAGAGAAGCCACATTTTAGCAGGCAGCTGAATGGCACCTTCACAAACCTCACAAATACTTAGTATCATTTCCTTCTAAACCCTAAGTGTTAGTAGTGCATCACACTAGTCTGAAATCACAAAGATAAACTTGTTTACAAGTAAGCCTCACCATTTTTGACCACTGCTACAATGATGATTCTGTTCTAATCTGGTACAAAAATGTGACTTTAACAGACAAGAAAAAGCAATACACTGATAAACTGAACAGTAAGAATGAAACAGTTATTTGCAATGAAAGAAAAAACTTACTAGTTCTTTCCTGTTAACAGATGATTAAAAAAAAATGGGACTTGATAATCATTCCACCTTGCTATCCTAAAATCATTTTCCCTTGCCTGTGGAAAAGCTCTGGTTATACAATTTCAGGTAACACAATTAGTCTATCCAATGTAAGGCCTCATATAAACTTGTGACCCCTGTTGTTTCTTAAGCACTCTAATTTCACCAAGTTGATTGTAAGCATGAAACAAGAAAATAATTTCCCCTCCTACCAAACGTACTTCCTCAAAATATTTGCCTCTTCTTTAAGGAACATAATTTTTAAACAGCACTTTGAAAGGCTGCAATCAAATTTAAGATGATGAACATCCAACCAAGTTAGCAATGCCACTGGGAAAAGTCCTTATTAATTTGAAGTCTTGAATACTACATGACCACCCAAACTTTTCAGTCTGCTGAGTCAAAGATCTGATGTGACATTTATTATGGCTGAAAGTGTAGGACTTCATCATTTTACTGTAGCAATTGAAATCATTCTTAGAAAGTAATTATTAAAAAATAATTACAAGGTCTTTTAATTTCACCTGACTACTTAAACACAAGGAACATTTTCTTGATCTGACCTTCACAGAGTCTGTCAACAAAAGGTTTTCTGTATAATAGATTTATGGAGTGAGGTGCAGGTATAATACATACCATTCCAGATTGATGAAGAATTTATGGGTCTCTGAACATCAGAGCTTCAAACATAGGGTACTTGTCTTCTTGGATCAGAACCAGAATATTCAACAGCTTGCAGGAGAAAGTCCATACAGTGCTAAACAGGCATAACACATTATTTTATTCGTGACTATCAAGAATTTATTTCCAGATTGAGAAAACTGAATAAACTATGGCCCTTTCCCCACAATGACCTCTGTGCCTGTTCTGGGGTTCTTACCAATGGCGTGATCACAGGGCAGTAATGAAACAGGGACAACAGCTTTCATTTACTTCTCTGCTTACTTACAGCAAAGCAGCTTCAGCAGCAGGGAGCTCAGCATAGCCTAACAGCCTATATAATTTTCTCACTTCTCAAGCAACAACAGCAGTGTAGGCACAGGTGCCAGAAGAAATGCATAAGAATACATAGTTTTGCAGAGACTTCAGGCTCAGCTGTGCATGGCAGCCCTGGGGCCTCCGTTCTAAAGATAAAATATTTCCTGAAAGACTGAAGAACATCAGCATGTGATTTTGTTCTTTCTATAAAAAGAATAATACTTAATTTCATGCTTCCTTTTTCAAGTTCATAAAAGTATGTAAGCCTTCACACATGCACAACATTTGCTTTTGGCCTAAGTACAAGCAAATGAAATTCCAAATCAGAAGGTAACTTTCTGAATGTTTTTCCGTATATAAAGAGAAGCAATTGAAAGAAAATGGCAGTTTAATCCCAGACTTTACCAGCTGGCATCAGACATAAATCAAGAGCATTACTTTTGGAACAGCATTAAATTTTTAGATTTTGGACAAGTTGGATATCTATTCACATCACTGTGAATAACTGATCAACATTTTGTATTATTTAGGAGATAAAGTCACAACATGAAGTAGACAGGAACTGACACCCACCTACTAGACAGTTTTTCTATACGTTTTATCAAGTAAGCAAACATGCACTAAGCAACACTGCAAGAAAGTGACTGTTACCAGTATAACTGAGAGTTGTTCCTATTTTGTGATAAATTATCCAAGTACTTTGAATGAATTCTAAATTCTGCATAGACAAAATGCAAATTTATTTTAAATCATCAATTATTTTCTGAAGTCTTTGGATTTTCTTACTTAATGATTTCTTCCCTCGTAAGGACAGGTTTCAGCCCATCAAGGGAGAGTCCAAGCATTCCAAAGATGTTGTGATTAAATTGATAGCTTTCATAGCTTTGCATGAATTGAGAAAGAACAAGGGGAAAATGCCAATAGAAATAAAAATTAAGAACAAAGCTGACTCACTCTAACTTTGGGAAAGGTCGATATGACACAAGGATATTGTCAGTCAGGAAGGTGAAATAAATAAAGTCATAAAGACTTTTACAGTATAAGACAGATGCTTCTTGGCAGAAAAATAGATTAAATTATTTATGGACAGCTCATTCAGAATATAACAAACATTAAATACTGAAATGTGACACTATGCATGCCAAACAACTAGATTTTTCATCTTAGTGTCATTCTCAATCATTGGAAATCTGATGGACAGCAGATCTTTTTTTTTGTTGTTTGATCTAAAAAGTCATAGTAAACATGCAAGTGCTATCTTAATAATCTTGGGACATTAATAGTTACTTTTTCTTAATTATATTTAATATATTCTAATTTTCAGCATGCCCCAAGGTTCTTTATTCTTTCAATACACAGGAGCCTTGTAACTAACAAACAAATCTTACACACATAAGACATCCTTCAGGCCAAAGAACCCCAAGCCAGTCAGACTATAAACACTTTCACCTTCCTTTGTGATGGGAGGAGTACATTTGTGTGGACAAGGATCACTGTGTAGCTACTGTGATGTCTCAACATCCTTGAGTTTTTCTGCCAGTGTAAAGCAATGCAATTCAAGGAACTCCAAGAAGAGGCATCAACAAGCTCTGCTGTATACCATATGGGCCATCCCAAAAAGATACTCATGAGAAACACCTTTTACAGTACATGAAAAACAGCCTTCCTAGTTTAGAGGAAAAGAGAGAAAAAGCAAGCCTCATGAAGAAAGAAGACTTAAGAAATATTATGTTTTATACAGGCTGCAAACATACAGCTCTATACTAGAGTTTTCATAAATTAAACCATATATCTTATTTCCTATCAGTCTAATCTCTAAAAGGCTGGAGCTTCCCCTAAGTGCATTTTTTTCACGTACATGAAATTATCAGTACCCAGAAAATTGTCAATATGTGGACACCAACATGTAAGATCTGAAGAACGTGGAGTGAAACAAAGCAAATTACTCCAGAAGGAAGTCAGTGCCTGCTCCACAAAGAGAGATGACAGGTAATTACTGCTGATTTTCAAGGCTATGATCAGCACTCTTAAAAACTTTTCTCAAACCCAGGGGGACCAGAGGTATCCAGTCTACCTAACAGCACCGCACCACCTGAGCCTCCTTACACATGGGGCACTCTGTTTTGGGGTTCATGCCCTTTCTCCCTTTTCCTTCTGTCATGGCTGTATTAGCGTTCACTTTGAAGCAGGCCAGCACCCAACCTACATAAGTCATTGCATTCTAGTGTAGTCAGCAGTACCCAGCAAACAGCGTGTTCTGACATCACCCATGTAAGATTCACACAAGCTATTCTGCTTACCTGCAACCTAAGGTTACAGCATTCAAAAGTCACCACCTCATTTAGGGACTGATGAGAACAGAGGGTTTCTTCCTTCTCACCAGAGCAAATAATAGCAGGAGACTCCACCACTTTGACTAAACTAATACGACTTTATAATCCCACTACTAAATGAGGTTATAATTGGCTAATAATGTTATTTTTTACCCTTAATCTGGTTAAAGCTGCACAATAATCTTGGAAGGAATGCTGTATCTAAGTAGTCTTCATGGGAAATTAATGCATATTATGAAATGTGGGCATTACAAAATACAACAGGTAAGAAAAAAAAAATGTTTGCATTACTACGTCTAGCCCTGTGAATTTTGTAGCACGACTCCATCTACGAGTAATTTTAATCTGTAGCCAAACAGCTGTCGTTGATGCTTTAGGTACTGCTTCAGCCTCCTACCTCATTTATGTTTCTGCTCTCCACAGCTCTTACTGCTAGAAAAAAATTCCAACATCTAACCTAAACTTTTCTTTGCTTCAGGCTATTATTCCATGCTTCACCATCTTTTGAGAACAAATAATTCCCTTCCTTCATTTATACCGTTACCTTGAAGTTATTTATAGCCTGTGCCCATGTCCCTCAAGCTTTCTCTCTTATAGACTATAAATATAGCTCCCTTAATCCCTCTTCATATGTTTTATCCTCTAGTATTTATATCAGATTTGTAATCTTCATATTTTCTTTTCATTTTAAACTCTTTGGACCACAACTACAGACAGTATTGCAAATGAGTGGTGAAGCAAAAATACTTTGTTCATTTTCAATATGATCTGTTTATACTGTTGTAATTGTGAACACACTAATCAAGGTTGAAATGCATAAACTACTGTAATTGCTTTAATCTCCTGATATTTTTAAAACAAGTTGTTTTGAATGTAAAATTTCTAATGTTTTATCTGAGCTTACAGATCAATCTTACAAAAGATTTAACAAAAATTATTTTAGCCAAACAAGAGCCATGTATGTAATTTTAAAAGAAGAAAGGGAAAGAGATATTCTTTCCCCATATGCTCTCTCAGAAACTATATCCTCTATTAACAGTCACAACTGAGCCAATTTTTGTTTAAATTTGACTTGTTTTACTCTCACAGACATTTAGGGAACAAATCAAGTTTGATGCAAACTGACTTTGTAGGATGCAGTTATGAGCTTTGAATTATAATTGCATGCATATTTGAGACACAAAAGCATAACAAATTCTTTCACAGGTTAATAAAATGGTGAATAAAAAAGGGCCTGGATTTCAGTGGGGATGTGACACTTGGTACTGGTTAAGGATCTGGTCCACAGACTTATCTGGACTTGCAAAATGTCCTCACAAGGTGTCTCACTGGATTTTGAGTCCTGCTCTGGCCTTTATGTGAAATTACAGGAACTCTTTTGCTGATCAGAAACAGTTTTAAAGATAGAAAGCAGAAGGGAAATAAATATTCTTTTTGAATTTAAGAAAAGGTTGATAGCATAGTGAGGCAACAGTAATTGCTATTTTAATAGAGGTCTGGAAAGAAGAATAATGGAAAAAAGACTGATTGGGTTAAAACCACAGATGAAACAAATCTCTTCAGGATATTTCATGGAAGGCTCTGAGGAATGCCAGAGGTCCTCATAAAGCTTTGTGATTGGGAAACAAAATAGGAGAGTTCACTCATTTTTTGTATGTGCATGGTAATTTCTATTGGGAGGAATGAGTGGAATATACCTTACTGTGCTTCATTAACCTTAATATAACCTTTAAAACAGATGGCATTGCAGACAGCTCAGTGACAACATGTGGTCAATGTACAGCAAGATTCAAAAATGAAAACAGGAAGTACAGAAAGCAGGATAAAAGTAAGTTTTCATATTCATCAACAAGGCTTTTTCATCAGGAATATTCCAGCCTGGTTATCCTATCTCAAAGGGAGCCATGTCAGAAACAGGAAAAGGCTAATTGGATTTAAGATGATTAAGAGCTTGGAAAGACTTTCATAAGTAGAAAGAGTCTGATTTTCATTTGGACTACTACATTTCTTTTGCATGGATCACACACTATTTATATCCACATAAGCATCCATCCATCTATATTGGAAGAGGAAAACCATATTATTAATGACTATTATTTGCATAACTATGGGCCTTCTGGGGAGTGCAAGTAAGGGTTATATAACAACAAAGTAGATTTAGTACAGAAACCTAAGATTAATCTATACAGCCTTTTTCTTTTGCAGAAAGAGTCTTCCGGCTAGACTTTACAGTTGCATTCATAATCATGAAGTTCAAACATCTGAACATGTTATCTAAGGGGAAAGCTGAGTTTTCTTCTCTCTACTGAGGGTTTGGACAATTAGTCAAATACGAAGTCCTGACAGCTGGACACAACACATTATTATCCTATATAGATGTTAATAATGAATGTTTCTGATTTTCTACTCTGTCCCACTGGCAACACAGTCTGTGGTGGTCCCCAGCTCAGACGTAGGTAGAGACTTCCACAGCAAAGGAACAGCAATGAAAATCTCTCTCCTTTCAGATCTGGCATCTTCTGCTTGGGGTCTCACTGAGGAGAGCACAGTCATTTTGAAGGGTTCTGATCCAAAAAATGCCTGCGCTTCATATTGCCAGACTCAGCAAAGCCCAGTGCCAGCCATCAGTCAAACTGTGACTTCAACTTGAAACTGTACTCAGTAAGAAAACGGCAACAACTGTGACAACTATATGGTCCTTTTGACCTGCATTTGCTAGCATGTCAGCGTCAGTTAGAGATATTTTGTGGTTTTGGTTTACATAGGGAAGTACTTGATACCAGTATCTATGTAGCAACCAGGGAACAGCATCACACAACGGAAAATTTTCCTTCCATAACTTGAATTCTACTGATTTCCAGGTTGTCTAGGAAGGATAAGGGCATACCAGAGAACTCTTAGGTTACAAAAATAAAGGAGGATAGGAGGGATTACAGTGGGAGAATGTCTGGCAAAACATTTTCTCCACAAAGAAAGACTGAAAAGAGAACAAAGCAGAAATGGAATGCAAGAGTCATGAAGGCTTTCCTGGAGCAGACCCTTCACAAAGCACCGCATGAGGACTGATATGGTGCAGAGGTCCAGTATGCTCAATGTTGGCCCAGGCTGCTTGATGCCAACACAGATACAATTTTCTACTTAATATGAAACAGCATACATTTGTAGGGTGTTTTCCTTTCATACTAACAGATGAAATGTGCCCTATGGATGATGAAAGGTAATTACTGACAGTTTCACAGGGACAGTATTAGCATAAAATCTACTTAACAGTAAAGTGCTATGTAGTTAACTGGAGTTTAACAAGGTGCTAATTGGGTGTCAAATTTTAGGCTCTGTGCTTTAGAAGTTGAGAGGAGCAAGGGGTGTATTCTCTGGACACGGAAGATTTCCCAGGCAGCAGTTTGACATGTATTTGGGGCCACCATATGCTGTAGCTGAAGCTGAGAGAAATGGTTGTGCCTCCCTTCCACACTCATGGCCCCTCCGACCACAAGGATGACGCCCTCCTTCCCCAAGCCACAGCACACACCTGCAGTGGCACCGGGAACTGGTGGGGCACGTTTTAACTGGGGTCAGCTGTTCACTCCATCAGTCCCAATGGACACATGAATACCTGTGTCAGTACAAGGGATGTGTCTGTTCAGCACAAGAATGAGAGCCCAGGATCAGGGAGAGGATGGGACTGCTGCTCTTCCTTCCCAGCAGTGCCAGCTGCCATCTCTCTACAGACACTCATATGTACTGAGGTTTTACATCTGTATAACCACATAAACAGTATTCATGGATAACAAAAATAATAAAAAAAAAAAAAAAAAGAAGAAGGAGGAAGAGAAAATGAAGAAAGGAATAGTTCAGATTTCTATACTCACTCATGTCTTTCTGAATCTGCAAGAGAACACTAAAGCCTATTTGGCTGCTAAATGTTTTACAACCTGCCCTGCACCTGGAGCTCCTAGCCACTACCAGAACAGACTTAGCAATAGTATTCCCTAGAGGGAATAACAAAAACAGGTCCTTAAGAATGAGCTCCTGAGGTGTTCAGGAATAAACATGTGCTGTGGCAGACCTCTGGATAACTGCAGATGAAGAAAGGCAGGCAGACAGGGAGGTTTACAGGATGCGTTTGCTTTAAGCACTCATTCGGGCTTACATGAACTAACTTGTGAAAACCAGAGTTCCTAAAATTTTTGACAGGTTTTTATACATCCATACCAATATGTCCCCAGTGAGGGAGGACGGAGTAAGACTGGTGATAAGTTTATGTATATACATCTTCAATGATTGCATATGCCTGACCAGTGACCAGAGAGAGGCTCTTAGATCAGGTTTGAAAATTTTAGCCCAAGGGTAATTTTTCTCTAAATATTCCCATTTCTAACAATTTATTTTCTAAACAAAATAGCTGTGTCAGTATTAGTATCCTTAATCATCCATAGCATCACCATTACTTAATTCAGTTGCATTACCATTCCTTATTTCTTTGCCTATAGCCCTTTGATGTTCACATTTGTAATTTCCCTTCTTTCCCCAGTAAGTCCTCCAGCTGCCCCATAATCACTTTGTATGCATTGACACAAAAGGAAAAAAAAAACCCAGAAAATGAGCGCAGAGCTCAGAAAACTGTCTACTAGGGCAAGCAGAAAAGGCAAGATAGCAATAGTGCAGATGGCACAGTGATGGGAATTTACGGCAAAGCTCTGGTGAGATTGCTCTGCAGGTTCTCCAGGAAAGCTGAGCTACCTTTTGGAGGGGGACTTTGGGATGGCAAGATGCAGCAGAATTTGTAGTACGTGCATAAACAGACTGAGTGTCCTTCAACTCTCCCTCTCCCAAACAAATTACTCATTCTCAGACAAAAAAACCCAGAAAAATAGTCTGCATAATGGCAAGGGAAATCCTTGAATACTAGCTTACCATGTAATTACAAAAGTAACACAGTCCTGAGTTGTTTTTACCAACTTTTGTTAATTCTAAAATATTCCTGCTTCTCCATGTATTCTTCATTATGGCTTTGGAGGGCTTTTTTTGACAGAAACTTCTCTCAACTCAGTTGAAGCTGATTGTTTTAGTAACTATTTTCACCTATATTTTTCCTCTGTTCATGGATAGCTAGAACTGTACTTCAAACTCCCCTGGTTTCCACCACCCACATAGTTCTCTTACATCTTCAGCGCCTTCGCCACCCTCCCTCACAATAGCATTTTAACAGAGGAAGTGCTTGTATAGCTCATCTCTGCATTACTACTCCATTTATTAAATTCTCTCATATTTTTTTCAAACCTCTTTCCCTCCTGCCAGTTCATCCGTCAGGCTTCTTGAAGAAACCTAGGTAAAACTCACTATTTCCTATGGAATTCCTTCTATGATAACTATTGCCAATTCTTAAAAGAAACAATAAGGTAAAACTTTCTTCTTTTTCTGAAACAGATCCTGTAGGAAAAACAGTGACAGAAAATAAAATTATGCCAACTTTCTGATGTGTGCGTGGGAATAACTGGCTCTGTCTTTGGAGCCTGGAACAGTTTTGAGCATATGCACAACACAGGCTGGTGAGCATCTACTGGACTCCCAAGGTAAAGAGCTCTCCCAAATTTAGGTCCCACTAGATTTCAGCGGCTGCTGCGCAAGTATTTTTATGATGAGCATGTTGAGGCATCCAAGTAATTTCTATATAGTCCTTTAATAGTATGTATCTACATATATACTAATTACATCACTATTCATGTCAGCATGAAATCTCAAAAAATCTAGGTATTTTATTTTATGTTTCTTGGTGATATTGTAATATGTGTATTCTTTTATGCATTTTAAAGTTTCAAGGTCAGATTCAAATCAGAATATCAAAAACTTGAACAGTCCAGGAGTTTTACTTCTTTTGGATCCATAGGAAAAAGACTTCACAAGGCTTAGGAAAAAATACATGTTTTTCAACAGGGATATTGATCTAGAGATGAAACAAGTAGATGAAGAGAACTAGAGAACTTACTGTCTCTGCAAGAAAAGGAGGTGTGAATAGGTAAATAAAAGGCAATCACTAACATTTTACTAAACGTGAACAGGAACGGCAAACACCAAGAAGTGTCTCTATGTAAGACTAAGCGCTAACAGCCTGGTTTCCCTACTCCCTCTCATACTGTTACCGCTCAGCACCAACGAGGTGGTGGCCTTGGGCACCAAGAAAGAAAAAGGAAACTTGGATTAAGAACAGAAAAGTTGGGGGAAATTATTAAGTTAACATTAAGCTTCCTCATCACTCCATTCCAGACTTCACTGAAATTGAATAGCTGTGGTTCCTCCCTGTGGCATGCATACCTTCAACCACAGGGATTGTGAAAGAGAACAATAGTCTTTGATTGTAAAACCAAGATTTATATATTTGACATTTTCAAATAATTCATTCCGTTCCTTCTCTTGTCTCCCTTTGATGATACTTGATTTCATTACTAGAAGGAACATGTTATCATTAGAATAAAGCATCCTGCATTTCAAGCACATTCATCCACAAAGGGCTTGAATTCTTGGAGCTTTTGTCATGTTTGTATACTCCACAAGCTGGAAGAAGTTTACAACCAGGAGACACAAAACAAATAAAACAGATGTGTTGGCGATGCTCAGATTATGCTAAATGCAAAAGTACCATTACAGTCATGCACAGAACTGCCAGCCTGACAAAAAGAAATGAGCTCCTTATTATGTAATGGGAGTTAAACCAGCACCATATCATTCAACCACGCAAAGACTTCCACCGATTTTGCAAGCCTTTTTACACCAGTAACATTACAAAGTAGAACAAATCAGGTGCCCCCCGAATGTGCGCAAATATAGAAACACGCCATTTATTTAGAGGAGAAAGGTAAAAAAGAAAAGATCAAGTTCATTAGATAATTGTAATCCATTAATACTTCACTGTTTTATAAATTGCCAGCTTCCTGAGCAACAACTACAGCCAGAGGCTGCACTACTCAGCTGAAGATCTGCCACTTTACTATTTTGGCTGTTCTTTACGAAACTGTCACTAAAAGCTTGCTCCTAGTTAAACACACACAAGCACAAAGATCTCAGTGAACTTCCTTAGGGGAGAACGTGCCTCACTGTGTTTTTGAATGACAACTCTGCTTTAGGATTCAAGTTTTTCCAGCGAGCAGAAATGTTTGTGAAGCAGCCATAAAAAATGGTTTGCTAAAAATGTGTCAATTTGCCGAGGCTTCCCGTTATGTCTGTGAAAAGCACCTAGAAGGCTAATTGAACAGCAAACATCACTTTTATGTAACAAAACTAGAGGGGTCCATTTTGGAGGAGCTGTGTGCATATGTGACATGTTCACACTGAACATGGAGCTCGGCAGTGGCAGCCCCTAAAAATAGCACCTGGATATCCTTGTTCTCATCAGCAACCACAACCCTCTCTTCTCTGTCGTTTGGTGCATCGGTCTGGCACCCCTCTGCCTCCTCCAGAAGAGACAGGAGCAGTGGTACCTTCAAGTACCTCATATTTCAGTAGAAGAGGGGGAGATAAAGAGGATGTTTGCATCTGATGCAAGTACACATTTTAAACAATATCCCTGCCCCTCAGCAGGCAGTTATCATGTTGTTTTGGCAGCAGGAAGGAATCTGTGGTTTTTCTTGAGTGTTGATCTTCTTTATTTAAACTACCAGAAATAAAGCAAAAATGACAGAATGCTCTGTCTATAAATAATCATTCCGGTGTACAGTTATATTAGGAGGTAACTCAGATGGCATGATAACGCCTAACAGGCTAATCTTAGACCTGTAATGCCATAAGATGAAAATAACTAGGCTAAGAATAACTGACCCAGAGGAGTCAGCCTGTTAAAGGGATCCACAGAACAGGGCATTTTAGATGTTCATGTGTTTAACAATAATATCTGCCAATTAGTTTCTCTACAACGTTTTGGATTGTACCCACCATATTAAAGACCCATCCATAACAGTAGTTGGGAAAGGTTAAAAAGCAACAGCACCTGAAACCTTCCCCATCATCCACACCCAAACCTGAAATTAATGTGTATATACACATACGTTTGCAGGCTATCTATCTATTCTCCTTTCTCACAGCTTTTGCTTTCTCTGCAAAGACTACGGAAGAAAGGGGCCAGGCAGTCAGTACAGAAACAGAGGTCTGATTAAAGCTCTGGTAGTAGGAAGAGTTACAATTCCACATATCCAACACAAACCTTAATGAATTAAATGGATTCTATGTATATTTTTACAGGAGGGAAGACTCTGGCTGAAACTGTGCGTTTTGAGTGCAGCGCAAATCAACAGGTGTCATAAAGCTAGACAGCTAAAACAATAAATATCTGAAGTAAAAAGCTCTTTTCCAATAAAGTGCTTTAGCTCAACACACCCAAGAGAGGGGAGCTAGTGTCCAAGTGCCAGTACTCGTGAACCTCAGTATTAAATGCAGTGTTCAATGGCATCAGGAAAGATGCTTAAAGCGGTTTTGAAATTATGTTCGCATTCTGTTTTTATTTACTTCCCAGCTTTTGTAGCTTGCTATTGTTGTCAATCTTGTACTTTGAAATTCTTACAGCAGGCTTCTCCCACAATGTATGAATATACCTTCTAATACAAAGTAAGACTGTCAGGTAATCACATGGCTCCAGAAGCTGGGGCTTAAATAAAAAGCAACATTATAGCATCAGATGACACATGAAGTTTGCAACATTGGTTTGTACTCAATGTCTTCTCAATAATGCAAAACAGAAAAAGCAGCTACATTCCATTTTACCACACTTTTGTTCAACTGAATTCACAACCAGTGTCTTGTCCAGCATGCATTATTGGGCAGAGCCTCTACTCAAAATCAGTGAGATTTCAACTACATAGGACCTGCAGGTCTGCGTTGCTTGTCTCTTCTCATTGTAGTAATTGTTAAGGCTAAGGCCTTACTATTCCATAAAAATTAATCCAGATACTTCATCTACTACTATGAAACACCTAGATTTTTTTTTCTACCCAGACTTTACAACAGGCATTGAAAAAGCCTCTACAGCTGTTATCCAGAACTTCCCTGAACTGAATTTTCACACTCATTTTCTTTCATTACTCTGAAGGGAATCACAAAGTAAAAGCTCAGCATATCCTCACTCTCTCTGAACAGTTATTGCCTGTGTTATCACATATGCAACATTTTGTATCTGTAAGAAGTTTACGTTTCTTGATTCAGATATGCAAATATGTCAAGTTTTTAATGAACATCAGAGCAAACCTTTAAATGAACTTGCTTTCTGCAATATCTCCACAGGAACAGTTGAGATAGTGAAAAGCTTTGTTTCGCCAGGAAAAAATGGAAGAGCAAATACCAAAGAATTTCCCCTGAAGGCAATACAAATGCATATGCACAAGCGTGCATGTGGTCATACAGCCACATGATAGGTACAACATATGAGAGAAATTTTGTACATGGGGGCTTACTGAGGGAAGATAGCTCATGAGGACCTGTCAACCCCTGTGCAACATGATGTGTGTAGCATTGATTCTGTCATTTATATTCAAGTGACACAGCTTGAATTTCCTGACTTGTGTAGAGAATGAAATACTGAGACTACAATCAGTTACTACATTTGTGACATTGCAAACCTGTAGGTAGACAAAGTCAATCAAATTAATCATTCTGAATCATTATATTCCCTTTAGAATAGTTTTGCTCTATAGGTTCCTGAGCCTGACAGGTATCATTTTGCGTATTTTCACAGAAGGGTTAGCTGACGTAAGCAGGATTGCATAACTTGCTCAGGTCACCTGTCAACTCAGTGACGAGCCAAGGCTTTAAGCTCAAGATCTCCTTGAACTCTTGATTTTTCAACACAACAGCTTTGGGCAGGAAGTGGAGGATCCCTTATCCAATAAAAGCTAAGGTGGAATTTAGGCAGGCCAGTGCAAGGCTGTACCTCAAAATATGGCCAGTGAAGCAAATGTAGCAACCTTACCCTTTGGAAAAACAGCACAGTATATTAAAAAACCAGAAGTTAATGAAATCAGCATTACTTCTTACAGTCCCAGATCTACAGGTGCCATGGCTGGGTAGGTTCTTTTTTCTCCTTCACACAGCTGACATCTATTTGAGTAATGTAGCCCTGCATTAGTTATTTCTTGACTACATTTTAATGAGCATTCTTGCCATGGACTGTGCTGCACCACATGCTTTTTTTCAAGGACTAATAGTTTACTACTTGTCTTGAGGTAACAAGAGGCCAGCTGAACACTGAGGTCCACTGTGACACTGCACACACATGGAAGTTGACATTTTTTGGGTAAAATAGAGCAACAACGTAGTTAAATTGTAATTCCAGCTAAGTAAGAGGCTTTAGACTCCAGATCTATTTTTTAAACCATGAAACTAAAATAATTGTGGTATCAAATAAGAATACATCACCATCATACTCTTAAATAAAGATGCACAGCACTTACTGCTGCATTTTAGAGCAACAGTACCATATGGGAGAATCTAGTGCAGTCTTCTCAAGATAGCTGAAACTGCTCTCTGCAGTAAGGTGTAGGTGTCTGCAAATTACACAGCTTCTTGAGTCAGTGCCGATCTAGATTGCTCCATTCATAATTAGACTTTTGATTGGTACCTATCCAGATCATCTCATTCATAGTATGATTTACAAGCAGGGATGGAGACAGACAGGCAAAGCAGTAATTGAGGGAATACCAGTAGAACTGCTTCACATGACACAAGTATTTCCTATGCCTGCTATTGTCAGAAATTCCTTAGACAGTTTGCTTGCAAATACATATCCACTGGCCATTGAATCTGTCTTCTTTGGGGATGGCTCCAGCCCAGTTTAAAACCAGAGTTGCATAATAGATTCTTGATTCATCTGGAAACCAGCAAACCTTAAAATCTATTGAGTGTTTAGGTTGTGCTTTCTTCAAAGGCATCAAGAATATCAAGGGTGCAGAGTGTAAATGTTCAGAGATCTGCTCTTTTCTTCAATATGTGCAATTTTTTAACCTGAGCAAAAGTCACATACATGTAAGTGAAGATAACTAAAGTAAGGACACTGATAAGCAAAATTCAAATGACTGATTCTAGCTGCTCCAAACACTACAGCACATTGTCATACCCTGGCTCACTCTTTCTCCCCTGTATGCAGCATAGAGGGAGACAATACCTGAAAAGTTATCAGATCCTGCAAGACCCTGAACTCAAGGGAACTGAAGGTAATTGACAGCAGCACCAGGCATTGTGGTTTCATGGGACATGAATTAAACCACAGACTATGTATGCTGTCAACTACTTTCAGTCTAGTTGTGCATTTCAAAGGCCAACAGAATCACTGGGGAATATTTTGTGTTCTACAGAATATGTATTTAAACATCTTTTACCTGGGGATAATGTTCTTGACTAAGTTTTTGGTGTGTTTTGTTTTGTTTTAAAGTCTAAAAGCCCCCTCTATTCTACCTTGTACTAGAAGGGAAATTGTATATGCTACATGGGCCTAATGTAATATCAGATAAAAATCAACTGTTACGTGATATTCTTGTCTCCAGTGAAAAAAAGCAGAGCTATAAACTTACAGGAAATTACTCCCTTTCTTGTGTTTCAAATGAGAAAATTGCTATTACTCAAGCAACATTAGTTGGCAGTTAAAAGGTAGCATAGTGAGCTAAAAAAACAGATTTTCAGTTGTACACAGTGAACTTCAACTTGTCATAGCATTAAGAAAAAAAAAAACAGAAGGGAAGGGAAACAGTCTATCTTATCTCTTTGACCAATAAAAAAGCACTGGACACTTTCTCAGCTGTTCAGGAAAACCAAAGAAAAGCAATAATTCTTGAACAAGAGGTCAACATTGTAGATGGCTTTGCAGAACTGTAATGCTTTCAGAGAAACTTCTGCTTTTACCCACTGTCTTTGCTACAGCTTCTTTGTTCATATTTGTAAACAAGTCTTTCACGTGATTTCTGTCCTTGACAAAGGAACTGTAATTGGTGACCAACACCTCTTCTAAGAAGTTAGAGAAACAGTAAATTCTTCGAGAAATCCAGAAACAACCAACCAACCCAGCAGCTTTATGAAGGAATAGAAAAACTGCCAATCTTAGACATTACCAGTTGGAAGTCTCCATTCCCCTTAGCTATTCTCATTATTTTAACCTGCACCTCATAGCTTTTCAATCTCTCATTCCCTCCTTCAGTCTATAATCGTTATGAGGTAGCTTTGGCTTTCTATATTGAAAAACACTGATTATGAGGTTAAGACATATCTAAGTCTGTTCTAATAGGAAAGATATTACCATTTGACACAGTCACAAACTATTTTCATATCTGAAACCGTAAGTCTGCTCTAAAGTTGTATGTAAGAAAGAAACACAAGTAAAACTTTATGTTCTTTTTCTTTAAAGCAGGAAAAGAAAGGTTTTTTTAAACAAACAGACAAACATGGGCTCAACAGGTGTACCAAAACAGGCAATACATGAAGACAGCCATGGTCTACACACATAATGAATCTTAAAAACTGAGAAGCACTGCCTAGTTTTGTGAAAGAAGAATAAGAAGAAGAAAAAGAAAAAAAAAGGAAAAAGGCAAAGGGAGCAAACTAAGACTAAAGTACATGTAAACAATTCACTCTGCATTCTACACTCAGGTCTCCTATAAAGCCCACTTCATGCAAAACGAAGTCAGAAACCTAGAATTAAAAAGATATAAAACAGATAACATTGTGCCTTGAAAGACGGAACTGGAATTCACAGGGTTTAAGAGAGAATGGGCAAAAGCAACCTGAAATTTTGACTTTTTTAGCCTGTCTAAATTGATGTTTCATCTGAACAGCAACAATTCTTCCAACTTAATTCATCCTCAGTACATCATTTGCAAGTCTCAAACACAGCTAGAAAAGAAACTAGAAAATACATGGGTAGCTTCAAAGACATGAGGAAACATACAACATTCTTTCAGAGCAGCTTTGAAATACCTTCATTGAAAAACACATCCAGTTTACATCTGACATTACATCTGACCACTATCGCCAGGTTCACATATATTTTTAAAGTAACAAAATAAGGTATGCATATTAAAGACATTTTAAAGTAACACTGTAATGAAAAGAGAAAGGCATTATTATTAAACTCCCTTTATATGCAAACTGGAGAAAAGCAAACTCACAGGAGGACCCAGTCCTGTTTACAATAGACATATGACCAGAATTGCCTACGAGGGGCTCTAACTGCAGCCTTCTGACAAGGTCTCTCTTGAGGAAGCTTCTCACTGTGAATAAGCCTGTACCATGAGCCCCATTTTGCAACCACACAACAAAACAAACAAGGAATCCCAAACTATTCGGTTGTGAGCATTTTGCTCTGGCTGGAAAGCAGCAGACTGAAGGAGACAAACTCCCCACAAAAGCAGCAGCTGCTGTCTAAAATGCTACCATAATTATTTAACAGCAACTTACATAAAGCCTACAAAAATAAAATCACTTCTTTAAAGGAAGGGTGGGTTTTTTGTTTTGCTAGGCTGTATTTTCCCTGTCAGCCACTGAAGTCCAAAGTACAGAGCTGTCTCTTACCTGAGCTGATCATACTGTGCATTCTTTGCTGAGCCAAGAGCTGTTCACGTCCAGAAACCCCATCTGAGGAAAAACACGATTCACTCTCGTAAATTGTCTGCAGCATATTCCAACTGGTCTGCACTTCAGCTACACAAGAGATTCATCACTGCACTTGCACAGGGGCGTCGGGCATGACCCTCTGCGGTCCTACCTCCTCCAGCGAGGGTTGTAAGATAATACGCTTCGGCAATTAGCAATGTTTAAGCACTTGCACAAGTATCTATTGGGAGAGGGAAAAAAACCCCAAATCCTCTCTCGGCAGCCCCCGCCTGCGGGGAAGGGAGCCGTGAGCGCGCGAGGGGCTGTGCAACGCCGAGTTTGAGCAGTTGTGTTCGGGCAGCCAACGGCAGGTGGAAGAAGAAATGAAGAAATATCTCCGCGCTTCGGGCTTTCTGGCAGGGCGGGGGGGGGGAAACACAGCCTCTTACAAATCATCAAACCAAATAAGCCACCTTTCAAGGGACTGGGAGCCCCGGAGGGTTTAGTCTGAATTACCCCAGCCCAGACCAGTGTTGCTGTCCCTGCGCCCCTCTCCTCTCCCTCGGCCGGGCAAAGTTGGCGGGAGCAGCAGCGAGAACTCATTTGCATTTGAATCGACACCCGCGTGGCCCAGCGGCGGCAGAAATAGAACAATGGCCGGCCTGAGCCAAAAATAGGTCAAGCATGGCCGGGTGATTGGAGCCTGCATTAATGCGTTTAAAAATACCACAGCAAACACAGCTGTCCAGTCTCTGTCTTTCAAACCGCCGGCCGTCCTCCCTCCGCCGCTGGGCCTCGAGCACGATTAACCCCTTCGCCCTGCCCAGCCCGTTTCGTTGGGGAGAAGCCAGGGAGGGAGGAAGGGAAGGCAGGGGAGCGGGACAGAAACGCTGCTCGCCTGGGACTCATGCCCCTCTCCCTCCTTGCCATCCCCAGGGAGTATTTTGTGAAAAGCGAGCAAAACACCACGGCCTCTGTATCGCTCCTAAAATAACGCCGGGAGGTTTTGCTGGCAATGTGGTTTCTGCCTCGCCCACGCGCAGCCATCCTGCTGTTCTATTTTTGCTGCCCGTTTCTCTGGCTACGCTGCAGTTGGCTTTGGCGGGGGAGCCGGGCTGCTGCCTGCTCCCTGCAGGACCTGCAGCCGCCCCACGAGAGGCGATTTCTGAAGCTAATCGGGTTGGGAGGGAGCAGAAGGTGGGGGCAGATGTTAATGAGGGACCGGCTTTTGTGCGTGCAGTTATAAGCAGCCTTTCCGTATTTAGCATGCTTGATATAATTCTTATAGTAAGTCACCAGTTGTGGCACAGCATGTTAGACACGCTTACCGACTGTGCACTATTCGGTTGACTTGCTAAAATTTGGAGAGGGGCTGAGTAGCTCACACTTATTTTTAGAAGCATTAGGCAATTTGCGTGGCGTCTTTCTCAGTTTTACAAGATTATATGGTTTCAGAAGAGCAGCATTTGACAGCGTATCAGACAAGAGCACCATGCTCCTCTGCATCTTGGCAGATTTCATGCATGCTATGTGAAGGTTATTTTTCATCATGATATTTCAAAAGTTGTGTTAGCTTGTTTGCTGAGTAATATACCTACATGTAGATAAGTTTCATTTCACCATTACAGACAGTACTTCTTTAGGTCCTGCTCTGCCTTATAGCACTCGTTACACAGGCAACCAAAGCCTGTCACTACCTACATATATGATACAGCAGCCTGACCACTCACCTACCAAAATTACAAGTCCCCTTCCATGTCCCTGCTCTAGGGGAGCCACAATGGCCACAGGGGCATGATTCCTCACTGTAATCAAGAAGCCAACACAGAGGTTGTCTCGGAGCTTTCTAGAAATCCACCAAATTCTCAACTATCTTCAGCATTTTTTGCTCCTAAAGAGACAAGAATCTGCCCAATACCTGAGGCTTGGTTCTGTCTTTCAGCTAAGGATGATCTGTTCTCTAAGTAACACACACAACGTATCATGCCCAAGGGCTTTTATTTTATTTTCTTCTTTAAACTTCTCACAATTCTGTTACTCGAGAAGAGATTCACAATAACAAAGTTCTGTGAAACTCATGGGACGTTTGGATACTCCATGGCACCCATGAGGTCTGTGGCTCAAGTCTCCTCCATCACCCCAAACCTTTGCCTTCCTCCGCATGCCAAATGACCTGGTCCTGTTGGGATCCGTCCCCAGACAGATGGAGACCGCAACAGCTGATAACAGGGTTTTCCCTACAGGATCCTCAAGTTAGCACCTATCGCTGCTTAACACCCCCGTCTCCTTGTCTTCATTCTTCCCTCTCCACAATTTTCCTCAGGAAGCGCTCGTCCCGGGGAAGCGGGGAAGCTCTGCAGATGGCGTACAACCCGCTCTGCAAAGGGGCACGGACACGGGCAGCGGCAGCCCAGTGACAGGTAGGGTGTTACAGTGCAAGGCAGGGGATGAGCATCATACATGCAACTGTACTATTGACAACTGACGATTTGGTATCATTTTCTCCTGAAAATAAAAATACCCAAATGTTTTGTGGGAAATCTGCAGCACTTTCACAGTACAGGGCAGAAGACACAAGTGCAAGGGGGATCACCAGTATAACCAGAAATCTCCTCTAATGTAGAAAAAGCTTTTTATAGACAGAAGTAAATAAAAAGTGGAATTGCTTATGTCTTGAGCCAACCAGAACATGACCCTGTTTAGTGATTCAGTGCCTCAAAATAATCAAGTCTCGTATTACAGGGAAACACCGGAGGAAACAGTTAAAAACAGGTCAGAACATGGAAAATTGTGGAGTGTGGGATCCTGGTATTAGGTACCCATACGTGTTTATAACTTCTTATATATGCAGCTGCACTTTTAAAGATAGCATTCACAGCTCTAACTGATTTCAAATACTCCAGTAACTATATAAAAGCAAACTATATGCAAGAGTAGACAATGTACATTCAGATATATAGCTGCAAGCGTTCTTAATTTTGGCATACGTATTTTAAGTTGACAGACACATAAACTTTCCTATGTTAGCTAATTCACAGACCATAATAACTACAGCATTGTGCTTTATATTTTAGATGCTATATAAAAATTATATCAAAATATTTTACTTATGAAGTCAGTCACCCCAAAGGCAGGGCTTTTACAACTTGAATTCTTCCGCCTTGCTTTGACGTATTATGGGCCTACTTTGGTACACGCTTAGCTTTAAAACACGTGTGTAAATCCATCCCTTTTCAACATAATATTTAAGCACATGCTCAAATTCTATTGATCGCAACAGAATTTAAGCACATAGTTAAACACTTTGCTGAGTCAGCCCAGCCTTTAACTGGATGATCACGTGAGTTTAAATAGCTCCTTTAGAGTCCCACAGGGGAAGGATAAAGGGTTCATGCCTGACAAAAATCTGGTTTTTATTTTTAAAGCTATGTATGTTATAAGGTGACATTTTCATACAGGAACATGAGTTTTTTTGTTCTGTTTTTTCAAATGCATTTCCTAAACTTAGAGAACTTTAATGATACTGGAGGTCAGAGTAAACTGTTGAAATGATTTAGTGCTGCTGAGGTGATTCTAAATGCAATCAGCAACTTTATAGAAAACGTAAGGCATGTTAGTAGCACTAAAATCTCATTACAGGGGTTTCACAATGTGTTTCTCTTATTTTTCTTCTGAGTTGCTAAAAACAAATATAAGGAAATTAAATCTGGAAACCACATTACTGCAACATTAAGACTGAGAAATTAAGCACTCAAATTAGAAAGAGCCAAGATTTCTACTGCATTATTAACTCTGCAACATTATAATTAAGTAGCACTTTTCTCTCCTTACTTTCCTTTTTAAGTACAAAACAGTTTATTACTGGTTGGTTTTGGCACATCCCATTTCTCACTCATATTATTCTGGAGCATAGCCTTCATTAATATTAATAGCTTAGTTTCAACTTTTGCAGTTTTCTTATGTGTAAATGAATTCCTGCATAATTTTTCTACCATTTCTACCATACAATTTGCTCAACTGTATCGTACAAATATTACATACAAAATTAAAATAAAAAGATGCTCTCTAGTTTCTAGTCATATGCTTAAATGAGTATACTGCAGTCTTACAGGTGTCCCATTCAACCTTCCTTTTAGCCCCTTTTTCATTTGACAAGGGAAAACACAGGAAGTAATAACATGCATCAATATCAAGCAATGCATAAACAAGTGGGAGCTAAATTGAGGTTGCATGGATTAAAGATCATTAAATCTGGTCTACTGCAGTACTGAAGGTCTGAGTTCTAATCTTTGCAGCCTAAAGAACTCCTAACTATTTTTTCTATATCTAATCACCAAGATTAAAGAAAGAAAAAAATTAACTATTGTATAGAACAGATGTTTCTGTAGCCACAGTTCATTAGATACCATTAGTACCACATGAAACCCAAACATCCAGCATAAATTACTACAGCTTACGCTCGAGGATTAACTAGGTTAACAAACAGCATAAGACTATTACCACAGAGAAGCAGATGGTTTGGGAGCAGAAAGAAATCAAGGGACATGCTCAAGCGGTCTGATTCTGCTCCCTCCTGGAACTAAGGGACCATATTCCAACCCTCTGGGGCAGTTAAAATGGATCACTTAATCCATGTGCTCTGGTTGGAAAGATGCAGTGTGGGAATGCCTCTGATAAGTTTTCTGTGTAGCAAGCCTTAGGCATTGCCTGTGCAGGAATACGTGTTGCTTTTTCTTTGCTGTGCTGTGAAACCATGTGATGGGCACTTCTGAAGTGAGGAGAAAACTGTGATTCTAAACCTGTTTAAGCTCAATTCAAGCTTCAAAGGAATTTTCTGGGACAAAGAACAGCGTTTCTGTAGCTTTAGGGGATTTTGTGACAAACAATGGGACAATAAAACTTGACAAAGTTTTGAGGATAAGGAGCATTACACTAGATAAATGTATGGGTCTCTACCATCTCTCATATAACAATACAGAGAGCCTTGCATCTTTCTCATGCAAATTATCTCAGGGTTTTTGGAACTAACTGATGGCTTATCAATTCTTTCTCCTCTTAAAATATGCCCTTCTGTTCACATAAATAAGCCTACTAGAAATTAAGTCCTAGATTCAGAACACCTCAACAGCACATACTTGATTATAAGCACAAGGCTTAAGTTAAGCATATGCTTAAGGGTTTAATAAATTCAAAAGGTAATTTTCTGAATCACAAAGCTCAAATAATTAAAAAAACCAGACAGCTATAAATAAATAAATAATATTTAGGTTAGGAAATACATACACAATTCAATTATTCTGCTGACACTGTTATTTATCAGGTTGGAACTAAAACCTCCATATTTTGTGGCAAGGCTGAGATAAATTGCATACAAACAAGCGATATAGCCAAAAGCAACATCAGATATTGACAAATAAATGCCTCATACCAACAAAGCATTTTCCCTCTTTTATGCCATTAATAAGGCAAGTAGACATATGAGCAACATGAGATTTACTGGGTCTTCCATAGTTATGCCCAGCTTTCTCAGAGTGACATTAGTGCATACATGCACTGTGTCTGCCACATCTAGCTCCACCAGACACACCTGGACGGATATACATAAAGGAACCGTAGAGCACATAACCTATGATAGCTTGCAATTTGTTCAGCTTCAGGCATTTCAAGCTTGCTGCACATCTAATGAGAAGATAATCTGTACCTCAATACAGTGTTTTGCACAGGATTTCCTGATGCCAAGTAGCCTGGCAGGTTAGATCAACTGACCTAGACAATGAGAGTTCCTGGACAACAGACTACTGAGTCCCTACAGCTGGAGAACCAAGAGGAACATCATCTCTAGCTTGCAATATATATCTGAGTTTAAGTGCTTTTTTGGATTTAAGCCAAGAAATGTAGGCCATGCTTGCTGTCTGGAGAACTGCATTGTGAAAATCAATGGCTATGCAAAGGATTTAAGATCACAGCAGAAGACAGCCAACTAAATATGAGCTCCTAGGATTACACTGGGACCAAAAAGACTAATAAAATCCTTGGATACATAAACAAGGTTATATTGAGTAACAGTAGTGAGGTGATATGCATATACCAAAGAGAATATTCTTGTGATACAGTAACTTGTTCCAGTATAGATACCTGAAAAAGAATGCTGCAAAATTGAGGATGGATAGATATGCCACAAGCACAAAATAGGTTTAGAAAACCATGGGAAATTGGAAACTCAAAGACCTGAGATGCTAAGTTTACTGAAGAATTTCAGGGGTGGCTTGGCACTGTCTATACATACACAGGGCAAGATGTCCAGTGATGTAGTAAATTGGTCTTTATTTTAAGAAAAAAGTCTTTAGGAAAAATCAATCAGAAAAATTCAAGCCAGAAACAAATGAGCTTTACATCAATAGTGGCTGTGCCTCCGGAAAGAAAGCTCTAACAGTTCTATAAGGCAAACTTAAGGGAGGTTTTGTTGTAGGACTTCAAGATAAACAGGTCAGATCGGGTGATCATGGGGGTACCTCCAAAGCTTCTAAGAACTACTTAGAATTATTGCTTAGCTGATAGTAATAATAAGAACTAAATAGAATAATAATTCCTACATCAGAAATAGTTGTCTTTTAAATCACCCTCTCCTGAAAAGCAGAGGTGTAGAGGGTTTTGTTGCTTTTTGTTTGGTTTTTTTTTTAATCCCCAA